>OX381712.1:39752732-40080835 GCA_947462335.1 Harmothoe impar | reverse complement strand
AAACACATCCTGAATTGGTGCTGAAGCAAACACATCTTCTATGCTAACAAAAATATATTATTTTACGTCAAAATAACATTTTAAACATTACATGTCGTTTTCCCACAATAAGGAGCCATAGAGAAATGTCATATAATATTATATAACGTTTTGTTTACTGGGGTAGGGTAGGTATTACTGTCATTGAGTCAAGAGCTGATTGCACGGGGGTCTTTATGCTCATCTTATAGGCAAGAGGGAGAGCACTTTGTTCTAATTTTTTATCTGCCTAGCAACACACATTTCCATGGTCCTGTGGTTGATTATAATCATATCTCCCCCCACTAATATGGACCCAGATATAGATAACATTTGTTGTCATGCACAAATGCACAACATTTCTCGTCATGCACAAATGCAGCACTGGCGAGTAATGTGCCAGTGCTGCATTGGTCCATCATGCCGCCAACCTTTTGAGAATGTCTCAACCAAATGGGGTCGGCATGATGCATGAATGTAGCTCTGGTGAGTCTCTTACTAGGGCTGCATTCGTTCCAAGGATGCATTAAGGTATTATGTCCCCCTTAAAGGGTTAAGGGTCTCAATGAGGCTTTGACTCTTGTTTGTTTGTTTCTGTAGTTTAGCGTCGCATTGACTATGCAGAGCAGACTTTAGTGTAATTACACCATAACAATATGTTGCAGCCAAACTAAAGTCTCTGGTAATTAAACTCCAAAGTCAATTAGGACATCTGCACATGCACACTCAAAGCCAATCAGAAGCTTATTCTCAGATGCTCCATCAACAAAATCCATGAAAAACTAACAATTAAAGACATTGCCAGGGAAAGAATTCTACTTGTTTTGAAAAAGAAATTTGCAATTGCTAGCGTCATCATGTTTGTAATAACCAGTATAGTTAGAGAAATGGATGAGTACTGTCGGACCAAGGTCTGATAAGGCATTTGTTCTCTGGCATCTAGACAAATATAGAACAAGTTTAAGGAAATGTGAGCAGGCAATCAGAAAGGATAGCCTGTGGGCCCTCCTTTGGGCTATGGGCTATCCTTTCTGCTTGCCTGCTCACAAATGTTTCATTACATAATCATTCATTCACTGGTTTCCCTATAAATCAGAGAACTTTAGATTTCTGATTTGAAACTATAACTCCAACTTATATCAGATACCACAAAGATACTTTCCAGTCTAAATCCTAGTCTGAGTCATCTATCAACTATCCCTCTCCCTTTGGTAACAACAAATTAGGTAGGCAGAGCACACTTCCAATCCCAGAAGTTAAAACCAGGTCAGACAGCGGCTTAATGTAATCTGATCCTTGTTGGAAATTGCCATCAGTCGCATTGCACTAGATCAGTCACCAAGGGTAGGTTCTAACCATATCAAAGAACAACTTTAGTTACCTATGGATTCTTAGATTGAGTTAGAATTTGCAGTAGGTTGTACCAAAATGTTCTTATATATAATAGAGCAAATATATCAAACTTTATTTTACACCAAAGCAAAATCACAACTCAATGTTTAAGGTGTAGTGACTCAGCAGGAAGCAACTAATTGTGAGCCCAGATTGTGGTCAGTATAGTTCTCTGCATACCGTGATACAATGTAATTGCACTCTGTTATAGTGCATGCAACATCATCCTAAAACCAGCCTGTGTAGGTAAAACTTCCGACTTGGGATGCTTAGCTGAGGTATAGCCAGTGAAACCTGGCCGTACTTGGTCTTACAGTGGCCTACCTTTGCTCCCCCCCACACTAAACACCCATTTTCCTTCTTTTCACATCGATTTTTATACTTTAAGGGTTTACCTTGACACCAGTCATGAAAGTCTACCTGTAAAACAGAGAAAAATACAACTTACATGCAGTGTTCAACCCAGGCTGTCTGCTACTATGTCGTCTGTTAAGGTCTCGGACCACCAAAACATTTCGCACTATAATCTAATATACAATAACATGCTTTAAAAGTTGCCAAAGGTGATTCAATCTCATCAAAACAATCCCAATAATTTAGAACCATGTTAGTTTTCCATTCTGAGACCACAAAATGCCCACTTTTACCAATCCAGTTTTTTTCTGTTGACCTGTAAAGTCACTCACCTGAGAATCCATCTTGGATTTTGCTGCAGAACTGACAATAATCACAATATGTTCAAAATTTGTTTTAGCCCACCCTGGCATTGGCTAGTGCTTAGTTATTTCTATTTTCCATCTCAGAACAAGTCACAGATTTTATAAATGCATAATATCAAAGCTTACCATAATTCCCATTGACTAATATAATCCAATCAGAGGCCACAATGTCTGAAATGCCTAGATTTACTGTATGATCGTTTTTGTAAATAGCCTCGGTTTGGTGGTCCGAGATCTTCACTTGACAGGAAGTCAGTACGGGTGCCGCCACTTTGTTTTAAGGGGTGCCGCCATTTTGTTTTAAGGTGTCACAGCACAAATTTATGCATATAATGATAAGATTAATATTAATCAACCTTTAAGGTCTTGAGGTTGATTATAATCATACCTATTCCCCCTAACATGGACCCAAGGAATTCAATGATTCTATTGGTGTATTGCTAAGACAGCTGGTTGCTGAGCAACAGCTATTCTGATTGTTTATCTGCCTAGCAACACACATTTCCATGCTCCTGAGGTTGATTATAATCATACCTACCCCCCCTCAAATGGACCCAAGAAATTCAATGGTTCTATTGGTGTGTTGCTAAGACAGCTGGTTGCTTAGCAACAACTATTCTAATTGTTTATCTGCCTAGCAACACCCATTTCCATGCTCCTTAGGTTGATTATAATCATACCTACCCCCCCTAAAATGGACCCAAGGAATTTAATGGTTTTATTGGTGTGTTGCTAAGACAGCTGGTTGCTTTGCAATAGCCATTCTAATTGTTTATCTGCCTAGAAACACCCATTTCCATGCTCCTGAGGTTGATTATAATCATAGCTACCCCCCCTAAAATGGACCCAAGGAATTCGATGGTATTATTTGTTTGTTGCTACAACAGCTGGTTGCCTAGCAACAGCTATTCTGATTGTTTATCTGCCTAGCAACACACATTTCCATGCTCCTGAGGATAATTATAATCATACATAACCCCCTAAAATTGACCCAAGGAATTCAGTGGTTCTGTTTGTGTGTTGCTTAGACAGCTGGTTGCTTAGCAACAGCTATTCTAATTGTTTATCTGCCTAGCAACACCCATTTCCATGCTCCTGAGGTTGATTATAATCATACCTACCCCCTAAAATGGACCCAAGGAATTCAATGGTATTATTTGTTTGTTGCTAAGACAGCTGGTTGCCGAGCAAAAGCTATTCTAATAGTTTATCTGCCTGGCAACACACACATCCATGGTCCTGAGGTTGATTATAATCATATCTACCCTCCTAACATGGACACAAGGAACTCATAGTTACTACCACATTTGAAATTATATTATCCTCCCACCCTGTTTATTTGGTGTCTTGAATGGGTTCCCTTCAAATATACCAGCCATGTAGACATTACATTCTTTCAAATGCAAGAATTGCAGTTGTTGCCACGTATAAAAATGCCTGAGGCATTTTTTTACGTGGCAACAACCGCAATTCTTGTTAGGGGGCCAGGTAGCTTTCTAATCAACCTCAGGAGCATGGAAATGTGTTTTGCTTAGCTGATAAACAATTAGAATAGCTGTTGCTAGGCAACCAGCTGTATTAGCAGCAAACCAATAGAACCATTGAATTCCTTGGGTCCATATAAGGGGGGTAGGCATGATTATAATCAACCTCAGGAACTATCAAAGTGTAGAGTTCGTCTTTAGGTAATTCGATTAAATAAGGACTCGAACTGCAGTTTTCATGTAGAGATGCAAGAAACAGGATTTTATTAGCGTTCACCTGTACAATAAAGCTAGTCCTTGAGGTATATGAGGTTCGATCGGCATATGATTATCTTTCGATGCTTTCAATATGTTATACAGTCAGAGACCTGAGAAGGTCTGCCAGAGCAAGGGGGTGAGGGCAGCTTATATACTGTCCGCCTCCGATAGGGGTGCCCCCTGGCTCCGGCCGCCCGAACTACCTTGTAGGCGTTCGATTACAATACTAATATTAGTGTCCCTACACCACCCCCCCCAGACATTACATACGCTTACGCTTTTAAATATATGTACAATATAATATAAACTCATATAACTGAGTTTATTTTAGTAAAGCGTTATGTTACGTCGTGAACACAGTAGGGTATATAAAAATATACAAAACTAATATTATTTACATGGGTGGTAATATATCCGAACGGCTTGACACATTTCGAATGATTAAGGACACTTGTATAGTATACATACAAACATATATAGATTAGCGACTAGAACAATTTGACATCTCTCATGACAAAAAAAAACACAGGAACCAAAAAAAACTGAAGATCCGGGCAGCCATCCTAACCTTTTTCAACATTGGTTAGGCACGAAGTACCATCCTTTCGGAAGGACTCGGGTGTGTGGTGCTCTCCTCTTCAACAGCCGTCCTGTCCCAAACTGGACAGGCACGTTCATTCGAACGGGTTAGTGGTGCTCTCCTCTTCATTTTCGTACTGCTGCCTCTGTTCTAACTGAACAGACACGTTCTTCCGAACGGGTGAATGGTGCTCTCCTCTTCAGATGTATGGTCACCGTATTCAGCTTGCGTACTCCGGTTACTGCTGTTTGATGGTTCAGTAGACGTTCATACTACACTAACTCGTTCTCTTTCGAATATCCAATCACTCCTATTTTCTCACTCTGGAATCGTGGGCTCACCCCTCCTCACTCTGGTTCTTTAGCAGTTCCAGAGCGGATTCGCGGGTGCCATCCCACTCGTCCAAGAACACTCCAAATACCTGCTGGAACTTGACGTTCATAGCCTCGTTCCGGTCATTTGACTCCTGCAGGCGTTTCTGAGCCAAAGCAGTCCGTGATGCGGCTAGCTTGGCTTCGTTCCGAATTTTATTCGTTTCGGCGGCCAGAAGCGCCTCATTATCTTTCTCCAGGTTCGTTCTGGTTCTGGCCTCCTGTTCAACCAGAGAGCGGGCAAACAAGTTCGCCACCCCCTGGTTGTATCGGACAGCCAATTCCCTCTGAGTTTCCTGGAAGTCGTCCACTGCCTGCTGGGCTTGGGCGCACACCACTTTGTCACTCGGATCAAAATACAGATCCACCGGTCTCGTGCTCAGTCGGGGCCTATTGTCCGGAATCTGAGTCAGTACAGGTTCGACACGGGCCGAAACCTTCTGTGCGCTCAATTCTGGGAAATCACCAGTCTCCGGCTCACGGGCCGGTTCTTTCCGGTCGAACCAAGCAGGTGGATTATCACTCTGCGAGGCTGACGCTGATGCTGAGGCCGAAGCCGAACTTGCTGACGAGGACGGACGTGAGTCTGACCTCCCACTCATTGGCGACTGATATACAGTCGAATCTTTCCGTTTCTGTTGTGTAGATCTCGAGTCACGAGCCACAGCCAGTGGCTTCTTAAACTCCGGTCTTTCGGGAGAATCGGACCGAGATTTCTTTCCTTTGACACTTGCTGGGCTGCGGCTAGCTCGCCTCTTCTCGTCAATTTTTGCCTTGGGTGGATCACCCCTCCACTCACACACTCTAGAGAAGAGTTCGTTCTTCATCTGAAATTTACCTCTAGCTCTCACCAGGGCAACTCTCGCACATAGCTTGCCCTTCGTGGACTCGTGCACATTACAGAACGAATCTGTCTTCACGCCGATGTGCTTAAAGTCCGAAGGGATCATTTTATTATATTCTGTCATCACTTTATCGTGCAGACTCACTACTTTCTCGCGTGCTGCACTCAGTCCGGGGCTGTGGCAAAACTTCAGATGTCGAAGCATCACCCCCCTTCTGGGAGTAACGCAACCATTGCAGGTTGCGCTATCCCGCTGCCCTTTCGAATTGGCACATTCGTACACCACCGTGTGGTGGAAGTGCCGTTCGCATAGATGTCTCAGGAACCGCATTGCTGTCGGATATGTCCTGTCCGTTCCTTTCTCTTCTATACAAATGGTGAACGGACAATATCGCTCACCGTCTTTCTGATACCAACATAAGTAGGCCCAGCGCAATTTCGACTTCTGGTCTCTTATGTAGTAGCTTTCAGGATATTTGGTCAGTTGTTTGAACCATTCTAGATAGAAATCTGATGGCAAGGGATCGTCTTCGGTTTCCCGAATCCAATCCTCGTCATCGCTTTCGTCATTCATATTACGGGGTTCGGGGCAACCGTACGCTTTCTTGCCCTTCGCACATTCCTCGAACGAACCCGGAATGAAGTGTGCGAACTTCGCCTCACTATTCTTCCAGATTCGTTGAGTTCTTTCCCGTTCTTCCTCATCTTTTGATCCCTCTTCACCCTCTCCCTCTTCTTCCTCCTCTGGTTCCTCCTCATTCGGAACCTCCATCTTGTCCTCCGGATCCTGTGTGTTTGGATCCGGATCGGTTTCCGGAGGTTCGTCACCCGAATCTGGTCCAGACTCGTCGTCCGGACTATCTACGGGTTCAGTCACTTTGGTTGCCTTCTTAGTGGCTCCTTTGATAATACCACTGACCTTGGCGGCGGCAGCAGCCTGAACGGCAGCCATCCGTCCCTCCAGTGGATTATCACTCGAAGGATCTTTCCTGCCCACTACCTCTGTGACTTTAGCAATCACTTTCGGAGGCACAGTCATTTTTATGTCTTTCTTAGATTCCTTCAACTTCTTTTTTTCTTTCGCTGACAGAACCGGTGTGAAGGCACCCTGGTCACTGTCAGATTCGGTGTCGGTCAGAGACTTTTTCTTCGTCTTTCCCTTCACGCCTTTAACTTTCGTTTTCTTTGGGGTCTCCTCTCCTTCGGTTTCGCTCCCTGTTGACACACCACCTTTTTGTTTGGCGGCCTTCAGGATTGCTTTGCCCTTTCGGATGGAAGCCAGTCGCTCTTTATGTTGAGCAGAGCTCAGCTCTTCCTCCTGCCCGGGAACATATGCCCTAGTGGCATAGGTCCCCTCTCGAATCATCGTACTGATGATTCCGTTCAACTTTTCCTCCGGCTCGGAACACTCTTCCAGTCGACGAAGCAACTCGTCTCCATCCAGAGTGTACAGCCTCGGGGTGCCCGGATGCTCTGTTCGTTCTACCCAGTCCTCTGCAGTCCTGGGTTCTTTCTCCATATCGGGTTCCCGGTACAATACCTCTCCCGCGGTATCCATTCCGGTCACCCCCATTCCAGTATGGTCAGTCAATACATGTGGTAGGTTCGGAAGGCGATTCTGCCGATATGCGATTTCGCAATCGAACATCGCCCTCCGGAACGACTGACTCACTTGCAGTCCAGCCTCAGTCCGATTGTAAAACAGCAGCCATTCGGATGGCAGTGCTGCGTATTCTGTCGGGGATAGGAAGTGCCGAACGCAGTCCCTAGTGGTTGCGTCCCAACACTTTCGGTCTCCTTCTAGGATCCGGTCGTGAATATGAACTTCCCGACCGTCGTACCTCGATTTAAATCCATCCAGATTCGGTTCGAGCAGCGGCTCCTCCGATCGTTCCAGGATTTCCTCAATCTCCATTCCTTCCATTCCCATGCTACTCTCCTCTGCTCCGGATTCATTCAATGCACTTTCTTCGTTCTTGGTAACTGGCGACATCGCCTCGGTCTCCATAAATGCTTCGGACACCTCGTCGAGGGCCGATCGTTCGGAATGAGAGCCAGACGCCGAAGCCATCGTGACACTCAAAAAGTTCTTTCACTCGTTTATAACGGAATGACAGGTACCAGGACCCTTTCTACGGGATCCTGGCGACTTCACCCACCTGCTATTCACCGAGTTCACTTTCAATCAGTCTTTATCTCCTCGCTTTTGTGCTCTGATACGCTTCCCCTTGCTCTGTCCGGCGAACCGTAAACAAATATGGCGGATTGCTGACCCGCGTCGACCTTTGCGCACGCGCGTTGGTCTCGCGAGATACCGCGCATTCGGCGAGACTTCGGTTTCCCGCGCTTGCAAAAATATAAACAATCATTCATCCTTCCCGCGCGTCACGCATTACGATCAGGTAATTATAGCACTGATATCCTCACCGCCCTGTCGAATTCATCTCGAGTCATTATGGATTTAACTACGGATAGCAACTACTAATCCGCCGGATTATCCGTCCATTACCCTCTGGCACATTCACAGGTAAGTTTGTTGGATCTCTGACTTTTATCGTGATCATTCCTACATAGAAGACGAATTACCCGGTTTCCCCGGTAATTATGACAATATTTAACTGATTACATCGTTGTGTTTCAGGTTAGGTAACAGCACCCCTCACCCTCAACCTAGGGCTGCGACGAACCCCTACTGGATTCTCCTTACACCTGACATTCGGAGAGGTTTTCGCCCGTTCCCTCTTAGCCACAGAGGGGACAGTCCTTCTCTTCCTGTCTACACCTGCCGAGACATTCTTTGTTTTCTCCGATCTTTTTGGAGATGCTTTAATTTGCACCGCTTCCTTCTTCACTTTCCTGGGCCTACCCGGGCCCCTCTTCTCGATTACTCTATCTAAATCCCTTTTCATCTCATCTTTTTCTTCCTGTCCCATTTTGAACATTTCCGAGGAGTACTCTCTCCCCTTCCATGGTTTCAACCGGGCCACATTCGATTTCTGATTCCTCCCGAAGGTATCCCTCATCAGGACTGTATCATCACTTACTCTCTGGGTAATCCTCCACGGACCATCCCAATTATCTCTCAGCTTGATGCCAACCAGAGGTTCGTGGTATCTCGCTACTAAGTCCCCTACCGCAAACCGCCGAACCTTTAGGTTAGTATCATAGCCCACTTTCTGCCATTTAGCTGTCTTTCCTAATTCCTTTCTTACTAATTCGTACGCCTTCCGGAATTGCTCCTTCAACGCTTCCACAAACATGATCTGACACGGGACATCTGGATTCATACCCACTACTCCGAACACTAGGTCCGCTGGCATAATCAGATCCTCCCCGAATACTAACAGATTCGGAGAGCAGTTCGTACTCGCATGTACCGTGCTATTATAAGCATGGCAAACAAAGTCACACTGCTCATCCCAATCATCCATCTCTTGATTTACTAAACTCTTCAGGACCTGTATCAGGGTACGATTGAATCTTTCCACCTGACCATCACTCTGTGGTCGATACGGATTGGTTCGGGTCTTGCAAATGGCCAATTGATGACACATTTCCTGCCATAGATTCGATTCGAACTCTCTCCCTTGGTCGCTATGCAACATCAGAGGCACTCCCAAGTACAGTATCCATCCCTTCACTAACATTCTAGCACAAGTTGCTGCTTTATGATCCTTCATTGGGAATACCTTCGTATACTTCGTATAGTAATCCGTTACTACCATCATACATGTATTTCCTTCCGGAGTTGTCACAAATCCTGTAATTATATCTACTGCCACTCTTGCGAACCTTACTCCAAACAGTTCCTGGGTTAAGGGCATTTTTCCCAACCCAGGTCCGGGCTTGCTCGTACAACATTTCGGACAAGTGTCTATCCATCTCAACAGATCCGTACTCATACCTGGCCAGTAATACATTCTAGCCAGCCTTTCCAGAGACCGTTTTCTCCCAAAATGGCCACTGGTCCGATGCCCATGGCAAAAGAACATTATATCCCTTCGCATGGCAGTAGGAATGAAGATCTGTCTCGACTTATTTCCCAACGCATTCGTCTTCCACCTATAGATCAGTCCATTCACCACTTCTAACTCTGTCCATTGAGCTATTAGTCGCCTCATCTCCCTATTCTCCAACGATATTGCTGGCCGACTCGGGATCCTTCCTTCTACAAGTAACATCTTCAGACGGATACTATTCGCATCTCTCTCCTGGAAGCCCTTAATGGAGTTCTCGTCCCATTCTAGTATAACGGGTTCGAGATCTCTAAAAGGCTTTCGGACTCCTGCCAACACGGCATTATGCTTCCCACAATCATCACATCCGTCATTCTGACACTTCCTCACCGGGATTCGCGACAACGCGTCAGCGTTTACATGCTTAGCCCCCTTTCTATGCTGAATTTGGCTATGGTCCAATCCGAACTCGGATAGGTGTGCTAACCACCGTCCTATCATACCTTCTGCATCCTTAAAGTTTAATAACCACCGCAGGGAGGAGTGATCCGTACGTAAAGTAAAATCAGATCCCCACAAGAAGTGCTTATATTTCTTAGTATATACTACCACTGCCAATAATTCTCTCTTTGTCGTACAATAATTCCTTTGTGCCTTACTCATTGTATTGCTTGCAAATGCGATTGGAACCTCTTTCCCATCTTGGACTTGAGACAAAGCAGCCCCTATACTTTCATTGCTCGCATCAGTGTCTAATATGAAATGACCATCCGCAGTGGGGTATTTCAAAACTGGTGTTTCCACGAACAACCGTTTAATCAGTTCGAATGATTCCCCTTGTTCTTTCCCCCATGGAAACTTCTCCTTACGTCTCCCCGGGGTCCAGTGCGACAGACATTGTATTGGATAACTTATCCGGGAGTATCCTGGTAAGAAATCTCTATAATAAGAACAAAATCCTAGGAAGGATCTTACTTCTTTCGGTCCTTTAGGAATGCTCCAGTCTGTTACCGTCTTAACCTTTTCCGGATCAGCTTTCACCCCATCTGTTGAGATGATCCGTCCTAGATAGTTAATACTTTTCTGAAACATGTTACACTTTTTAGCTTTCAGCTTTAATCCATTCGAGATTATTCGCTGCAACACCAACTTCAAGTTCTCCAGGCATTCCCCGAATGTCTTTCCGAATATGATCACATCGTCCAGATATACTAGACATTTCTTCCACAATAAGTCACTCAGTAAGGTCTCCATCATTGCTTCAAACGTGGCCGGAGCATTACAGAGTCCGAATGGCATCACGTTATATTGGAACAACCCTACATGGCTCGAAAACGCAGTTTTCTCCTTGTCTTCTTCTTTCATTCCTACCTGCCAATAGCCAGACTGCAAATCAATCGTACAAAACCATTTATTTCCTCCGAGGGAATCAATGGTCTCATCTATCCGGGGGAGCGGATACGAATTCTTTTTAGTCAAGCCATTTAGTTTTCGGTAGTCTATACAGAATCGGATACTCCCATCCTTCTTTGTTACCATACATACTGGACTACTCCAAGGGCTGGTGCTCGGAGTTATCACTCTTTCCGCCAACATCTTCGTAATCTCCTCTTCCGCCACCACTTTCTTTGCTAGCGGAAGACGTCTATATGGTATCTTTACTGGATTCGCCCCTTCTGTGTTAATTGAGTGCAGGACTCGATCCGTTCGTCCCAACGGCTCTCCGGGCCGCGCAAAGGCTAAACTACACTCAGTTAACATCTCCCTCAGGGCTTTCCTCTGTTCCTCCGTCTCTACTCCGGATCCCTCTATTAACTTTTCCAATCCTTCTTCCATTACTTCATTGTTCGGGACTAGTCCACTTCCATTCTCAAAGCTACTGGTGACCGCTTCCGCGGATATCACTTCTCCCACTACAGTGCCTTTCTCTAGGTAGATGGTTTTCGAACCCGGGTTCGTTATAGGGGCCACCCCCCATGCTATGTTGCCTATCAGGGTGTCGGCTGATTCCAAACCCCTCTTTCCCAACACTGTCACATTAGGTTCGAAAACCCCCGGAACGCCCCTCTTCATCCTACTGGAGGCTATTAACACATCACATGCCATTCCGGGAGGTATTTTTACCGTCTGTACCACACTCGCTACTCCACTAACTTCTCGTGCCAGGCATTGTATCCTGTCTTTGTAGGGACGATTTACTTTCAACATTCCAGTGATGGGGTCCAATTTTACCCCATATAAGGAAGCGAAATCCATCCCAATGATACCATCATCCTCTATCCCAGCGACAGTAGGGGAAATGATATATTCCCTACCACCCACCAAGATGATCATACAAGTTCTACCAAACGTTCGTATCTTGCTCCCATCAGCCGCACATGCATTTACCCTCGTTGTGAGGTCATCATCCATGTTCGACACCAGATCGTAGAATCTTTTCGACATAGCGGAGTGGCTAGCTCCGGTATCCAACAAAAATTCCCCCATTCTGCCGTTTACAGATACGGACACATACCATCTCTTTCCTCCCATCATAGAGGGATTACTTGCGAACCTTTTGATGTCGTCTGCCATGTCAAAATTGAATCCGAATCCTTTCAAATACTCCAGACACGGATGACCTTGGGGAAGGCGGATCCCCCCGATCCTGGATAGTTCCTCTACCCAACCTTCCTCTCTATTGGTGATCGGTTTCCCTTCTTTGCTCTCCCTGGCAACTGTCTCACCAATACCCCCAGCCCCACATGTTTTCGGCTCATCAGCATTTCCCATGCTGCTGGGCGGATACATTACAGACTCCTCAATCGCGTTCGTATGGATTGTATCCTGGCATACTTTATTCGGGGTCGTCAGCTTGCCTTCACGGACAACCCCCTCTAATTTCCCGTCTCCTCTCTCTTTCTTTCCCTCCAAACTGGTTTCTCGGCCGTACATTCGGCTGCGAAATGTCCGGTCTCCTGGCACCTGAAACACTTCACCGTTGCTCGATCTAGCTTCGGTCGTTTCTGATAGTCCAACAATCCTTTCATTTCCTCCATCATGGCCATTAACCGTTTCTCATTCTCTGATGACGCTCCTAACTGGGGGGTAGGGATGGGCTTCGAGCTTGCCTCTACTGGCTTCTCTTTCTCGGGTGGTTTGCTACCATTTTTCTTCCACCGATTCTTTCGATCCCACTTATCTCCCCCTATTGCTGCAATTCTTTCCTCATCCGAACCAGCGTCCGAATCGCTTTCCTCTGGAGCAGCCGTATGTGCAGACGCCACTCTTTGGTTGGGTACGAACCCAGAAAGTAGTCGTTTCTTCTTTTCATGCTGATCGATAGCCAAAAAGAAGTCTACCATTGAGGATCCTCGCCCCCATTCTTTCTGGACGAGTTCAGCATGGGACGGATCCCTCAGTCCTTTTATGAAGTGTGTGAATAGTTCATCTAAGAAATATTCATCATCCCGTCTCCAATAAGGTCGAGCCTTTTGCAATAATCTTTGAAGCTCTAGTCCGAATACTTTCGGAGACTCTTTTGGTTTCTGTGTTCGTACCTGGAACTCCGACCAAGGATCATTCGCGGACAGCACCCCAAAAATGTGTGTGGCGGCTGCCACCAATTGGTCATAGTTTCCATCTTCCCCATACGTCTCTCGCCAATCATCTACAGCTATTCGTCCCGGACCCTCACTCAACCATTTAATGAGAGGACCCAAGGAAGCCTCCTTGTCCCACCCATGATAACGGTTATCGTCGCAAAAGTCTTGGTAGCTTTCCTTCCAATTCTCTCCATTGAACCGTCGGGGAGTTCGAACAGGCTTCCTGGCACTGTTCTGACTCCATACCAGTCTATCAGACTGCCTCCGGCTCCATTCCATTATTTCTGACTCATCTTCCCGGGTCCGACTGCAACAGTCTATCCCCATTCCTTGTATACAAGGATCGGATTCCACTATGGCAGCAACCCTCGGGCCCATAGATGATCGTTTTGTCAACCTCCTCGGGGCAGGGACCGGTCTTGGTGCTCCTCCTCTTGGATTTGGCTGAGTTCGTTCAGGACTGGGGGGGTAACCTCCGTACGACCCAGGGTTCGGCACAGTTCCGGCTCCTCCTCCCGGATTCGTTCCGGGGTTCGGAGCACCACCTGTCCCCCTGCTCGGAATCGATCCTCCCCCTTCATTATAGGACTGATGTCCTTCGTTCGATCCGGCTCCGGGTAATGGTGCCCGATACTGGTAGGTTATATTATATATCGGTGGTGGGGGTACCGTATAATTATGTCCTGCCAGCGTGTCATCCGCAAAGGGATGCAGAGAGCCGTAACTATGGTTCATTCTTTTGGGTGGGGCCTCGCTCGTGATATCATGAGTGCTAGAGATTTCTTTCTCCTCGGTTCCCCCATACGTGACTTTACGATAAGTCTCATTCGGAACAGTCCCTCCCTGGGTTCGTTCATACTTCCCCTCCGAAACAACCCCCCGTGTTTCGATGGGCTCTACGGTACTCAATATCGGACTAGGTGTGGATGCAACGTGTTTAGGTAGCTTGGCTCCCTCATTCATTGTTTCCCGCCTCCTAGTCTCTTCCTCTTTGCGGATCTCCTCTATCTGACTCTGATAAGCCAGGTAGGTATCATTGATTTCATCTTTATTTTTCTGAATTTTTTCGAGGTCAGTCTTCATGTCGATTCGAGCTTGCTTCAACGCTTCTCGTTCTTGCTCGAACTGTTCCCGCAGGGCCTCGCCGGCTTTCTCTTCCCTCGAATAATCAGCCTTGATTTTCTTGACCCTTTTGGATTGTCGTTCGATCTCGCTTTCATAGGTATCCCGAAGATCACGACTTCGGCGAGCCTCTTCCTTCTCTTTCTGGAGTTGTGCTTGCTCCTCGGTCAGACTGTGTTGAGCAATCTTAACCTTCTGTTGGACCTTGGCCAACTGAGAGGTTTCGAGAGCCAACTGTTCACTTATATATTTCCTATCCGCTTGGATTCTGGATTTTACTTCACTCAATTCCGCTGCTTCTTTCTGATTCTGTGCGATGACCCTTGCTTTTTCGTGGGCCAATCGGATCAAATCCTCATTCATGGCTGTATACCGATCCCTCATTGACTCCTCTTCTGCTTTCAATTTCTCGCAGTAGGCGTCATAATCAGGGACCTGTCGACCTCTTCTGGACAAGTCTCGTTCCATATGTCCGAGGTTCGGTTCGGAGGGAAGCATGTCCGCCCATGGGTTCCCTCTGAACGGATTGGTATTCGGCACCGTCCTGGGAGGAGGAAATTCTCCCGGAGTTCGAAAAATCAGACTCCTCTTTCGACCTTTTTTATTCTCTGGAGTATGCATTCGAGAGGCAATATCCCAGATTTCATTGATTTGGGCGACTGTGTAGTCCAATTCCCCATCTTCCAGCTCGGTTCCCGATCCTTCATCCCCCCCGTTCCTTGACTGAGCCTCTGCCAGGGTCAGTCCGCTATCTCCTACATAAAATCCTGGTCACGGCACCAGTGTAGAGTTCGTCTTTAGGTAATTCGATTAAATAAGGACTCGAACTGCAGTTTTCATGTAGAGATGCAAGAAACAGGATTTTATTAGCGTTCACCTGTACAATAAAGCTAGTCCTTGAGGTATATGAGGTTCGATCGGCATATGATTATCTTTCGATGCTTTCAATATGTTATACAGTCAGAGACCTGAGAAGGTCTGCCAGAGCAAGGGGGTGAGGGCAGCTTATATACTGTCCGCCTCCGATAGGGGTGCCCCCTGGCTCCGGCCGCCCGAACTACCTTGTAGGCGTTCGATTACAATACTAATATTAGTGTCCCTACACCATCTTTGATTTACACAATATAGATGGGAATACTGTGGGGGTTTTTTTATTGGACAATTTCCTCCAGCCTCTAGCAGGTGTGCCTGTATGTATATGTACAAATGTACATGATTTGGTTCTCTGCGTCTATATTCCAACGTATTACATCCCAGCTAGCAAAACTCGTAGTGAATCAGAATATTTTTACATCATTTTGTGACTGGTGATGAAATCATTTGATGATGTCATTTTAGTACCCAAGATGTCACATATGCAAGAAGTTTTAAGTGTCCTTTTTTTTAATCTATAATGGGGGAATTTATTAATGCTGATCAAAATGTGATCGCATTGTACAATGAGACCCATACACCCTAAAAAATGTGTATAGTTTCTTAACATTTTTGTGTACCACATTTTCAAACACTTTTGTTCTAAACACTTTATTGCTAAACACTTTATAATCTAAATGTCGACCGATAGATGTCGTATTCTGACAAGATTGTGATGTCATAAAAACCGAATTATACTCATGGCAAAAAAAATCGAATTATATTGGTAACATGATATACTCCTGAATCAGGGGTCTGATTTGACAATGCAATCACATTTTAATTAAAGGTCGGATCAAATTAATTCTATAAACTGTGAAGGTTGGACTAAATTCCCTCTGTATTATATGGTGTCACTTGTGTTACATTGGTTTGTTGGAATATAGTCGGACAACCAAGGGACATAATGGGACATCTTTTCTGTACCCTTTGCAATTGTATAAGTAGGAAATCTGGTGTTGGGCTGATATTACATCTGGGCCCCTTAATTGCCTAGGATAAATATGTTTGTATGCAATGGAAAATTCCTGAAAATGACTTTGACAGAGCATGTGTTACTTATTTCCTATGCAGATTGCCTATGGATATGTCATACATTGATACATAACAGACATAATCTTATGATGTCTAAAATCTCTCAGAGCTATCCCAATTATCCAATTATGAATCTGATTTTTAATCAGTAGGGGGGGGGAGTAGGGCTATACATGTACTCAAAACTGATACAAATAGCCATATATGTCATCATTGTTAAGTTCAAAAGTATCACTAAAAAATATGTCTTTTTTATATGAATATGTTTAGGTAAAATACACACAAATATCATTACATGAAAAACCAAGGCCAAAAAATGACACATAAAAATGTCTTGCATATGTGACATCTTGGGAACCAACGTTGATATCATTAAATAATTAGTTATTTTACCTATTATTTTGAAGGTGATAGCTGGGATATTACACTCACAGAGGAAAGTAAAGGAGTCGCAATGGTTCTGAAAGCCAGAGTTCCAGTTTGTCTGTCACATACGTGACAGCTGTAGAGGAGAGTCAAATAAGTTACTCTCCGTTCTTGAAGAGTCAACAACAGTTGACCATTAAAAGAGGGGGAGTCAAAATTTATACTTGAAGACATGAGTGGCATGCAGATAAGGTGGATTGTGTAATTATGTCAGGGTAGAGTTGGGGCAACAGGTGTATATAATTAGTGGACAGGCCAGGTTAAGCCTGAGAAGTGAGTAGGTGAGGTTATTGCAAAAGAGAGGTCAATGACAAGACATGTTTTTATGCCTACCAGTTGTCCTTGTGTGAGAGGAATATGTTTTATTTGCCTCACACTACAGTTTGCAGTGCGAGGCAATTGGACACATGCACCAAATTAGAGGCCAACATCATAGGTCTATATGTAGAAGTAAGCAGTGCCATACATTATATCTCAGACCGTTAGTGCCCAGCCTTATGGCTATTTCCGTTACCCACAAATATGGTGACTATACTCTTTGTACTGTTGATGTTCTTGGAATGTATTTTATAGTTTATCATCATATTTAATCCAGGTAAGTTAATTGGAAAAGCATAAATTTCCATTGATAACCATGCACACTCTTTAGGCATAGTGTATGGTACCTTTTTATACAGAATCAAAACTGTATGGCATGTAACAAATGACTGAAGTATTGATAATGGCTCTAGTTTGTGGTAGCAACTGGTACTAAACTAGTGTTGGTTGCCCCTATCAGGTGGTTTCGTATGCAACTATTATCAGAGTCAACACATTTTTAATTTGACACTTCATGAAGAGTCAAACTACCAATGACTTTGATGTGGGCAGAGTCAACTGCTGTTGACTCTGCACTGAAGATAAAGTCAACTTGTACAAGAGCCAAACGGTATATGACCAATCTGCGGCAGTAGTCTCTGTGCGCTTCAAGTCTCCCTCAATATCCTCCAGTGGATAATGGCCACCACTATGTTCGAGTCAGAACCAAACATGTGTAGGGGAGTGAAGGCTACATTAGTGAACTGAAGCGCACAGAGATAATAGTTAACAAAATGAAACAAAAAATGTGTGCAGAGAAATTAAGCAGTTAAGTACTAGAATACATTTTCGTCTACATTACAGTCCACACAATTGTAGTGCTAAGCCAATGGGAACTATCTTGTATTACTAGGTGAGACGTTTTTTGTAAGACCTTTTTGGTGTGTTTCTCCGGAACTATCTTAAATTATCTTGAATTATATTAATATGTGGACAGGTATGTATAGAGGTGGCTGGGTTGGAGTAGCCCCCCAGCTCGCTCAGTATGAGGAGTAGGGGCGGTACCACAGCAGTTGCCAGTTACCGACATAGAGTCAGTGCTCGTCCAGGGGTATGTGGGGTTTCTGTTTATGGTCCGACAGACTCACTTTTTGACAGGGACAGAAGGCGGTACATGCCCGCAGCCTGCGACTGTCACCCACATCCACCTGCACACGCACACCCACCTACTCTCCCACACCCACTTGCTTACCCATACCCACCTGCTGACCTGAAATGGAATAACATACATGTGTGACACATGACTTGAGGGTACCTTTAACAAGGAATTCATTTCTGATGCCAGAATTGACCAATGAATGATTATAAGGAAGTACCGTATCTAACTGTACATGATAGCTACAGACCTAGCTTACCCTGAGTCATCTGTGAGGCCACTCACACGCTCAATCTTTATTGGTAGTATTTCCCTGGAACATCAGCAAGAGCACTTGTGTCAATATGAACTGTAAAAGCTCAACTGTTTCTATTCATCAAACTGTTTGTATTTTTTTGATATTGTTTAAAGATGGTGTGTCAGCTAAATATTTAGAGATTTTTTAGTTTTATCATATTACTATTGTATATCCTATCCAATACGTCTTCCCTAACTTTTAAAATTATTGGCAGTGTCTTAGTCTATAAGATGAGCAGATGCAGTGCAATATCTTTTACTGTAGGTCGAAACTAAAACTCCCTATGTGTTGAGTTTGAGTTCAAACATGTTTTATTTGGCAGAGATTTATCACAATTACACATTGATACTGCATGGCTCAGTGCATTCTCTATCAGATTAGTTCCCCCAATACTCTCCTGGGGGAGTGCCGGAGTCAGTGAGGTAAATCAGGTACATTGTAATCAATCTCAAATTATGTATTAAGGTGGTTGCCTATCATGGATCCAAAGTATCTAGATTCACTCCACATATTTCCACAATATACCTTACATACTTTGAAACGAAGTAGTGAAAAGAAAAGTAGGGGGTCCCGAGCTACTTTTTTAAATATCGAATTTCGAAAAATAAAACTATTTCTCCAACACTGGACCAGGAACTCATCTATTTCATGAGTAATGGTAGTAAAAGTATCACCATTTTTCTTAAACTCCCCCAAAATATTCTTCAGATCATTTCTGAATTAATGGTGTCTATTTTAATATATGGTCCCGTGCATATTTCCGTTGTTTTTGACAATTGAAAATAAAAAGTAATAATAATCCATACAGCAGAAGGTAGTGTACAGATATTCACAGGTATGACCACCAGCAGACCAGCCCCTATGGCGCAGTAGGATCAGTGCTGAACTCCTACACCAAGGGTTGTGAGTTTGCTCCTTGGACAGTCCACCTCCCAGTTTTGCATACTACCCTAGTAGCAAACCCGCACGGGGCCAATTTGGTTTTAGCTCGGATTGGCTGTTTGAAGTCGGGCAAAACTGAGCTGGGTTTCATGTTGGGCAGATGGCTGGGCTGAAGTGTGGCCCCGTTCGGGCTGCCCATTTTGGGCTCAGATCAGTTTCAAAGCGGGCTTCCCGATTTGGGCTCAGATCAGTTTCAAAGAGGGCTACCCGCTTTGGGTTCATGTTGGCCAGATGACAGGAAACCCATCCAAAACCCGTTCTGAGCCCACTTCGGGCAGCCCACTTGGGGCCACACCAAAACCCAGTGCCCTAAACCAGCGGGCGCCCGTCGGTTAGCCCACTCTGGGCCGATGAGGGCTGAGGTTGGGTTTGGACAGGGCAACTGGTCTAATAGTTCTGATGATTGACACCAGATGTCACTACTATACAATATCTAGAGTTTTCCAACAAAGCCAGATGAAATTGACATTATATAATAATACAATAAAATGTTAAAGTGATGTAGAATAGGAAACAATAAATAGATGTTCTCACAGTTTGGAAATAAGATAGAATATATATTTGAATGATGAAAAGGAGGTTCTCTAAGCAGCTATCCAGTGTAAACACTATTTCCGTGGCATTACAATCTTAATACAAGACTCATGTGCCCCATGTAGGTATGAACTATGGCTTTGAAGGCCAATGTGCACCATAGACACTTGTCTATGCTGCATGTGGCTCAAACCTGATGATAATAGGCCTGCTTGATACTTCCATTATTGGGTAGGAAGAGTTGATTAGCAGGACCTAGGATATCTGGTTCAACAAATACAAGAAATCATTGGAGAATGATTGAATAGATTCTAAAAACCCATAATT
The DNA here is from genome assembly GCA_947462335.1 of Harmothoe impar. Lineage (NCBI taxonomy): Eukaryota > Metazoa > Annelida > Polychaeta > Phyllodocida > Polynoidae > Harmothoe > Harmothoe impar. The sequence goes on along the minus strand of OX381712.1, from coordinate 40,060,580 downwards.
ATCCGATCTTAGCCCGCTTTCAACCCATCCAAAAAACGATCTAAGCCCGCTTTCAACCCATCTAAAAACCGATCTGAACCCACTTTCAGCCCGTCCAAAAACCAATCTGAGCCCAAAGTGGGAAGCCCGTCCAAAAACTGATCTGAGCCCAAAGTGGGCTTCCCGTCCAAAACCCGATCTGCGCCCAACATGGGAAGCCCGCACGGGGCCAGACCAAAGCCCAGTGCCCTAAACCGACGGGAGCCCTTCGGTTAGCAAACACAGTCTGGCCCCGTCCGGGGCCACAGTGTGTTTGCTACTAGGGTACTGTATAGGGGAGCTAAACATGTCAGATGCGCAGAAATCATCGCAATGAACGTGTTTATCAAGGTAGGCAACCACCTTAACTCTTCCTTTACCAATTACGCATTATTGCGTAATAGGAGCCGATTTTTGGCCGATTTCTGTACTATTCTCAATAATAATTGGTTTACACCTACACATTAACACACCCCCCAAATGCAAAGACGAGGATCACAAGGATTTGGGATAATAAAAAAAATTTATGTATTGACATAAATTTTATATGGTTCGATAATGGAAATTGATGTAGACAGATTTACATTATATACAAGTAAAATATACAAATGTAGTAGACATTTATATTTTATAAATAGATTTGATTGACGTAATAAGAACATTGAAATGAATTAAGAGACCCTATAAGGTACAATTAATTAATAAACAACATAAAAGACCATGTAAGGTACAGATATGAGAAGTGAATAAAAGACCATGTTTGGTACCATTATTATGTGTATGATGATATATGAGGTGTGGGTGGGCGGGAAAACCAAACTGGTCAGTGGTCGGTCAAGAGGGAGAATGGTCAGGTGGGGTACCGGAGGGTTAACAATTGTATGTGTGGTTCTGAGCTTTGCGGGGAGGGGGCGCCAATGACCACCCATAGCCTCAAACCGAGGCCATGCGTCAACCATTAACACACACCCCAAATGCAAAGACGAGGATCACAAGGATTTGGGATAATAAAATTTATTATGTATTGACATAAATTTTATGTGGTTTGATAATGGAAATTGATGTAGACAGATTTACATTATATACAAGTAAAATATACAAATGTAGTAGACATTTATATTTTATAAATAGATTTGATTGACGTAATAAGAACATTGAAATGGCCAAAAAGCCAAGAGGTGTAGTAAGGGTGGGATGGTGGAAAGTTCTATACTGCATTCATTAATGATTTTGAGATGGCTTCGTTTACAGGACGGAGACAGTCATTATGTATGTATTGACGGTATGCGTCAGATTTCCATCCACCATATCGCTTGATGTCAAGTTCTGAGCAGCCGCCCTTAAATGCTTGGGTGGTGGTGGCCGATCTCAGGGAGTGGAGAGTGAATTCCCTCTCTGGGTGGCCGAGGGCTTTTAGTTGTCTGCGCCACTCCCCCTCGACGAGGGTCACTGGGACGGGAGTTCTGTTCATGTTCATTATCATTGGGTCGTTTTTGTCCTGCGTGGGAACCCTCTCCAGTGTGTCCCTGACCACTCTCACTGGACATGTGAGTGGGTCTGGGACGCTGTGCAATATAACAGTCTTGTTCTCGTCGTATGCTTGCATATTCTTTGCTGCTTTTATGCGCTCGGGGGTAGCACCTCTGACTTCCGGAGGGCGGCATGAAAGATGATCAGGATGGCGGTCCGCACCAGACTGCCTTTCAGGGTATCCGGTATTCTTGTCAGCACTGCTCGTAGGAGTGTCATTGGTACAGGTGGCTTCTTGTTGCTGGTTACAGTCTTGTCCCTTTTCAGGGCCTGTTTGGCTCTGATGACTCGGTGATGTTTGAATACCTCGGTGTCCTGCCCCGCGAGGGTGAGGTGCTGAGCAATGTGGGACAGGCTGTTTGAGATCGTCCCTGGGTGCTTTGTGGTGGTGGTCAGGAATTCCACTTACGCACATATCACCTGGTACGTAGGGGTGAGGGGGTTGAGGTTCATCCTTCTGTGGAACAGATACCAGAGGCCTGCAGCAGAATGTCTGTTCTGGTCGGTACCTTCGGCCCTGGCGAGCTGCTGGCGTTCCTCTGCTTTTCTCTGATAGGAGTTGAACTCCTGACCTGGTGAATAGAGAAGGGGTAATAATATATAGGGAATAAAAGCAGCCCTCGACTATTTTAAGATTATTTTCAGACATGATCTGGGCTGCCCTGTGTCGGGCTGCCCTGGAGACATGAGCTCTACTGAGCGCGTCAGCTGTGTCGTTCTGAGCTCCAGGCACATGGTCATACGTGATGGTGATGTTGTGTGTGGCTTCAATCATCCAACACGCTCTGGCGCAGTCCGTGAGTATTTTATCAGTTCCTTTTCCGTTCTGGAAGACCTTCACCGCGGCTTCGTTATCACACTTGATGACAATCAGTGCGCCCCTATCTTTGCTGGTAATGAACGTGTGGAGAGCCATAACAACGTTGATGGCTTCCAAGTGCGTGATGTTGCTGATGTGGTCGTGGGTCGGGGACGTCTGAGCTGCATATGCGTGGATGCCATCAGTGCCGCCGACTCCTGAGCCGCAAGCATCCACGTAGAATGTTCTGGAGACCGGGTAGCATGGGGGGATGATACCCACGCCATTCCACTGGGAACTGAATTCAAGGAACCAGTTGAGGTCCGCGCGCATGCCGGCATTGATGTTGAGATATTTGCCGTGCATGGCGCGGAGATTGTCTAGGAGGCAGGGGACGAAGAGGCGTGCCGTGTTTATACATTTCGCGACATGAAGCAGGACGCCCAGGAGGGACTGCAGCTGTTTTCTGCTCATGGAGCGTCTTTTGGAGTAGTAGGCGATTTTTCCCTTCACCTCCTGTAGCTTTGCTGGTGGGACTGAGATGGACATCTGACGGGCGTCTATGTCCACCCCCAGCCACTGTACGCGCTGCGCTGGCGTTTGTAGCTTGTCCGGGGCCTCTGGTAGGCCAAGGTCTGCTAGCAGGTGGCGTGCTATTTCGTAGTCGTGTGTAGCTCTGGAAAAATTTTGAGAAATGATCAGAAAGTCGTCTAAATACATGTGACGGTAAATGCCCTGGGCTGAGAGGAGTTCAACTATTGTGTCCGCGACGCGCTGCATATGTGCAGCGCTCGCCCTGGATCCGAAAGGTACACTTGTGTCAAGGAAATATTGTGAGTCCCATTGAAGGCAGAGGAGGGGGAAGTCTGCAGGATCAGAAATCAGATTTTTGTAAGCCCGAGAAATGTCTATTGTGCTGAGGTATGCCCCTTTTCCTACTGTGGCGAGGTGTGTGACGGCTTGTTGAACTGTGGGGAGGCTATGGTTTCTAACAATTCCATTGACAGTGTTTTTAAAAGATATATGCGTTTACTGAATGCTTTGTGGGAAAGGTCATGTCGGAGATGATCCTGCGGGCTTCTGAGTCTTTCTTGGGGCGGGACATGAGGGGGGAGACATGTGCCCATGGTGTGAAGGGGGGGTGGGGAAAGGGCCTTTTATTGTGCCAAGTCCCATCTCTTTGTCAACAAACTTGTCTACTTGTTGTTTATATTGTTCTGCACTTGGGTGGTTGGGGGTGTCCTGTGTGTCCGAGGTAGGGCCCATGTAGCCCACCGGGAACCCGAATCTTATGAAGTCCAAAAGATCATGCTTTGAGGGGTCGTTACCTATAAGGCATTCCCAGTTTTTAATGTTGAGACCACTAGGGACTGGGATGCGGGCTGAGAGGGCATTTGGTAGGCCGGTTGTTCTAACAGCCTCATAAATGCGTGCAATCTCTGGTTCCTTGTCTTTATATGCAAAGTCTGGCCAGAAGTGGCGCCTATAGTCTCTGAATGCCATAGGGGAGATGTCTATTGTGGGGTCAATGCAGTTTGATTCACACATAGCTCGGATACTGTCAAACTGTGGGATCGTACCTTTAAATTGACCTGTTCTGCTGGATGGTGGCTCGATGTTGTCGGCTGACCGTTGCTCCTCCGTGTTTTCCGGGCGGCTGGCCGGCAGCTGCGGGTGCGGGCCGTCTGCGGGAACCTTTGGCGGGTGTTGATCTGGGCGATCCGTGTGAGATGTGTCGAATATACCGAGTTGTTCGCCCGTAAACTGCTCTGTGCGTGGATGAACCGGCCGGGGACCGCCATCTTTGGTTGTAGCGTCTCTGTGTACACCCGTATCGATGATGCGGGGCGCATAAACAACATGACGGCCTGCGTGCTGAAACGTGCGTACTACGTCACTGCTTATGGGCGGGGGCCCGATAGTGGTGACGTCATGCGTAGGGGAGTTCCCCGCGTGTGAGGGGGATGTCCCGTCCGGCAATGTCTCGTGCTCTGTAAAACTCAAATCTGTCGGTTCTGGATCTGTATGAGGATCTGTGTGGGGAAAATGACATGTTCGTGAGATCTGGCGGCTGTTCTTGTCGTGATCCGCGTCCCTGGCGTGTGCGCCTGAGACGCGCACTATGCGTTTTTTGGCGGCTGTTGTTGTTGGTTCGGTGACTGCCCCTGTTGGGGGGCGTGGCTTTGGGCGTTATTGTTGTTTGGTTCTGCCACGTGGGCGCGGACCACGTGCTGTTGTTGTTGTTATGCCACGTGTTCTGAGAGCCGGACTGTGCGTCTCTCTGTTTGTTCTGACATATCATTACAGAATGTCCAAGCTGTTTTCCTTTACCTGCGCAGTACTGGCAGAAGTGCACTCTCCTGTTGTAGTGGTCTCCATGGTGGCCATCAAACCGGCAGCCTCGGTTTGAATTGAAATCAAAACACAGCTGTTCGTTGTTGTTGTGTCTGTGCGCGTTGTTGCCGCTCTGCTGGTGTCCGTTCTGGTGTGTATGACCATGGCCTGAGCTCCTGCTGGGGGCTGACGCGCCAGTAGAGGCTGATGCCCCGGATCTCCACCCTCAGATCCTGGATGCGGGTGAGTGAGGACCATGCATATGTACCCTTTTCTATGTCATCAAACACACGGTCAGACGAGAGTCTGACGTTGGGCCAGTAGCGGCACATTGAATCACGGGACACATTGTTTACATGTTTTAATATGAGGTGGCGCTCTTCCTGCGACCAAGCACTGTCGTCGTCCTGTACGAGGGCGAGGGCAGCATCAAGGTACTTGGGGGCCAGGAGCTCACCCTTGACGTCAAGCTTTTGCTTGAGGGTGTGACATGTGTCGCGCTCTATGTACATGTAAGGTTTGGGCTTTGTACGGTTGGGTATGAGGGCTGTCATGTATGATGTCTTACCCTCGTTGGCCATGTGCTCATACCGCTCCCGTAGTAGCTGTTCCTGGATGTAGTCTCTAGCGCCGGGCTCCCTGCGGAGCTCGTTTGCTGTGGGGTAGTGCTCTCTCTGTGGGGAGCGTTGAGGCGTGCAATGATCTAGTTGTGGTGGGTTGTAGACGTGCGAGGCGTGGCGGCCGGCGGGGGCAGGCGTCGGGCCGTTGTTGTCGGGTGTATCCGCGAGGCGTGCCGGGGCCGCAGGTGGCTGCGGCTCGTGCGCGGAGCGGTGTTTCTCTCGCCTCTCTCGGCGGCGGTGTTGCCTGTAGATCCTTTCTCGGCGGAGCTGTTCCGCTGATGCTGCTGCCTCGGCTCGCAGATCCTCTATCTGTTTGAGCTGGAGGCGTTGCTGCTCGGCGAGCTCAGCTCGCTGAGCCTCGATGTCCTGCTGTTGCTGGTCTGCGATGCGTTGTTTCTCAATGCGGCGGTCGTCGCGGCAGTGTTGTGTCGTCTCGCGGTGCAGCTGGCGTATGCGTGCCTCGTCCACGAGGAACGCCATGTTGCCGGTAATCCCTCCCATGTCGACCTGGAGAGAGCGTAGCCGGATCTCCAGGTCGGCGACGCGGGCGTTTAAGCTCGGGTCGAGGTTTTGTAGGGATCTGGACGAGGCGCTGGAGGACACGCTTGCCGCCGATGCATTTCTGTGGCGGGGCTGTGAAGGCGGGGGCTGTTGCCGGGGAGGGCTCTGTTGTTGTGCCGGCGTTGCTAGGGACGCGGCGGCTGTGTTGTGGCGGGAACGCCGAGTGTTCGGGTAGGCTATCGAGCTACTACCAGATGAGGAGTCGTAGCCGTTTATAGTGGCTTCTAACCGTTCCTCCAGGCGCTTGTTCTCCTCCTCGAGGGCTTGAAGGTCCCTATCCATTTCTGTGGTGTCGGGGCGCTTCTGAGTGCGGGCTCGTGTCGCATGTGGGGACACGTGTGCCGCTCTCCCGGGCATGATTCCTCCTGTGTGTGCGATCTGGCAGTAATTCCTTTCCAGTTATAGCCAAGATCTGGTAAAATAATTGCGACTCTGTATAGCTGAGCGGCAATTGTGTATTCTCCCGCTCAAAATTTTGAACAAAGGTCTAAGAGCTGTAGAAAACCGAACTGGTCAGTGGTCGGTCAAGAGGGAGAATGGTCAGGTGGGGTACCGGAGGGTTAACAATTGTATGTGTGGTTCTGAGCTTTGCGGGGAGGGGGCGCCAATGACCACCCATAGCCTCAAACCGAGGCCATGCGTCAACAATTTTTGGATTCTCACTCTTTGCAATGTTGTCTCTAGGGAACCCGCTTCATTTATTTCTGCCTTGAATTCCTTTTATTTGGCAACCTTCTCAACTTGGGCAAAAATTAGTACAATTTTACCCTGATTTAATGTATTTTTAAGGTAAAAACCATAATAAATGTAATTTAATATGAATTTTTTAGTGAAAATTTACTTTGGGCATTTTAACATGCTAAAAAAAAAGGTGCCACAGATTTGATGTATTTTGGTGTAAAATTTACAAAAATATGGGGTGGGCTAACCAGGTAAGTACTGGTATTAATCCCCAGGGGGCAGTACCAGCCTTTCCGTCGTGACGTCACTGCTGGCCTGCTACTCCACCTATGGACAGTTTAAAATTTTGTTTATTTCATTTATATATATTTTTTTTTTACTATCTTTATTTCAACTATCATGTTACTATGTTAATAAAAAGGCCGTCTATCCAGCGGCGCGGATCCCAAACAGTGCCAGTGTCGCCTCACTTCCCTTGGATAGATTAATTGGTTGCCATAGCAACAGATATACTAAAAATGAGCATTTTTGGTAACTGTGGTTGCCATGGTAACCAAAGGGAACACATACATCATGATAATTCCACACAAAAGTTCTAAAAGGGCTTAAACATAATATATATGATATAGAATTTATTTTGTCAAAATCAATAGAGGGAATCCTGATATATTACAGTTTAAAGTTTGGATAATGAGTCATTTTCAAAATATTGTTTGCATTTTTACTGCTTATATATCTTCCTTATTATAATAGATACGGGGAATTAGGGTTCTGTCCTTTTTATGAACAACCATAACTATAGCCATGACTGCTTCCCTTCTATATGCAATATTGACATGATTAAAACAGATTTGGAAAGCTCATGCCATCCCCTACAAGGCAAAAAAATACCCAAAACTATCTGGTAAAGGAAGAGTTTATAGACAAATATGTTGCACTGTTTATCAGCTAAAATGATAATGGAACCCATGGCATTAAAGTGATATCCATTTTGAAGAAAAGGTTTGGGAAGTCTATTAGTATTAGCTGATATACCATCTTTAAATCACTACGTTCTGTGATACATACCCATAGACTGGTAATGTTTGTAAGCATTAGGGGCTATTCAATTATAAATAACCTCTTCTATAAGGGATACGGGGGTCTGTGGAGAATGTGGATTTATATATTACAGATAAAGATATAGATGGGCTGAAAAGGTTAATGGATATTATAACACTTTAAATAAGAAATTAGTAGCCCATTAATATCTGTATCTGCCCTAAATACTGTAAACGTATATATTTTCGCGCAGCTAAATTTTCGCGCACCTAGCATAAAAGGACATGTTCGCGCAATCATTTTTTCGCGCACCTGTAAGCATCACATCTTTAGCTATATGCCAGTTTTTACGGTTTGTAAATCGGACAATTATTAAGGATATTAAAGCCCAAAGAGTTGCATCCTACTCATATTTTGCAAAAAACTCAGGGATTTTATAGGAGAGCTTTCAAATTCCAAAATACTTGTACTGTCATCAGGTACTGTTGTGGCCACTAGTACCCTTCCCTTAACCCCCCACCCACACACCCATCTTTCTTTATTCCTAACAGCTCCACGGCCTAGGTGTAATTATAAAATAAAAGGAAATCCTTGGGGCCCATTGTGGTCGGTAACATCACCAAGGAAAAGAAAATATATCTTTATATGTACGCTACTTTGTTGCTGAACATTCCTGATTATTGAGTCATCCATTAGCATTATAGATACTGATAGCAATATGTAGTGCTTTACATCATTAGAAAGCTAATTTTCTGGGCATAATTTTCGCGCACATCATAATTTCGCACACCTAAGTATGTGCGCGAAATGCGCGAAAATATGTACTGAGCGAAAATTAATACGTTTACAGTAAACAGTTTTCTATCAATCCGGTCAAAGATTGCACCCAGTCAAAGAATGCAGGTGAAGACATGAGGAGGAGATTCAATCTATGGCGAGATATTGATGATAGGTGTCTCCGTCCATGCAGTTGAATTTATCCCTGTGCGCTTAAAATCTCAGACCCAACCTACCCTCTCCAGCATATGTTTGGTTCTCACAAGAGCAGTGGATATTGGAGAGTGAGGGAGATTTTAAGCGCGTAGAGACTACTGCCACAGAATGGAGGAGGTGGTGGACATAAGGAAGAGATGGTAGACATGAGGAAGAGGTAGTAGACATGAGGACAAAAGGGTAATTACAAGGATGAGGTGGTGAGGAGGAGGAGGTGGTGGACATGAGGAGGAGGTGCTAGACATGATGAGATGGTAGAAATGAGGAGATGGTGGATATGAGGAGGAGGTAGTAGACATGAGAAGGAGGTGGAGGAGGTGGTAGACATGAGGAAGGTGTGGTGGACCTGAGGAGGAAGTGGTGGACATGAGGTAGGGGTGGTAATGAGGAAGAGGTAGTGGACATGAGAAGGAGGTTGTGGACATGAGGAGGATGTGGTGGACATGAGGAGGAAGTGGTGGACATGCAGATAAGGTGGTGATGAGAAGGAGGCGAGGGACATGACACGGAGGTGACAGACATGAGGAGGAGATGGTGGACATGAAGAAAGAGGTGACGGACATGAGTAAGAGGTGGTGGACATGAGGAGGTGATGGACATGAGGAGATGATGGACATGACGAGGATATGTCGGACATGAGGAAGGTGTGGTGGACCTGAGGAGGAGGTGGTGAGCATGAGGTAGAAGTGGTGATGAGGAAAAGGTGGTTGACATGAGGAGGAGGTGGTGGACATGAGGAAGGGGTGGTGGACATGAGGAAGAGGTGGTGGACATGAGGAAGAGGTGGGAGCCATGCGGACAAGGTGGTGATGAGACGGAGGCGAGGGACATGAGGGGGAGGTGACAGACATGAGGAGGAGCAGTGGGGCCGATGTTCAGCTTTCTGTTCACCTGGGATACACTTCCAGAAGTGTACCTCAGATACACAACGATCTGACCAATCAGGACCCAGCATCTGCTGCAGCAGGGCATCTGCTGCAGCAGATGCATCTGCTGCTTTCCAAGATGGCTGACCAGAAGTGTATCTGGAATACACTCGGGGAGGAAGTGTATCTGGGATACACTTGGGGGAAGGAAGTGTATCTGGGATACACGACGGGACAGATGTGTATCTGGGATACACTAGAGGATGGAAGTGTCAAATCTTTTATTGATTGCTTGCAACTTAAATACAGACTGCTATGATCTACCCATAATTGTACAGTACTGGGTAGACAAGGCATAACTGATCACCTTATAATTATGATTAAGAACCCCACTACTCTCGTATTATATCAGATACACATCAGTCTATGTATTATTAATGAGTGTATCCCAGATACACTTCTGTTCTTTAGTGTATCCCAGATACACTCCATCCCCTAGTGTATCCCAGATACACTTCCAAGTCTGCCATCTTGAAAAGCAGCAGAGGCATCTGCTGCAGCAGCTGCTAGCTTCCAATTGGTCAGTTTCTTCTGTATCTCAGATACACTTTTACAAGTGTATCTCAGATGAACATAAAGCTGAACATCGGCCCCACTGCTGAGGGCAGGGTGGTGGACATGAAGAAAGAGGTGACAGACATGAGTAAGACTTCACTCAGGTAGCAAGGGTATAAATTGGGCCAATGTCAGCAATGATCGACTCCATTGCAACCGTTATACCAACCATGGCCCATTGTAGGTAATGCATACATTGGTTCAACATACACATTAGAATGATGGCCCACCCTTGGCAATTCTGATAATGGGCCATTGCTGGGTTGACTGCTGGGCCAGAGCTGGTCCATGCTTGATATTGCTGATATTGACCCAGTGTTGGCCCAGTGTTGGCCCAGTGTTGGAACATTTCAGGGCCATCATATTATTTCTGATGTTGGACCAACATCAATTCTAACTATGCTGGTCCAATATTGGCTGCAATCTCCACCAGAGGGATTCAATGTTGCCTGAAGAGTTTCTGACAGGTTGGCTCCTACTTTGCCATGATATTGGATTATAAATGTGATCCCAGTGTGCTCTACATGTTTAGAGGTAAGAGGGAGTTCATGCATGAAATTCAATATCTAAAAGTGCCATTTACTGCATGACACTACTGAGAATTTGGCAAAACTAACTTGAAGACACCTCATGTGTGGGTAATGAAGGTAGATAAGTCCTAAATGATAGTAATACAGTCTGTATTATTTCTAACCATTTTGGGACAGGGTTAAGATGGATTGAAAAGACAGAAATGTCTTTTTCTAAACTGATGATACTTGACAGTCATGTTTTATAAGTATGCTTGCACATTCAATTATACACATAAAAATAGTATTGTTCAATATTAGTGATTGTTGCAGTGGTCCTATATTGAAACTCGTATATTGGGCCATATTACAAGGTTGCCCCAATGTTTAATTTCTAATCTTGGAAAAAACATTGAAATGTTGGCCCACTGGTCATTGGGCCAACATGAAATCAACATCCCTTTCTCCAAGCATGGGCCATTACTGGGCCAGCGGTCAAACCAGCGGTGAGCCAATATCATAATGCCAATTATTGCCCCTTTTTTTAGTGGTACATTGGCCCAATCATGGCCCAATGCACTTATGTTACCTGGGCAGTGGCTGATCCAGGATTTGCTAGAGGAGGGGCCCAAACCTGGCCAACCTGGAGTGAATGTCTGACCCTCCGAGCACCGCAAGTGAAGCGCAGCGGTCATACCAGGGGGGTTTAGGGGCATGCTCCCCAAGAAAATATTGATGGTCTAGACTTGAAATGGTGCATTCTCACGCATTTTGGAACAAAATGTATGAAGACTCTAGGCTCCCATTATTTAGGTTGGGAAATCCTTTCTTTGGGAATTAATGCTTTGTTTATCATCTGAGGAATACTTCGGAAAGGTAGAAATATTTTATCCTGGTGCATTTTTCCACAGCTGATACCATCACCATAGCTCCATTCCATACTTCCTCCTGTCTTCCCTTCCATCTCCAGGTTCACCCTCCTTGTTAATGTCCAAGTAAAAGGACACACATTGCGAAAGGGGTAGGGACCCAAGGACATTGAGGAGGAGTGAAAGCGACAGTGAAGAAGGGGGACATAGATGCATGGGGATGGGGAGCAGGACATTGCATATTGGGACTGTGCTATCTCAGACAAATGATGTGAGACCAGCGATGAAATTTGGGACATTGGCTGAGAGAGGGACGTGGAGGGGATATAGGAGGAAAGGGGGTGTGGAGGAGGATGGGGTATTACATGAGAGGGAATATGGGAGCTGGGAGAATATCAGACGGAGAGGGGACATGGGAGAGATGACACAGGGGTGGGACCAGTCTTGGCAGGACTTGGGAGGAAAATCGTCATAATGATTTACACTTGTGTGGAGAAATAAGGGGAGGAGCGTATGTGGATGTCTTTGGGACCATGCAGCTCCTAGGGATGAGATATGCAGATACCCCATGCAGGGTCCTGCGGGTGAGATATTGTAGAAGATCAGGATCTCACTGCCCCCCCCCCCCCACCCCTACAACCCATCAATTTACATATTGGGGGTCTCGTAAGGGGGGGGGGGGATCCCCATGTCACATGTCGATTTTAAGCAATGCCCATGTCGCCCTGTCGATTTTAGGAAATGCTCATGTCGCCATGTCGATTTCAAGACATGGCCATGTCCCATGTCACTATCTCTGAGATTTCTCATGTCCCATGTCACTAAGACTCAAAATGTCCATGTCGCCATGTCGATTTTAGGGGTCGACCCCCATCATATTGGGGAACATTCACAAAAGAGAGAGGGGGTGGGTGGGGTGGGGCGTGATCAGAATCTATAGGTTGGTGGAGGGGAAAATCACTACTCTTTCAGAGGCATATGCAGTCACGCTCATGATTAAACAATGCCAAAATGTAAATGCCTCCAGGGCCCTTGAGACCCCCCCCCCCACCTCCTGGGGCCCTCATCCCCCCTCCTCCCTCATCCAACTCAAAATGTGATTCATAAAATACAGAATTCGGCTACAATATATATATATATATATATATATATATATATATATATATATATATATATATTGTAAGGAAATTAAGGGCATCGGATAGAGAACACGACAGCTGACCGAGTAGGGTATTCCAAGAGATCCTTTATTGTATAGTGTGTAACGTAAACTGAACAACTGCGGCGGCGCCGCTCCTTATATAGTACCCGCCCGCCCCAGCGTCCCTGCGCTCGTACGGAAAAGGGTCGGGGCGGTTCCGTACGACTTGGCTTCGTAAGAACCCGCCCCGCCCGAGAGTGTAACGACAGGGGAAGCCTCGCGTGACCGTCCTCCCCTCTCCCGCCCGCTACACTCTCCCCACCCTAATTTACAACATGTTCCCCTTAATACATACGGTTAACATTATACAAGCGTAGTCGTCATAACTTAAATACAAACTTACATAGAGCACCATCCCCGTACGTAATTTCCCCTCCCTTACTGTTTCCCCCGCATATAAGCTTAATTCTACCTAGCCAACCGCGGCATTGTTGTGGAGGGGGCTCCGCTGCCCTCCGTCTGGCGCCTAACTAACTAACTTTATATCTGTACACTGTAGCCGTGGAGGGGGCCTCCGCTGCCCTCAGTCCCCGTCGCCCTCGTCCCGGAGGGGGCTCCGCTGCCCTCCGTCCGCCGCGACGTCCCGGCGTCCCACGCCGCCTCCGGACCCCCGGGTGCCGGTCCCCGGCTCACGGCCGCTCCGGTGCTGTTCTCGGCTGCAAAACAGGAAGTGATGCCCTCGTGAAAAACTACACCCGGCAGTCTTGCCCCCGCCCGGCAGAAACCCCGTCCGGATACCTTTCCCGCCGGGCCACTACAGGCCCACCACCGCCACCAGCTCGGACAGCAAGTCTGTATAAGGACCCATCTCCTGTACGTCATCCACGCTGCCCCCGCCTCCGTCTCATTACTCCCCGCCACCCGTACAGGTGCGGTGTCTAACTCGGCCGGTACGGGCCCGAACTGCATCTCTCCCGTATACACGATCATTCCCCCATCGGCCAATACAGGCTCCTTTTCGCTGGCTTCGTGCGACTGGGTACCGCTTTCTCCCCCTCCGGCCGGTACAGGCCTCTCGTACGGAAGTACCAATTCACTTACCACATCATTCTCTCTGAAGATGTAGACCCGTCGTTGTTCCACGAGCCATTCGCCTCGGCCGCGGGCCTCGATCGACGTAGAGTTCCGGCCGCCGACCAAGGTGAGGGGGCGCTGGTCCAGGTGTAATCCGTTCGCCGACAGGTGTCGTCTTAGCTCCAGCTCGGGGTCCAGGGGCACGGTCGCCGTCCACGGCAACGCCACCGGTACCCCACAGTGGACTGCCTCCGCGGAAGGCACACCCCGGCTCCCTTCTGGTCGTGTGGTTGACCGAGATGTCGCCGTCGCCCCCGGGCCGCCGGGCACCGCCTCCTCCGGCGGTTGTCGTCCGGCCTCGCTCTGCTGCTGCTGTATCCCCTCGTCCGGAGAGGTCGCTGTCGTTCACGAGCCATCGGGCACTCCCTCGTCAGGCCGTTGACGTACGACCTCACCCGGTCGCTGCTGTGTCGTTTCGTCCGGACGCTGCTGTGTCGTTTCGTCCGGGCGCTGCTGTGTCGTCTCATCCGGCTGCTGCTGCGCCACCTGCTGCGGCTTTCCATCGGGTCTTTCCCACTCGCCGTCTCCGTCCGGGTCTGCTGCTGTACCCTCCACCTCGTCCGAGACCTCCACGTTCTCGTCCGAGACTTCCTCCGTCTCGTCGTGAATGTCTTTACCCGGAGGGCCCGCCCTCGCCTCTTCCCCGTCATCGTCCGCCGTTTCCCCGTCCTTATGCACTTCGGCGACCACCGTCATCTTTGTGCTAGTGTCCGGGACCAGGGGCTGTGCCGGCGAGATGTCGGAATATAACCTCCGGCGGGGCGAGGAGCGCGGGGTCGTCGTCGGTGGGGAGGCCCCCCCCCCTTTTGGGGTTTCCACAATCTCGGTGACCTCCTCGTGGAGGAGGGTTACGCTGCCTCCGGGCGTCTTTGTCACTGTCGTAGTCTGGGTCGCTCCGGACGCGCCCATAACCTCCGGGAGGGTTTCTTCCGATAGTCCGCCCAACAAGAGCATTAACCCTTTCTTCCCTCCTATGGCCGCCATACGGGCCTCTCTCTCCTTCTCCTCTTCCTGTGTCCTTTCGCCCGTACTCCTGCTCGCCCGGCTTGGGGTGCTACTCCCAGCTGTGTGGGGCGAAGGGGTAGCCGTCTTCTTGGCCGGAGAAGGCGACGGAGACCGCCGGGGGCTGCTGTGGGCCGGTGTCTCCTTCTTGGCCGGAGAAGGTGACCGGGATCGCCGGGGGCTGCTGTGGGCCGGTGTCCCCTCTTTCTCTGGCGAGGGGGACGTCGTGCGGCGCGAGGAGGATGAGTCCCTCCTCTCGCGGCCTCGTCGGCTTCTTCTCGTCTCCTTCTTACTATCCTCCCCCGTCTCCTCTTCCTCCCCCTCCCGGGAGGCCTTTGACTTGCCGCCCACGGAGTCGGACGACGCCCTCCTTTTCTTCGCCGCCTTGCCGGTGCTTTTGGGGACGGGTGAGGGCCGCTTAGCGATGGTGGTTGCCTCCGGCATCCCCCCCGGCAGCTCCCAGGGGTGCTTCTTGTTGCTCCGGGCTCCCCCCTCCCGGTGCTGCTTCATATGGACGATCAAATCCGCCCTCCGATCTTTCTCCTTTTGGATACGGCAGGGCGTGCCGTCGGCGGCCAGCTCCAAGCAGTTCCACCCGAAGATTGTCACGGGGTGGCCCGCCACATGTGCCGGCCACTCGGCCGCCGGGATCTCCCATGCCAGACTAGGGTCTAGGTTGTGGCAAAAGCCGCAGTGGTAAGTGTTTGTCGCCATATCGTAAGAGCAGTTAATCCGGTTTGCCTCCTCCCCTGGTTTAAGTACTTTCGTCTAGCCCAGTTTCTCTTCCCCCTCGCCTCCTGATTGGCTCCCGCGTTGCGGGGCCGGGACGCTTCCGTCCGTGCGGAATCCTTCCTCGCCGCTGATTGGCTTAGCGCCCGGTGGCCGCACCGTGGGAAGGTCTGGCGCGGTCTTCGCTCGGGGCGTGGGACTGGCGCCACCTCGCCTGTTGTCGCCCTCCGCCGTGGGAAATGTTGTTTTTACAGCCGTGTCGGCGCCTTTCCCACCCTTCGCCCGGGACCGGGGTGGGGAATCCCCCTTCCTCTCGTCTGACGCTCCCCTCTTATCTCCCGCCCGCTTGTTGTGGTTGCTCCCCTCCTTCCCCGCCCGGGAAGAGTGGCGTTCCTCCCTTTCCTTATGGGACGAGTGCCGGCTCCCCGAGCCGTCCGTACGGGAGGAGCCCGACGAGTGTCGGCTCCCCGACCCATCCGTACGGGAGGAGCCTCGTCTCCTGTCCGAGTGTTCCCCCCCTCGGCCTCCTTTTTCCGGTCTCGGGCGGTCGCTCTCCCTCCAGTGGCTCGTCCCCCCGTGCCGATCCCCCGCCTTCTCCGACGACCTAGCCGGGGAGCGAGACCTGCCCCGGCTCTTGGTCGGTCCTTTCGGCATCTCTCTCTCCGGGAGGGGTCCCCCCACCGTTACCGTGCGGGTTTCTTCCACTGGCCGCGGTGGTGCTGGGACGGAGATCGTATCGTCCTTTCTTCTCGTCGCCTTCCATGGTCTGCTATGCCGCGGTTCAGTCCTCACCCAGGACACCGGAATCCTCTCGGTGTCGTCCTCCTCCTCCGAGGAGATGTCGTTGAGCAACTGGAACTCTGTTTTTCGTCCGTGGGCCTCCTTCCAGATGTAGTATTCGGCCGGCGGCGGCTCTGGCTCTCCTCCTTCCACTCTATCCACCCACCTTCGTACCACCGGAACGTTTTCCCGGGCGATCTTTCCCCAGTGGGTCGGGGACTTGCTCCGCACCTGCCTCCTTTGCTCTTCAACCAGTTCCTCCTCCCTGACCTCTCCTGATTCTGCTGAGTCGGACGCCGAGTCCCACGATCCCATTCCTGTCAGTATGCTTGGGTAAAAGTCGTCCCGCGGGTGCAAAGCCATGACTGATTGCCCCCCGCCCTCCTCCGGGCTTATATAGTCCTCCAGGGGCCCTTCTTTGCCATCGTTACCGCCGCCCTTTTTCCGGGAGCGAATGGCCGGGCTGCCCCGTCGTTCCGCCCCGCCCTCCGACCGACCCGGGGGCCCTGGATCCCGCGATGCGGGCGCCCCCCCCCCGGCCGACGTCGTCCTTTGCCGCCCCGGTTACCATGGCTACTAGGTCCGCCCCCTCCCCCGGGGCGCCCGGAACCACCTTCAGGTTGTCGTAGTGCTCCACCCGTCGTTTTCGGCCCATCTCTATTTCGTACACCGGGCCGCCGATGCACCTCAACACCTTCCAAGGCCCCGTCCAGTACCTCTGTAGTTTAGGGCTGAGTCCCGCCTTCTTTATCGGGTGGTAAAAATATACTTGCGCACCCTCCTCGATGGGGTCCAGAATAGCCCGCTGATCGTAATTTCTCTTTTGTCTACCATGCCCGTGATAGCACCCCTCCGGGCCCCTCCTTCAGTCGGGTCACCTGGTGAGCATACGTTCGGTGCTCGTACGACTCGGTCTGTTCGTCCGCCCCTGCCGAGGGATCCCCGCCGCGCACCCATTCCCTTACCCGAACGAGTAATGGGTCCCGGTCTTGGGCCACCTTCCACTCGGCCGGGCTACCCAGCCGGGTTACCGTGGTCTCGTCCACCCCCTCCACTATGTCCTCCTCCTCCGGCTCCGCTTGAGATCTGCCCCGGGTCAGGGCGAAGCACGCCGTAGGCTCCGACCCCCCCAGCTCGCACTGCCGGCACGGTCGTCGGGAGAGGGCGTCCGCGTTACTGTGGTCCTTCCCCGGCCGATGCTGTATGGTGAAATCGTGCGTCCCCAGCACCTGCAGCCACCGGGCTACCTGGCCCTCCGGTTCCTTAAAGTCCGTCACCCAGCGGAGGGCGGCATGGTCCGTACGGATGAGAACCGGCCGGCCCACCAGATAATGTCAGAATTTTTTAAGTCCGAACATTACCGCCAGTAGTTCTCGATGGGTGACACAATAGTTTCTCTCCGGTCTAGACATCGTGCGACTGGCGTAAGCCAATGCTCTCTCGGCCTCGCCCTGTTTCTGGGAGAGCACCGCCCCCAGGCCGAAATTGCTAGCGTCGGTATCCAAGATCAATTGGCCCTCCGGTTCGGGGTATGCGAGGACCGGCGACGATGTCAGCTTTATTTTCAACTCTTCGAACGCTGCCTCTCACTCCGGGGACCACGCGAACCTCCTGTCCTTCTCCGCCGCCGCCGAGAGAGGCTTCGCGATGCTCGCAAAGTCCCGCACGAATGCCCGGTAGTAGCTGGCAAGCCCCAAAAAGCTCCGGACTTCCCCCACCGTCTGCGGCCGGGGCCATTCTCGCACGGCTCGCACCTTCTCGGGGTCTGTCGCCACCCTGTCTTTGTTAACGATATGCCCTAGAAAGCACACCTCCCTCCGGGCCAATTGACATTTCCGCGGTTTCACTTTCAGGCCCCCCCCCACCAGCCTCTGGAGCACCTCCGTCACCCTTTTTAGGTGCGTCTCCAAGTCCGGCGAGAAAACTATAACATCATCGAGGTACACCAAACACGTTTTCCAGTGTAGACCTTTCAGCACTACCTCCATCAGCCGCTCGAACGTGGACGGCGCGTTGCATAGGCCGAACGGCATGACTTTATATTGGAAAAGCCCGCTATGGGAGACGAACGCCGTTTTCTCCCGATCCGACTCGTTCATGGCCACTTGCCAATATCCGTTGGTCAGGTCCATGGTACTGAACCAACTGGCCCCAGCCAGCGTGTCTAACGAATCGTCTATCCGCGGGATGGGGTAGGCATCTTTCTTGGTCACGGCGTTGAGCTTCCGGTAATCGATACAGAACCTCGGACAGCCGTCCCTCTTTCGCGCCAAGACTATTGGCGATGCCCACGGGCTCGTAGAGCGCTCGATAATGCCCAGGTCCAGCATCTCCCCGATCTTCGCTTCCGCCTCCGCCCTTTTGTGGGGTGCCAACCGCCGTGGCCGTTGCTTTACCGGAGTCGCCTCCCCTGTCTGTATACCGTGTTTCACAAGGTGTGTTTCTCCCATGTCGTCCTCCCAGTGCGAAAACGCCCCTATGTTCGCCCGGATCATGGCCTCTACCTGCGGCCGGGCCCCCTCGTCTACCCCGTTCAGCAGCGTGTTAACCACCCCGTCCGCTCCGGCCGAACCTGCCGGGGCCGCCCCCAGCATCGCACATGACCCCTCTTCCTCGTCCGAATCATACTGATCTAAAGGCTGCGCGACTCCCAGCCGGGTGTTCTCCCTCAGCCAGAGCGCACTGGACCCCACATTCAATAATATGACTGGCGTACGGCACTTCTTGTTGGGCGCTACTATTCCCCGCCCGACCCGGAAGCCTCCCTTCCGCTCATTCTCCGGTAGTCCTTCGATGATGCAATACAGACCGTCGTCCAAGTCCCACCCGGCTATATGCGCCGTCACCACCAACTCCCCTCCCGCGGGGATACAACAGTCTTGTGTCAGTACTGCCCCGCATCCGCCCGTCCGAGCCTTCTTCGTCTCGGGGGGTCTCTCGCCCGACTCCTCCCACAGCAACCTTTCCCGGTTCATGTCCACCAGTATCCCGTTGACTGTATGAGGTCAGCCCCGAGTATGCCTTCCGGTGAGATGTCAGCGACCAAGAACGTCCCCTTCATCTTTTCCCCGGCGAATTGCAGCACCCCCTCCGTACGACCTTTTATTTGCATCGGCCTGCCGTCCGCGCAAACCACCGTACGGTCGTGTGCCACCAGGGCCGCCGGAGTGTTTCGCCGGTCCCACCACCGAGTGGAGAGCATGCTGGCCGAGGCGCCCGTGTCCACCAGCATACTAATCTCGTATCCGAACACTTTTCCCTCCACTATGAGGCCTGTCCCCTTCTTCTCCTGGCCTTGCACCGACGTCACGGATATCTCCGGTCGCCCTTTCTCGGCCCCAGGACTCGCTAGTTCTGGGGCCGCTGCCCGTTTCCCGATGCCGGTTTCCCTTCCGTCGGTTTACCGCCCTCCTGTCCCTGCCGGCCTTCTTCGGGGGGCCGCTCCGGACATTCCCATCGGATGTGTCCGTCCTTTCCGCACCTGAAGCATCCCCTCCCTGAGGGCCGCTGTCCTCCGGCCGTCACCCCAGCACCCCCGTTCTGCGGGCACAAATCCTTCCGGAGGCTCGCCAGCTCCCGCATGAAGTCCGCCCTCAGGGGCGCCAGTTCCCGTGTGAACTCTTTCCGCAGGGACTCGAGTTCGTCCGCCATGGTGGCGTCGGTGGCGAATACTCGATCGTTCCTCTTTCCCGACTGCCGGTCCTTCGTCAGATGGGCCTCCGCCCGCACCCCCACGGTCACCGCGTCCTCCAGCGTGCGGGGTTGGGAGTATAGTATGAAATATCTCAACTGACTGTTCTTCAGGCCGTCGAGGAACCTGTCTTTCGCCAGGCTGCAGATGGTTTCTCCGTCTGCGTCCGGGTATCCCAGTCTGGCCAGCCGTTCTAATTCTTCCGAGTATGATACCAAGTCCTCCTCCGCCCGCCTGTCGCGCCCCCGGAAGACGGCCTTGTGCGACTCCGCCTGGTTCCTGGGTTGGAACCTCTGTTGCAGCGCCCCGACCAATTCCGCGTACGCTAGGTCCTCCCCCGGCGCCAAGAGGGACAGGAGCCGCCTCGCGTTCCCCCGGAGGCTAATCCCCAGGAACATACCCGCCGTCCGGTTGTCCCACTTGTTGGCCTGGACACATAGCCGGAAGTGCGCCATGAACTCGTCCAAATCGGTCGTTCCGTCAAACTGGGCGGGCATCACCACTAGACGTCCCCCGTCCCCCGCCGGCGTGTTGGGCACCGTTACCCGCAGTCCCCCGGCCGATCCCTGGTCTCGGACTACCCGTTGTCCTCCTAATTCGTCCCCCTGGTCACTTCTCGGTCTCTCATTCCTCCGGACGGGTTCCTTCCGCGGACCACCGGTCCGTTCCCGTGGTAGATCGCCCCCAGCTCCGGCGGACTCCTCCGCACCAGGTCCCGTCCTCCGCCGACCGTCCGTGCGCCACGGCGCCGTTCCCCTAGCCCCGCCCGCCGAATCCGGCCGTCCGAAGCTCCACATGTCGGGCGTCCGTTCCATCTCCCTGCTCCGCCGCAGGAAGACATCCTCATCCGCGCACTCGACCAAGTTGCCGCCCAAGCGCCCGTCCAGCGCCGCCCCTCTTGGGTCCGCCGCCATCCCCGGGTCCCGCATCTCCACCGTGCGTCTTCCCTCCGGGTGTTCATCTCCCGTCCGCAACGCCTCCCCCCTCTCGCCACTGTCCATCCCGTTCTCGCCCCTTAACATCGTGTTATGTCCGTGGGTCCTATGCCTGTTGTTCACCGCTGTCACCAATGTAAGGAAATTAAGGGCATCGGATAGAGAACACGACAGCTGACCGAGTAGGGTATTCCAAGAGATCCTTTATTGTATAGTGTGTAACGTAAACTGAACAACTGCGGCGGCGCCGCTCCTTATATAGTACCCGCCCGCCCCAGCGTCCCTGCGCTCGTACGGAAAAGGGTCGGGGCTGTTCCGTACGACTTGTCTTCGTACGAACCCGCCCCGCCCGAGAGTGTAAACGACAGGGGAAGCCTCGCGTGACCGTCCTCCCCTCTCCCGCCCGCTACAATATATATATATATATATATATATGTGCTATACGAAAGTGTTTCCCTCTCTTACTCGTTCGTTCCCTCATTTCCCTCGTTCCCTTCCTCCTTCCGCTTTTTTTTGGGGGGTGGGGGGGGGGGGCAAGGCCCGTCGCCCCCACCCCCTCCTGGATCCGCCAATGGAGCTGGTGATGAGGAATAGGTGGTGGACATGAGGAGGTGGTGGACATGAGAAGGAGGTGGTGTACATGGGGAAGGATGTGTTGGACATGAGGAGGAGGTGGGGGACGTGAGCAACAGCTGGTGATGAGGAAGAGGTGGTGGACATGAGGAGGATGTGGTGGACATTAGTATTTGATGGACATGAGGAAGAGGTGGTGGACATGATTAAGGAAAGGGCGGACGGAAGGAGAATGTGGTGGACAAGAGGTCGTTGTGGTGGACACAAGGAGGTTTTGGACATGATAAGGAAGGAGTCAACATGAGGAGGATGTGATGGACATGAGGAGGAGGTGGTAGACATGAGTATTTGATGGACATCAGGAAGAGCTGGTGGACATGATAAGGAATGGATGGCCATAAGGAGGAGGTGGTGGACAAGAGGAGGTGATTGGCATGAGGAGGTTGTGGTGGATATGAGGGGGAGGTGTTGGACATGAGGAAGGGGTAGTGGACATTTGCAAGAGGTACATGGTGAGCTTGAAAAGGAGATTTTGAGGGCACAGTTATTGAACTGGGCCAATTATATGTGAAACAGTCTGAATTATTATTATTTTTCAACTAAAAGTGTATTTGTAATCTATGTAGAGATTATGAATACTATGGAACACTCTACTTGTTCAGCCCTGAGGGTTTTCCGACTCGGCTCAGCCTGGTAAGATAACCCGTAGTGATGAATAATTCGTGTGAACCTAGAGCTGTCTATATATCAGAATGCTCACCTGAGTAAGCCCCACCTGTAACACACTCGTGACATCTAGTAGTCGCAAAGGAAACGTCCATGCTTGCGAACTCTTCCTAGAGATGGCGCTACTGAGACGGTACCTAGAGGCACGTACCTAGAGACACGTACCTAGAGAGATGGCAAGTGCTATGCATGAATGTGGCCATTCCGGGGGTACATGTATTTCCTAATTTCCATTAATTCATGACAATAGTGAATATACCTATGATTCTTGTGTGTACGATTTAAAAATATTCTGACCAGTTATACATGAAATAGTGTATGAATGGTGCATTTTAAGACTAGAAACCCTGAAACTTTCACGATTTTGGAAAAGCATTCAACTCTGAACTACAAAAATGTCATATTCAAAGATAGTTTTATATGTATGATACGTCAAATACGGTATATCATTTTAAACCGTATGGACGGTACAAATGAATGCCTTGATTTAAGCACCAAGTTTTGTGATGGGGCCCATGCTATACTAGACTTCTGTATTAAATGCAATGCTAGAGAATAACTCGTTGGCATTGCATCAATTGTGCACCATGCCAACTCTTTTGGGACTGTCTTAACCTGATAATTATAGTTGACATGATGCATGAATGCAGCCCTGGCGAATAGCTCGCCGGTGCTGCATTTATGCATCATGTTCATCATGGGGTCAGGGGGCATTTAAATGATCAATGAATATGTATATATAGACAGTATAACCCCTAATTAAATACTGATTTTAATAAATGCAGGACTAAAATAAATATCATACATAACTCGTATCATTATGTGTATTCTTTCCCAAAAATGTTAATGTATTTTTATCATAATTATAATACACATCTAGCAACATTCGAAAGTTACATTTTGTAGGGGCCTATATCTTATTCAAATGGCTTCTTCAAACTATTGCAATCTGATATTCAAAATATGGGTAATACCACTAATCAAATGTTATCCATGGGCAGTAAGTAAGGCCAATCATCAGATGTGATTAATGGGCCAACTATCAACTATTGCCTAAAGTAAAATTAAAATGTTTTGTAGGTAGGGGCCTTGTCCCCACGTCATGACGTACATGACAATAGGCCTGTAGAAAAGTCGTTCTCGCTGAAAACAGGTGATTTTTTTTTATCCCCACCCCCCTCAATTGCCCCACCCCATTCCCCGTTGTTAAAAAGAGGAGCGCGAACTCACGGACGCTCGCCAAACGCGCCCTCCCTCTATGGCCCCCTAGTGTCAACAGCGCACACTATTCACTCAGGTAGACGTGTTCGGCCGACTTCCGAGACAAACTCGGCCAAGTTGTCTCCGGGGGCGGTGAGAGCGTGAACCCAGTGGATATGCAGCCGGGATATGCAGTGACCAGGAGCACCAAAACCTCACAAGAAGACACAGTGAAGCTAGCAAAGTTTGCGATTGTCCCCGTGGAGTTTACGCGTGAGATATGAGAGTGCTGGAGGGGATTTAGTTGGGCTGTGGTCGTGTGTTGTGGGCTGGGCGGCGCCGGACACGTACGGCCACGGCTGCCGCAACCTGCCGACCAACCGGAGGAGGTAGGGCCGGGCACAGTCAACCGTGCCAACTGCTTTATTTATTTTCCCCAAGTACAAACATGTTTACTCTGCGATCGCCGGTAGGGTGGTGTAAATGTGTTACCAGTTGATACACCGCAGTTCTAGTGCTGGAATTAGGGGTTGTTGTCGTGGCAGTTGGGATCTTTCTTGGATGTTTCCGGGTGGCTGGGAATGTTGTGAGGTGGTGGAGGTGGTCGTCACAAAGTTTTGCCGTGCCACCACCACTCGACGCGGCCGCATCGTGTTGGCCATTGACCGTGGCCACTGGGGCTGAACGGGACTGGGCTGCATTTTTACACAGGAGGCTCACACAGCGGCTGCTAGCTCTTGAGTAAATGAATCGGCCCCGTGACTCATATTTGGGTGGGAATGAGGACTTTACCTTGAAGCAGCCATGCTGAAAACAGGTGGATTCCCAGGCCTGGGCTTTAATAATTGGGCATCCACTATGATCCAGGGGATCGAGCCGGGGGAGGGGGGGGGGGGGGCTAACTGTAGATTTTTTAACTATTTAATACTAGCTGCATGCCGCAGTATAGTGTAGGCTATAGTTCTTAAAGGTATAATGTGCTACCGGTACATGCATATAAATGCTTGGTCGTTATGATGCATAAATGCAGCCTACTGAATAGTCTAGGCCTACTCACCAAGGGCAGGCTGCATTCATGCATCATTGTCATCATGTCGCTCCTTTTGGAAGTGTATCAACCCCGTAGGTTCGACATGATGCATGCATGGGTATCCATGCATGATGCCCTTGGACTTAGTGCATCATGACGACAAAGCTTGCTTATTAAAGTTAAGGCAACATACATGCTGTGTAATTGCCACTAGTTAGGCACTTACATATTTTTTAAGACTTGGTCCTATGCATTGAATCTGTTCAGATTCGGATAGAGCTTGAAAAAATATGCGATTTTGTATTTAAAATCAACTCTTTAGGCCAACCCAAAGTGGACTTATGACCGTTCAAAGATCCGAAATTCACTCCATTTTTCTGCCAGAATTAACAGTAGTTAAGAGTTTAATTGGTATCTAGATTCTGTGATCAAGTAAGCTGCAGTCCAGAATCCCTGAATCACTTAAATGACTCCCTCTCAATAGATATTGAAGTTGGCAACTCGAAATAAAAAGTACTTAGTAGGTTATTAAAATACAAATAAGATGAAGCATGTGATGACCTTAGCCAAGGTCAGGTCAAGGTCATGTGAAGGTCAAAGTTCAAATTTGTGAAAAGAAGGTAACTATCTTGAAATATGTAGACATTTTATTTATTTAGTTTTGGGAAATGCATACTGAGTAATGAAACTGGAAACTGTAAGGAAAACTCAATTCCTCAGGTCAGGTATGAAGGTCAAGGTCACCAGGTCGCAAGCAAAATATTGGCCCAACCCATGAAAGAAGCTACCAGTATTACTGGTGTGTTTTGGTGAATCAATTATATACTAGACAAACTAAAGTTAAGCTACATAATTCACTGAGAGATTACCAGTCTCATCTATATAGGTGATAATTAAAATCAGGGTCAAGGTCATGTGAAGGTCAAAGGTCAAATTTTTGAAAACAAGGTAACGATCTTGACACCAGGTCGCAAGCAAAATACTGGCGCAGTCAATGAATAGCTGATAATTAAAATCAACCAATCTCCAATCAATTATACAGCATCTCATCAGGCCCAAAAAAAAAGAAGTTTTGTTTCAGGTAACATGGGAGGAAAATGTAGGGTCGGTAGGGCAAATTCTTTTAACATGAATGTGCTACCCACCTTTTTTGAATCCCCTTAAAAAGGATAAAAACATGAAAATTTCTTCAAAATTGCATAAAAATCGTAGGGTTGGCCCTCTTTTGATAGGGTCAGTCAGGTGACCTGAAGCAAACCTCTTTTTTTTTGGCCCCAGTAAAAGATTTCGACCCCTTCTGTTCAAATGGAGTGGGGGAGGCAAAGGGAAGGGGACAGTGATCAGAGATGAAAGGGATACCTCTTCAAAATTAGAAAATGTGAGCCTTTGTTCTAGTCTGAAAATGCCACTGAAAGGGAAGGAGCCCTTATTAGGGGGAGGGCACCTATTACAATTTTTCGCCCCACCTTTGATCTATAGTAACGCGCCAGCTTTTTTTAAATAAAAAGGGGCTTAGATTTTTACGCCCCCCCCCCCTCCGCCTCAAGAGGGATCAGAATTTATGTATGCCCCCCCTCTGGAGAGGTCTGAAATTTTTTCCTAAAAAGCAACCTAAAGCAGCATTATGCTGACATCTTAGGGAGTATTCAATAACGCTGCCCCCTCAGCGTTGGCGCCGAAAAATCCCCCCCTTTAAGCTATGGTAACGCGCTGGCTTTTTTTGCTAAAAAGGGGCATAATATGTTACGTCCCCCCCTCAAGAGGAGTCAGAATTTTTTACGCCCCCCTCTCTCAGGAGGGGTCTGACATTTTTAGCCCCCTCCCCCCAAATAAATGAATAAATGAACACTCTCTTGGTGTTGTTCAGTCTGACCTCTTTTTTTTTGCTTGTCCAGAGTTTGCTTTATGTATAATGTATAGAAATGTATGATAATGCATGGAAGTAGAATCAGAAATAACCGTAATAACTGTGTCGTTTAAAAAAAAACGTAGTTTTTTTACCCCCCCTGCCCCCCATTTTTGTTCTATTTTTTTCAAATGGAAGGCCTCTCAGTCCTTGAGCACCTATGGCTAAGCCCCTGGGGTGGTGGACAGGCAGGCCACAGTAGTGCTAGCAGTAGTAGGGAAGAGGTGTGAAGGCTGTGAGAGCTAGTCCCCACCCAGCCCTCCCAGGGCTCATTTCTCATGATTTTTGTGAGGTCTATTAAACATACTGCTGCCTGTCAACAAGACCAAACCTGAACATTTCCTGAATCATATTTGTCCATAGAACATGTGCAAACCATTAAAAATCATGTGCTATGTAGTTTTCATATCATAAAATGCTTCTCAAAAGATGGCTCAACTTCACTGCAGGACAAAGTTACCTTTCTTTCAACCCATCATTAAACAAAGATATGCATCTGAAAGAACTGTCCAAGCCCGTTAATATGACACCCTAAGTGTCCAAATCCATCCATAAACAGCTTCAGAGTGGGCTTACAAAAAGCGCTGGTGTGAAAAGGGAGCATTTTAATTTTTATCACAGTATACGCGCATAGGCGCGGCAGAGCGGCGCCCGGGAGATAGGTCAGTGCCTACACTAGTAAAGTCTAAAGAGGCTCTCATGTCCTATGTCGAATTTAAGAAATGACCCACGTTATCTAACGTAATTCCCCCCTCACTCCCTCATTCGACATACAATATGAATATGGGTTGTACAATGCATTAAGTAGTTACGGCCCGTTAGAAACAGGTTTAGCTCGGCTAGGTTACAATATGCATCAACTTATTTTAATACCGTATAGAACGGTACCGTACTGGTAATTATGGGAGGCTAAGTGTAAGTCTACTGTGAAGGGGGGGGGGCAGAAAACAATTATAAACTTGATGAGGCTCTACATGGCCATAATAAACATTGACAGGTTGACAACAGCATTCCTGTAGTGTTCAGAAGGTGATGCCCACCTGAGCTCATCCTCGTACACCAGACGATGGACAGGCTGGACAATTCACGCCTATCAGTAGGCCTACTCTTGTTATCTTGTTGATAAACTAGTCAGGCCATACTAGATTAGCAATCATATCTCCACTGTGTGTCAAAATTCCAATCATGCTTGACAGGTCACTAGTATATATATCATAATGGCTTGTTCCTGTCTTTTTGTGTTTTAATCACGAACATCAATAAATTCTCACCTTTCTCTTTTTTTTCTCTCCCTTTCTCCAGTTCTCTACACTTTGGATTACGACTTGGGGACCTTGGAGTACGCTATTTACGAAGATGGATTTGTAAAAGAAAAGTGTGAACTGCATAGGAGTACATGGTCTTGTGACACCGCGTCTGGATTATTTCTTCTTTAGAAAATAAGAAGATCTTAATCACATTTCATTTTGTTAATAATCATTATTAATTTAGAACGATCGGGAGGTATTAACCATAAAACCTAACAATGGCGGAACATAGTGAATTAGTCTCAGAGTTGGCGGTGGTGGAGAAAATGTCCACGCAAGACCGACTAAAGCATGCCAAGAAACGCAGAAATCAGCAATTGAAAAAGTTCGGCCAGTACGAGCGGCAGTTAGACAAGGAGGCCAACAAGAAAAACAAAAAGAACCAAGGCAACAAAAAGACACAGGCCAAGAGACAGAGGACTATACGAGTCGTCTTTGACAGCAATGTGATGTTACTAGAAGCAGCAGCGAGGACGGACATCGATGAAGGTAAGTGTAGCCAAATTATGTTAACCCTTTATGGGCCACATGCTGTTTTAATGCATTTTACCATTTATCATCATGATGCATCATTGCAACCCTGGCGAGTCACTCGCCAGTGCTGAATTCAAGCATCAATCTTGTCGACCCTGCGGCACTCATGAAGGTTGGCATGATGCGCCAATGCAGTGCTGGCGAGTGGTGCTGATACGAGGGCTGCACTGATGCATCATGACGACAAATTTTGCTTTATTTTAAAGGTTATCATTCCACCTTGATAGAGGGATAATATAATAATGCCATATTGCTCGTCCTTCTTTATTCCATAGTACAGATGGTGGAGGTGCCCTTTGATCCTGAAATGCAGCTGATAGTGGACTATATTACACTTTGGCAGCTTTGAAATTAATGTCAGGCAAGATTGCTTGAAAATGAACCCATACCATGTTTTCAGACAGAAATGAGTCAAACACAGAATGTGCATCAAATACCCGATATATTCCGTGTTTTTATGGTTTAAAGGGTTTTATCTTATATTTCTACCTGAGGTTTGAGTTTGATGTTTTCAATTGGCCCGAAGATTCTCATCACACAGGGGGCTAGCTATTCTACAAACACCGACTAGTAAATGTACAATCCATGAGTCATAAATCATTTTAATTTGTAGCACAAGAACTCTTACAAGTCACATGAATAGAGATAGCATAATGCGTTTGCTTCAATATGACCGCACCCTATGCCTTCAGGCGAACATCTAATATAGTAGGAGCGAAGGGTTGATGTGTGGACTACACAAGAGAATGCACCTTTCTCCCATGGGATGGCTGGTGTTCCACCGCTCAACTTGATACCAACTGGAATTGTGGGAACTAGACTATGACCTATTTAGAGTCGCTATTCAGTTCATCGTTATAAAAAGGGCTGGACTCATATATTATATACAATTGTTTGTTTTGGGAAATTCTTTCATCAGTATTGGGGATTGTCAACCCGGATTTGTTCTAAAAAAAGAGAAGGAACAAGAAAGAAAGAACACGAAGCTTAGGCACAATGTTGGTGGGCTTGGGTCTCTGTAGTGGTATAGATTATAACATAGGGATGGGGGTCGGGGGGTGGGTTGGGGTCACTCGATGATATCATTATCATGCCTGTTATAACAGAGAATACAAAAATACACATCTACTTGAACCCATTCACAGCCACAATCTGGACTGACTGGGGGGTCCCCAGACTATAGAGTGATTCACGAGAGACCCAATCCTCAGTCAGTAGTGATAGCAATGATCTGATTAAGCATTCCCAAAACAATAGGAGCTCTTTCAGTCAATTGCATTAGACCCAGGCATCTGTCAGCCCACAGATACATCATGATGTTTTATGCATGTGACCCCCATGCTGCTCCATTGAAGAGGCAACATGCTAAAAGATATTTTATGTTCGAAATGGGTTTCAGTTGAAAAATCTGAGGCAAACACGTGTTGCTTTCTATTTGATGCAATTACGTAAATGACACTTCTCTGTGGATAAGATCCCCATATTGTACCAGTGCCACCAGCCCTGTTAATTGATGACTGCAGGTACAAATGCACCATCCAGTCGACTTGGTCAGCCAAATTGCAGTTCCCTATGCAATCATGAATGTACATGTACATTTGTTATATGCACTCTCAGTCCCTCACCTATTTCAAAAGCAAAACTCTACAATGGGCTATTTTCATTGCACTTGTCAAACCTGGGATATATTTAGAACTAACTCTGAAGTTTGCATCTGAATTTCAGTCAGATTAATGATTTAGCACTGATAATTATATGGCTTGTAAAAACTGAAATGGAAATACAGTGAAATCTCGTTATGAGGAGTGCCTTTTGGCAAGGTAAATTTGCTCTTCATAGGCAATGTTCCTTATATAAACCAATACTAAATATAGAGAGATTGGGCAATTTTGGCAATAGAAACGTGTTCCGTATAACATTGTAACAGGGAATTCATTAGATCAGTCCTCAGTATATAACGAGATTTCACTGTAACACGAACGGCTTGTGCCTTGTAATACTGGTGTGGTGAGGCACTATTGAAATGATCCGTACACAACAACCCGGGACAACAACACATCCTGCAACCTCTGTATATATATGGTGTACTGTATACATTATGATATCATACAGTACAGCAATTTCCCACACACCAGACAGTCAACAATTGTCATAAAACACCCACAGACTCTATTTACGTGTAAAACGTATACGGCATTATATATGCGCTGTTTTTGTATCACTTTCGATCGCAAGTGATATTATGTATATAAGTGTTAGATAGACGACACCTGTAGCCTGGTATGCGTCATACCCACTGCCCCACAAGGTCTAGACGAGGTGTTATACACCGAGTCGCTGACCAGTGGGCAGTGGGTATGAAGGCATACCAGGGTACAGGTGTCGTCTATCTGATTTAACCCTCGGTTATGTTAGTGTATACGATATACCCAAGGTGCGAATCCTTTGTCTTAGCCGCCCACCGTGGGTTAAATGTTGCTTACTGTATTCTAGTTTACCAGCACATTGTATACTTTATGACTCCATTGCTTCCATCTGGCAGACCCGAAGAGACTTATTTAATGTCATCAAGGTATGATTCATTCCTATATTAAAACGTAAACCCCTCCTCCCCTATGAAGGCCCAGAGTGCCAGTTCCTCGTCCCACCCTAACTCATACTGGAGGGGCAGCAAAAACTGGGCCTTTAAATACAGTGCAACATTAACAATGTTCTTCTGTCTTATCTGGGCCAGAGATATCTCCAAATAAAGACATTGTTCCTCCAGCTGCCAGTAGCTCCCCTTATCTCTACCCCATCTGGTAGTACACCTCCTAAATAGGACTATTTGTCCGACGGCAAGGAGACAGCAACAATGCTGTTAGAACTATATTAAGTATCCTGCACTCCCCCCGACAGGCATGTATATAAATAGACGCCTTCAGGTATTAAGAGTGGCCAGGTCGTGAGTTGGTGCGTGAGTGTGTAAAGGGGTGCAGGTGGGGGTGGGAGGATGGGGGAGGAGGGGGGAGCACACCTGCAAGAGCAAGGATCTATGCTACTAAGTATAACCAGGCTGATGTGTCTTTTACTCAGGATCCTCTCTATGTTTTAAAGGCCGACGTCTTGCTGCCAGGACAGCAAGAGTCCAGTGGAGGGAGGCCCGGTACTCTGTGATTCTTAGAGTGGAGGTGGGGGATTAGGTTTAGAATACATGTATATCAAGCCGGCAGGGGCGGATCCAGGGGTGGGGGGTAGAGGTCCTAGCCCCCCCCCCCCGTCAATTTCCTGGGCCCGCCCCTTTATTATGCTATATTTACCGTTGATCACTATAACCTCCTCTAAGTTAGTAGTAGTCTCAGGAAACGTTGAATCGTCCATGCAGTAGAGACAAGGTGGCCATATATTGAAAAGAAAACGTATTTGTCGTCTGCTTCAAGTCTAGACTTCCCAGAGACGCCCTGAATTCTGATAGATAGAAGTCAGAACCAGGTTGGCCGTGGCCAGTTGTTGATTTAATTTCAGCGGATTTATTGGGGCGGCGGGAGAGAAAGGCCCTCTAGGTATCACCAATGGATGCTGGGAAGCCCCTACCGGAAGCCAGTGCTCGTCCAAAACCAATTTCACATTTTTCTCGTCCTTGTCGTCGATGGCGGCAGCTGGTGGCCCCTGACCGGGACCTCTGCTGACCCCTGGCGACGGCGTTCGTCCTGCGTTCGTCCGACCCGGTTTCCATGCGACCATCTATGGATGATATTAATGAAACCTGCCCCATCAAGGAATAGGATTGGAAAGGAGAAGACACCACATGGGCCTACTACTACTTCTTGTGTCGGGGTTTGCTTGCTCATGCAGTCATCAGCCTTTCTGTTTTGGTTGGACACGGTTGGGGGTGAATTTATTGATTATTTGGTCCATTTCTTGGAGATCATATGTTATAATCTATATTCATAGGATATCATTATGCTGATAGAAGAGCCTAATCAATAATAGATATTTTCTTCGGGTAGTGCCCTAAAGCACTTGACATGTGTGCACAGATAAGTCAAGAAGGTTGAATAAAATAAAACATAGCCCTATGCATACATGGAATGGCATTCAACTTTAATACAAAGCCAGAAAAACAACCAAAGTCACATTGACATTCCCATATCCCTACAATAACACCGTTTACAAGCGTAGAATGTTCTATAAATGGACTTTGATCTGCTTGATAGCTGTTGAACGAGGTAAAAAATACGTGTGTCCTATATAGAGGCTGTAAACTATATAGTGGTTTGGTGGTGTAGAGGGTCGGGGCCTCCAGTGCAAGTCTTTGCCTAACCTCCCGCAGAAATAGGACCTGGGGGGGGGGGGGGGTTAACCCTTTGAGTACCGTATCCTGCTTTAACATTTTACGCCCATTTATTGTTATGGTATGTTACTCGACAGGGCTGCATGCATGCATCATGCCGACCTAATGTATCCTGAGCCACACTGGAGATAGCACGCGCCGGGGTCGCTCTTATCATCCAGAGCTCAGGTAAGCGTGACCCTGCTGTGACCTGACCGTGACCCCTATTATGTGTGCCCAGTGACGTCAGAGGAGCTCTCCCCTCAGTACAGGAGGGAGGAAAGGTGTCAACACACCCACGTGTACGGTGTTTACCGCACGTGTTTACCTCCACACTCCACTGCCCAAAGCTGTGAAAACGTCAGTTTCTAAATTCTATATTTTGGTAGGTATGTGAACGTCAATAGTATGATGGGTAGGCTATATGAGGGGGTTATTCTGCTAATGAAATGTAGAGAAACTTA
Source organism: Harmothoe impar (assembly GCA_947462335.1). Lineage (NCBI taxonomy): Eukaryota > Metazoa > Annelida > Polychaeta > Phyllodocida > Polynoidae > Harmothoe > Harmothoe impar. The sequence goes on along the minus strand of OX381712.1, from coordinate 40,027,680 downwards.
ATTAAGCCAAACATTGTATATTTAGCAACTTAGAATAATTATAATCATAACACGCCCGCGCCTTCAAAGGGCCCACGCGCGAGCCGATTTTCAGCCCTAAGGGGGGGGGTAAAAAAATTTGACCCCTCAACCGGGGGGTGTAAAAAAATTTGTGTGTGCACTGCGCGCGGAAACCCCCTCCCCTGTTGTTAAAAGAAATTCGTTCAAATTAGAGTGGATTTATTTATACACCCCAGTATTGTGTACGGTCCGACTTTGACAGCTGCTAAGGGAGTGATCACTTTCTAACAACAGGGAGGGGTGGTGGGATTGGGGGGGGGGGCAAAAAAATTTGGACCCCTTGACCGGGAGGGGGGGGCGGCAAAAGAATTTGGACCCCTCTTGGGGGGGGGGGGGTTAAGATAATTTAACCTGTTTTGAGCCAAAAAGCCCACGCATAACTATGCTTCAAAGGGCCCGCGCGCGAGCCGATTTTCGGCCGTAAGGGGGGGGGGGTAAAAAATGTTGACCCCTTGACCGGGGGGGTGTAAAAAATTTCGCACACTCCGCGCGGAAACCCACCGCCCCCCCCCCCTGTTGTTAAAAAATGATCACTCCCTAAGGGAGTGTTCGTTATTTATGGCAGGGGGGGGGTGAGCATTTGAGGGGGGGGGCAATTTTTTTAGGGGTATTCAAAGGGGGGGGCCTTTTTTTTTACCCTATTCTTAGGGGGGGGCCTTTTTTTTTAGGGGTATTCCTAAAAATGTCGCGAATTTAGTACTTTGAAATGTCGCGAATTTTGGTAACAGCCTGTGTTATATTTTACCAAATTATGTCAATATTTTCAAAATTTTCTAAAATTTTCTCAAACTCCCAGCAAATTTCTCACTGCATCACTTTTCACACTCAGAATAGCCCACCGTCTTCAAAAAAGTGCCGGCCTCATGTAAGCACTGAGGGTATGGGAGCTTCCAATTTATAAGCTGAGGTTTGACTATTATCACTCACTAGCGAGTATCATGAGACGTTTACACTAAAACACCTTACGAATGGATGTATTTGTTGCAAGGTAGTAAATTGTAGGTAAAAAAGTGCCAAGGATTAAATGCATACAATTAGTAGACACCAACATCTTTTTTTGTAATAAAGTTGAAAATGATCCAGGGTGAGGGGGGGGGGGGGCGCTTTTTTTTCAACCTATTCCGAGGGGGGGGGGCCAATTATTTTTGACGTATTCGATTTGCCAAACGCTCACCCCCCCCTGCCATAAATAATGAACACTCCCTAAGCTGTTAAGGTTGATCGCTACTCTTAACTTTGTATCCATGAAATGTCCTGTTTTTCCCTACACCACACACAGAAGCCCTCACACAAGGGGTAAGGGTGGTGAGCGACTTTTGGAAGGTGTAGGCTACGTCTCCCGCCCCCTCCCCCCTGCCATTTGTGCGGCTGTGGGAGGTGGTGTCTGACTATGGGAAGTGCAGGACTTCTGCATTCGGCCTCCCCTGCCATTTGTGCGAATGTGGGAGGTGGGAGCGACTTTTGGGAGTTGTGTGCTGCCTCCTCTGTCATATGTGCGGCTGTGGGAGGTGGTGGGTGAAGTTCAGGACAGATGGATGGGGTACTGCGAATCTTTAGGGAGCGTTCATTATTTATGGCAGGGGGGGGCGGGCGTTTGGCAAAACGAATACGTCAAAAAAAAAGACCCCCCCCTCTGAATGGGTCAAAAAAAAGACCCCCCCCCCCCTCCGAATGGGTAAAAAAAAAAGACCCCCCCCTCCGAATAGGTTGAAAAAAAATGACCCCCCCTCACCATAGACGTTTATAAATACTTAATAATGGCATCAACGACATACAAAGTCCACATAGTCCTATACTATAACCTATTATAGCATGTGCTTAACCATTATTTGAGGGAGTGGTTATAGGGCATAACAATATGGTGAATATATTTATGTGGAGAGCGCGCATTTTCTGTTTCCGTGGCACGTTTGATATTTTTGCTAAAAATTGGTGTGATTATTTTGGTCCCCACCTACAAGTCCTGCTAATACTGTTTGGTAGAAGTACCATGAAATGGCCCAGCTCAGGGGCCGCGGAAGGTGGATAAAGTTGGGGGGCCCAGCTCCCAAAGCCAGCTGATGAGTGTTGGTTAGAGGGAGAAACAAATGGTTGTTTTGGGGCCACAAGCCCCAGGAAAATTTGGGAATTTGACCTTTATATTAGTGTATTCAGAGTGGTCTGAAGTCTACCATATGATCCTGGGAAATTTTGTAATTTTACATTGAAATTGATGTGTTCCGAGGGACTTTGAGCTTGTCTTTCAAGAAAGTTTTAGGAATTTTACCTCGAGATTGGTGTATTCTTGGGCACTCTGAGTCTAGAATGTTCATGTTTCCCAAAAAGATTGGCTCCCCCACTTTACTAGGCCCCCAGCCCCCCCCCCTCTAGAGGCCAATCGGCCCATTTTAATGTATCCTGTTATTATAGCTTGCAGTTAAAGGAACAAGATCACTATTTAAACCTAGTTTGGTTTTCCAAAGGCTAGGATCAGTAAGAAATAGGGTGCCTAGGGTGAGAATTTGAAGTTGAACAAAGAGTCACAGGGGAATGTGTCTTTGTTATATAACGGCACAAATCAATTACAATCGCTTAAGCCATCAATGGTATGCATGGATGTTACGTGCACCATAGTTGATAACCTTTATTTGAGGAAATGCCATAAGGTACCTGCCTTCAATATTCTAGTGTGTGGTCAGTATAACCAAGCCATGGGAATGCATTGACTCCAAAAAAAAAAAGCTTTAAAATAGTGATGAATAACTCACTGATAACCCTGCAGAGCATCGGAAGCAACTTGACCAGAACCAAATATAGAGCTCTAAAAATTCTGATGAGGCCAAGTAGCGATGAGTAGCAATGATTATTCAGTGCCTGATTTCTGTTGAAGCCAAAGATGAACTTAGGGGGAGATTTAGAAATTGGCGACAGAAGGAGTGGCATCCGCAGCAGAAAACCGTGATGGGCAAGGCTAAAGTCCAATTAACCCAAACTATTTCGGATACAGTACTGTCATATTTCGGTGCCACAATAGCATTCATCTAACTGCACACTGATAGCTTTTCTGTTTAGACCCCCTACATTCTGTACTCTTCTCGTGTTGAATTAATGCTCTTTCTCCAGTTAATTATTGTTGCTTTAGGAAAAGAAAAGTAGTGAATCATTCATGTGCCATTGGTAGGCAAGAAATTTAACAAAGTTCTACCGTCTTTATGACCCCAATTCGCGACATGTGTCGTGAAATTCGCGACACGTTGTGTCAAAAAATACCCCCTCCCAAATAAATACCCCTAAAAAAATGACCCCCCCCTCAGAATAGGTTGGAAAAAAAAGACCCCCCCCCCCTAAGAATAGGTTGAAAAAAAAGACCCCCCCTCCGAATACCCCTAAAAAAAATGACCCCCCCCTGATTTGCACACCCCCCCCTGGCATAAATAATGAACGCTCCCTTAATTCATTGCATGGCCACATAACGAGTTTAGGGAGTGATCATTTATTATCAACAGGGGGGGTGGTGGGTTTGGGGGGGGGCAAAAAAATTTGGACCCCTTGACCGGGGGGGGGGGGCAAAAAAATTTGGACCCCTCTTGGGGGGGGGGCAAAAAAATTTAACCTGTTTTGAGCCAAAAAGCCCGCGCGTTACTTTGCTTCAAGGGACCCGCGCGCGAGCCGATTTTCGACCCTAAGGGTGGGGGGGTAAAAAATTTTGACCCCTTGACCGGGGGGGGGGGTAAAATATTTCGCGCGTTCCGCGCAGAAACCCACCACCCCCCCCCCTGTTGTTAAAAAATGATCACTCCCTTAATCAGAAATACATTTAAACACAAGTCACAGCTTTAACTGCCCTTGTACAAATGTATAACAACCTGTTTATACATGTATATAAGCCTCCTAGGGGGCTTGGAGCATATTTAACATTACTAAGCCTCATTAAAATGTTGGACTTGGTTATAACGAAATTTGGTTATAACAAACTTTTTAGCTAGTCCCAAGGGATTCGTTATAACCAAGTTTTACTGTATATGTTATATGCGCAGAGACCTGTGCAGTGGTCCATATTCAATGAGTAGCGATCAACCTTAAATGAAACCCGGTCCCTGCACTCTGATAGTAAACTAACACCATCAACGTTATGGGTTTTGAAATATACCAACTTTGCACCGACTTTTGGGTCTAAATTACCCCCTATTATGATAAAAACACCGAATTTTTTGGCAACATTTTGGCCCTCCCCCCTACCTGCTCTGCCAAAAAAAGGTATTAATTTTGTGAAATGGACTCATTTCCTGACCCCGACCCAATCTTGTGCCTCTACATGGGTACCCAATATTTTGACCATGTCGGCGTGTCGATTTTTAGCAAAAGGAGCGTGTCGCTGTGTCGATTTTTAGCTACATAAGAACTTAGAGGAAAATCCCTGTGGGTCGATTTATATCCCCTTTTTCCCTGTGTCCGTCGATTTTTAAAAGGGCCGTGTCGCACGTGTCGATTTTTAAAGGGGCCGTGTCGCCGTGTCGCACGTGTCGATTTTTACCCATGTAGAGGCACAATCTTGGAACACTGGACAGGGTAGAGGATGCACAACCTCAGGTCTCACCTTTTTGCACTAAGGGAGGGGTAATTTTTTAACAATAGGGGGGGGGGGTGTCGGTGGATTGCCGCGCGAGTGGGTCGGAATTTTTTGGGCCCCCCCCCACAGGAGGGGTTGAAAATTCTTCAGTCCTTCCCTCCAGGCAGGTTGAAATTGAGCGCGGCTGACCCCTTTTTTGGTCCCCCCCCCAAATCCACCACCCCCCCTGTTGTTAAAAAATGACCACTCCCTAAGGCCACCTTTTTTTGATTACTTGGATTACGGGCACTCAGAGCAAATATTTTGGGGGGTGGGAGGAAAAAAAAAAAAAAAAAAAAAAAGCTGCTCTTCTGTACTGAAAATTCCGGGGGGCGGGAGGAAAAAAAAAAAAAAAAAAAAAGCATGCAAAAGTGTTCTTTTCGCTTTCAAATCAAGGTATATTGAGAAATATTCCCAAATATTCCAAATTTTGAAGGCCAAATTCTGGGTGTTTGCTAGTCAGCATGTACTTTTTTTTTTTTTTTTGCTAAAATTCTCAAAAAATCCCAGCGGAGGGGGGTAAAAAAATAAAAAAAAACTTTTTTTTTTTTTTTGCAAAATGCCAAAATTCCCATCGGCGGATCCGTAATCCAATTTATCAGAATAAAACGGCCTAAGGAGGTTATAATGATGTTGGGAGGGGAGGGGGGACAAATCAGTTTCACCTGGTTTCAGACTTTGAGGAAATCTATACCCTGCACCTGTGGTCTGTGGTTCATTTATCAGTTAGGGAGTGTTCATTTATTAGTTACAGGGGGGGGGGGGGGTGGTGGGTTTGGCGGGGGGCGTAAAAATTTCCGACCCCTCCTGAGGGGGCGGCGTAAAAATTCTGACCCCTCTTGAGGGGGGGGGGTAAAAATGTAAGCCCCTTTTTAGCAAAAAAGCCCGCGCGCTACTATAGTTCAAAGGGGGGAGGCGAAAAATTTTCGGCGTCTTTGGCGAGGGGGGGGGATACGAAATGTTCCACGCGCTCTCGAGGGGGGGGGGGGCGTAAAAAAAATTTGCCCCTCCGCGCGAAATCTCACCCCCCCCTGTAATTAATAAATGAACACTCCCTTACTGGGGGAGGTGGCGTAAAAATTTCAGACCCCTCCTGAGGGGGGGGGGGGGGGGGAAGCATAAAAAAGTCTAACCCCCTTGAGGGGGGGTGGGGGCATAAACATTATGCCCCTTTTCAGCCAATAAGCTCTACGGTACTATAGTTCAAGGAAGGGGGGCAAAATGATGTGGGGGGAGGGGGGGTACAGGCCTGTGTTACGTAATTATGGAGGGGGGTCTGGCATTTTGTTTTGTCAAAAAGTGGCCAAAATTGTGTTACGTAATATTTGAATGGCCCCCAACGTCGTGCTCAGGGGCCCAGATCGGTAGCTACTAGATCTAGTCAGAACCCTGAGATCTAGTCTAGTAGGCCTAGACCTACCGTATTTCCCCGTATATAAGCCGGGCCCCGAATATAAGCCTGCCCCGTTTATAAGCTGGGTCAGAGAGGGCATTAGGTTCAATATAGGCCTAAGCCGGGGCCCAAATATAAGCCGGGGCAAGGACTCAAAAGTCATCAGGTAACACTTGTCTGGTCATAACTTTGCATCTAATTGGACTAGCCTATTTATGTAATTCTTGCGGTCATATAAATCACAGTTAAATGCATAAACTATAGAAATATTTATGAAGGTGATCAGCTTATATTTTGATGAAGTTTTCGAGATTTATTCAAAGATGTTATCGAAAAGTACAGAATTTATCAGAAAATATGACTGGCCGGATGTCAGAGAAATTCCCCTTGCAAAATAGTATAAGCCTGCCCCGTTTATAAGCCGGCCCCATTTATAAGCCGGGTCAATATTCCACTTGAAATCAATATAAGGCCGGGCTTATAAACGTATTTCAAATACGGTACTCCACTTTCTAGAACACTGATACATGTTGCACACTCAGATAGATACATGGCAAATCATTAGTACATCGACCCTTTTTATATTTTTAAAGAACCATTAATACATATATGCAACCCCCTTTTCTATTTTTCACTGATTTATTTTGAAAAAAGCACCCCTATATTTCTCATTTCCACAGACATGCCAATTCAGTGAAAAAGTATCCCCATCTCGGCGTTTTCATAAAATGGATGGTGTTGGTTTCCACTCCAAGTGCAGGCAAGACCGGGAATGACACGTGAACCTGTTCCCACAATTTCTCCCGGTCTCTGGCTTTCCACAGCTGAAAGAATTTCGTAAATATTCCTAGTAGAACCAAAGTTATCAGTCTAGCTCTAAATCTACCGGACAGAAGTATATTGCATCCAAATATTTTCGAAATTTGCATACGGGAGCAACATATTGAAGTGTTGAAGTGGTGTAGGCCTACATCAAATCAATAGGCAATACACACGTAGCTCTATTTCAAGTCACACTAGGCATAGGCTGGAGAGTGCGCTCAGCCGCCAACCAAGACTCTGCTGGTGAGTGTAAGGGCTGACCAATCACGGTAGCTGATCCTCTGAGCCTGCCAGGGCGGACTTGGGCTGAGCGAGGACGGTGTGTATTCTTCAATCACGCCGTCCTACAGTGTAACCTAATGGGGCTTATACCCTCCCGGAGGGTCGGCACGATGCATGGACGCAGCTCTGGCGAGTCTGCTTGCATCCATGCATCATGAGGACCACGGCCATAAAACATTAAAGCACTATGCGGGCCTTAAAGGGTTAACATTAGTGTCCCTGTTGTGAGGCCAAGTAAAAGTTGTACCGCTGGGTGGGCTCTTGGGTGGGCTCTCCTGGACTAACCGGATTAGGACGCCTGGATAAGGTTTACATACCTAGGTCATGCTTGTACTGAGATCTCTGCACCCCAAACTACAGTGTTTGGGACTTAGGCCTTAAAAACTGGTTTTAAGATCAGCGAACCTTGCTTCATTGTTGTTCATTTCTGGTGTTTAAACCAAGACAATGGGGAGTATTTAAAGCTGTGAAATTCATGTACCGGAAGTGGTCATCAAGTGGTTATTTCAGCAGATTGTGAATGTCGTCTGCTATTGGAAAACTGCCACACCTCGACACGTTTACTGAGAATTCAACTCAATCTGTGGTCAAAGGTCAAAACTGATGACTCAGCAGGAAAGCTTGTTTATCAAGAGCTAGAAATGGAGAATAACAAGAACAAAACTGAGGGCTGTTTGTTTTCAAGTACCAGAACATGTATAGTATAGGCTAATACATGCCCATGATTCCAAATGCACATTGCCTGCGACGCGATCTTTAATACTGCATGTCATTAGGTGGGGCGGGGTATCTTAGTGGATACATTGTAGCACATATCTTGTAAGTTGTAGTTATAAGTGTTGGTATAAGGGCTAGCTCTAGCTACAAAATGTCCTTCCATCCACGACGCGAGTCACACTACCGCCTAATTTGTAGCCTTTCCACTGAGGCGACGATGTACATGTACACTTTTGTATATGCATGGCATGCTCCCAAATCAGTACGAAACATCTACATTTGATATATCTTGGAGTGGGAGAGCCAAATTTCTTTTGGATGTTATGTGCTCCACCTTGTGATATCTACGTCATGCTGTTCAGTCCAAAGGACTTTTACTTCGACCCATTTCCTTCGACACAAGATTCTCTAATGCTGATTTAGTCAGTCTGGCCCGTGGACCTGTTTCTTTTTATCAAGGACGAATTAATACTTTAATCCATTACTAGTATGCCATTTTGACACTTTGGTAATGATGCATTCATGCAACCCTGGTACAGTGTTGCCGGAAACTTTTTATCGAAGCAATAATAATATGCCAAGCCCAGGTAAGTGATCAATATGATGCTTAAAATAAGTGTCATAATGGCCTGTTTATGTTAGATTACAAGCTTTACAGATCAATACCCTTAGAGTGACAGACACTCCTCCACCCACTGATAAAACACACTTTGTGTTATCAGTAGGTATACTTAATAAATGACCCTGTTTATGTAAGCAGGCCAATAGATAATAACCCATGAGATTACCACCAGAATTAGTGTGTATGATTTTGATAAATACCGGTCATATCATAAGTGTGCCATCAATGATCCTAATTATCCCGAAGTAAATGAGTACTCAAAACCAGATGCTGACGATTAAAGGTCGGGTGCAATGTGAATGTGGCGGTCATGCTCAAGATGACGTGTTAGAGCCAAGCAACTGGACATTCAAAGACTTATTTGTAGATTGAAGAGCTTCTACAATCAGTCAGTGGCGATAGCCAAAAAACAACAACAACAAAAAACAAAAAACTATAGCTACATTTGTAGTATCAAGTTGACTCGTGGGATTGACCCTCAATTTAGTGTCACCAAGGTAAAGGTATAGATGTAGGACATAACCTCCCCTCGTTATATAGAGCTAGATATAAGTGTAAAGCATACTGAACGTGCTTGAAATAGTAAATTCTGACCACCGACAATTCACTCAGTGCATTCTGCGCAGCTAACCACTAGATCCACGCCACCTCTCCCCTCAACCTATTCTCTGGAGTAACTGTTTAATACACCCTCCCTCCTCTCCTATCAAATTAACTTTTAAAATTCAAGGCACCACTTTAAGGATCCTACCCATGATACCAAGAGTGATTTGTCAGTGATCACATACAGCTGTAAAGATTCCGTGGCAGTGTGAACTCTAAGATGACCGTGCCAACACCAGGATGGTACCGGCCTACATGTCGAGCCAAGTGTGACGCAGGCGACCTGCTTCTCCATATAGCCACAGTAATGCTTTTTGGAGACACAAGAAAACTCTTACGGCAAAGTAGGAGAATATATCACACAGAATGGCAATGTTTTCTCCCTCTAAGGCTCTGACAGGAGGCCTGGCAGTGAGTAGATGTCTCCAGGTCACTTATAGTTATAGACAAAGGTCTCCGCAAGGTTAGAGCTAATAGAGTACAGTCAGCCCTCGATCACTGCCTTGAAATAGGAAAATGTAAGGGAAATGTCCTGAGGAAGCAGATTATCTGTGGAATTACGTCGAAATATAATGCATTAAATAAAGCCAGTTGCAGGGCTTCTGTCTGAGGAAGTGCGGGTTTCGTGGTAGTAAATGTTGAGGAAGTGAGGGTCGACTGTGTACTTCTACACGGACGACTGTATATTATGCAGTATTTCAACCCTCGGTACATGTACACCTTCTGTCTATTACTTGAAGTGTTACTCAGGTTATACAGTCAAATGAGGGAGGTCTGTCACAGTTTGTATATAATATTATATAGTGAGCCAGAACTGTATGAAAATGTTACATGCTAGTATAGGTACACAGTACATTGGCTTCGTCATTTTCTTGGCATCTACAATTTCATACAGCCATGATATAGAGGAAGGGGTGTGTATCAAGTTGTTCAGTTGAGTTGAGCTCTATATACACCTTTATATAGCACACCATTAGTAAGGTGTGAGAGTGATAACAAGAGGCTATATATAGATACATAATTATAATAAATATCAAAATGACTTGATATATAATAGGCCCTCCCCATGACCCACAAGGAGTATCTATAGAATGGTCATTCTATTCCCGTTAGTGTGACATAAGGCACCGGTCATGGTCCAGCTGTGGCGCGGATCCCCCCTCGCCCCCCCCCCCCGGCTCCCCGTGCCTCCAGCAGGTAGACTCCAGCAGGTGTCTGACAGGCCGTGAGAAGATGCAGCCAACCCAACACGTACATTCACACCTCACCTCCTCCAGGGCAAAGGGGAAATGTGCTTCATGTCACCGACCGTGCGCAGAAAAATACAGAACCAAACTTAACATTATTTCAGGCAATTTTGATTATTAATTTTTTTTTTACAGAATCCAACTTAGTTTTAACCAAAAATTCTTCAAGAATAATAATTAAAGAAAACATCGAATTCTTTGAGATTTTCCGACTATTATTACCTCAGACACACCGTTCTGTTAAATTTAGAGAACGTTAACTAATGATGCGACCAATTTTGGGACATTTTCCAATATCCTCTAAGCCCCTTGTTACTATTTTGGGAAATATTTCTATACAAACAATGAAAGCCTTATAAGACCACCAAACCTCTAGCTGGTGACGTCATTTGTGACCATTCCCCTAGTTGCTGTACAGGATAGGCAGGGTGAGGACAGATAGGAGGGGTGTTATGGACATATCTAGAGGTGTCTGACTCGCCACTTCCTTATCCAGTAGCCTGCCTTGTCACGACGTACCCTTCAGTTCTATACACTCAGCATTGCTATTAATAAAGAAAAAAAGTGCGATATTCAGGGTGATATAAAGGAACACTTTACACATTAAGATAATATCTTATACATTGGTAATGTGTAAGAGACACTGAGGCCAACAGTAGTCACTAACTAATTGTAAAAAGGTAATACATGTGGTTAGCTAAACCAGCCCATATAGGTACCATATACACTACATGTATTACATATCGTAAAAGTTGGACTAGATACAGGGTGCTAGGTGACTGGTGTGTTCTTTGTGTATCACCTCGTGTACATAGATCTAACTGTGGGGATTCACCTCTATATAGAGTAGCACCCTCTCACCCCCCCCCCCCTCATACCACCCTTACCTCATTCCTGTACCCTATGTACACACCTGTTACCATTCCAGCCTACCTGTAATACCTCCACCTCTTCCTATAACCTTATATATGTCGCCGAATGGTGAAAGTCTCAGTGTCTCAGGGAAACAATATATGGAGAATTATTAAAGCTGCTGGATTCTATGGTCTGGTAATCGGGTGCCTTGAAAACGTACATTGATAATAAAGAGGTAGAAACGTCACTACCCTTTAGAAGATATGAAGCTCAGCCTTAAAGGGAATCGCTGGTTCCTACACAGAAGCCACCTGGCGGCAAAAATCGAAGCTCATGAAAAGTATTCTTTAAGCTGTATTCATATTCCTACATAGACGACCTTCCCTAACCAAACTATTTGTATTTGCTACTTTGACAGTATACCTCCATTGTTCACATATATTCACTGCTAGGACAGCCATAGGATCATATAGTTAAGGCAAAAGAAATATTTTTCCAAAATTCATGCCTTTCTCATTTCATCCATGACCCCCTGTTTTATTGGTCCTAAAATGTTTGTATAGATGTCCATTATACATTCCCAAGGTTTGGTTACAATATCAATAGAAGAAGGGGATTATCCATGACAGATAATGTGAAAATGTTGTTTTCCTATTCATTTCTATAGTTAAGGTACTCCTTTGCTCAAATGGCTGTATCATGAAAGTTGGTACCGTGACATGGCAATTTCTTTTGATTTTCTATTAGATAATAAATCAAACTAACATAATCCTGAGTTATATGCAAAAGTCAATAGAACATCATTAATCCTGCGACAAGTAGTGAGTCCCTTTAATCCTAAGCATTCCCCAGAAAATCAAAACGTCAATCCAGTAATTACTGTAATATGCCTAGATTAACATCTCTTGAATATCGGACTTGGGAAGTCGGGTATTCAGATTTTATTCTCTGATCTAATTTTGTCCCCTGTGACCCCCCCCCCTCCCCCACCATACTCCTGCCACTACACTCTATCCCTGGTGTCCCACGGTGCTCTCAGCTCTTTGTATGAGAGCACTATAGCACAGTTTGGGGGGGGGGGGGGGGTATATATCCCCACGTCCACATTTAGCTATTCCTAAACCATAGTCCTTCAATATGGGTTACCTACGGATTCACATAAGGGTAAACCTAGTAGTTACATAACATTCCAATTACCTAGAGGCGACTGGAGGAGGCACATTAATGACCCAAGTCTTGCTGCCCCTCCAGCAAGAGACGGAGTGGGGTGGGGATACTCTGCCTTATGTAGGGTGGATAGGGGAAGCAGAAGTTGAAATAGGTGTGTCTGAAAATATCTCAGTAAAAGCTAGCGGCAATATACCTGTGATTTCCCCATTAGATGATAGCAATTTCCAATGCTATAGAAGACTGACCAGAATCAATTTTTTGTCTAGGTGGGGCATCTCTGGGGACTCTACCCCTTGCACTACTGAGAAATATTATATTTGACATATCCAAATGGAAATCTCCAATTATGACCAGTTTAAAGTCAACAAAGGGTAGCAGTGTGGTGAATGTCGTGACTTTGGGTGTTCAAAATCCCATTGGATGTCCTGATACAAAATTGTACACTCATTGGGCTTAGTGTTGGAAGTTCTGAGTCACGAATATACAGCCAGCCAAATAGCAGGGATTATTTGCTTGACAAAGCCCCACGGAAATCCGGAAGTGAATGAACTATGCTGGCAGGTCCTCAGCCAGGTACATATACATATATTGTATGGATGTGTGTTGATGTCCACATGTGTCAAATTGTGCCAAACTATGTTACTAATAGTGTTATAAAAGTGCATCCCCCATTTGTAATAGCTTAATTCGGCCGCTGGTACACGTGTGTGGTTAACCAATGTTGATTAGTTAGTGTTGATATTATTCCTAGAATAGCCCACAAAGTGGCCCTGTTCATTGACAGGAAGGTACCTGTGGAGTTTGGTCCAGTGAATGACTATAATGAGCAGGCCTTAGGCTACTACTGTATTACTGTATCGGGCCTTATACTTGTGCAGTGATCTGGACTGATGTATATTAGGCGGGAAGACATGTTATGATAACCCACCAACCCTAATTCTTTAGCCATACTCTTAAAGCCCCAGCTCTCCTATAAATAGGGCAGAGTACCTGTCCCGACTGCGCCCTGACTGTCGGTGGAGGGGTACCGAGATCTGCGGGTTTAACGTGTTTTTGGACAATTTAGAAGAAAAAAATTGCGTCAAATTGGTAAACTATTTGAAAAATGTACTAAATTCACCAAATCACCATAACAAAAATCGCAATAAAGAAATAATAATTTGGCATATTGACCTACCTACGAGAAATCCATTGAATCCCCCATCTAGTTCATAATACCCTAATTATTTTGGGCCTTGATTTTCTTGGCTAATGACCGCAGACATTTAATTGGCTCTGTCCATCGTCATTATGCATGGCTGCAGCCCGAGCGAGTAACTCGCCCGTGTTGTATGCCGATCCTATGGGGATGATGCACTCATTGCGTGTCGGCATGATGCATGGAAATCAGCCATGTATAACCCCCTTAATGTACACTACTGACCTAGCTGTGGTGTGGAGCTCTAGCTGAGCTGACCACTGGGCAGTGGTCGTGGAAGCAGATTAGAACTGAGTTTTCTTAACCCAAGAGCTATATTTAGACACAAACGTGACTTGACATGAGTTGACATAACCAGTTCACAAGTGGACCTCATACCAATATTAGAACTTCTGCTGGGTCATATGGTTTATTTGGGAATGGTTAAAACAAAAATATGGCACTAGACACCTAAATTAGACATGGCGATGTAAGCATCTTGGGGCTTAGTGACAAACGACAGGAGGAATAACAAGTTAGTGACATGGGGTGTTTCTTAAAATCGACATGGGACATTGGTATTTCTTAAAACCAATATGGACCAATATGGGACATGGTTACTATTAAATGACAGAGACATGTGACGTATGGTGATTGGTCTGTTCTTAAAATCGACATGCCCCCCCCCCCATCAAGGGCCCCCAAAAATGTTTCTTGCTGGATCCCGTTCATATTAGTATACATGTAATATTATCATATGTATGCGCCATGGGCGTTGTTTAAGCTACCCTCTAGGTTAATAGACCTGAGTGTTTTGTATTAAGGCGCCATGTTCCGTCTCGTCACAGAGGCATGTTTGTTCTCATCACGTGACAGACTAAGTAGTGTTTGTTGGTAAATGATTTGCGAGGGTAAATTGGAGAACATTGACAACTGACAGGTCCTGCTCCATTATGATGTATCGTCTTATGGCAGTATAATTGACATACTAATGTGTAGGACCAGGTGTTAGGTCTAGGCGTGTCTCGTATTTAATGTGCTCCGCTCAGTCAGGGATATGTAACGTTTTTTTCTCATAACTACACTTGGTCTCTCACTAGTTGGCGCGACCCTACCGGGGTCAAGCTGATTGTCCTATGGGCGCGACCATTACTAAAGCTGGTACTGGCGAGATAAGCACTGATAACAGCTGTCACAATGGGTGCCAGCTGTTACATAATGCACCATAGGAATTACGCAGTGAATGGAGGGAATTATTTCATTGGTCTAAAGTGTATTCCGCTAGTGGCCTATAATGTGGCGTTATTCAACACGTTCACGATAATAGACGCGAATCCATGAAGCATCAGTAATTTGCCTGTACTCTGCAGTCATAAGGCAAGCTCCCACCCTTCATATTACAGCATTGGCCACAACTTCTTGCAATATGCTATTCCCGTTTGGCAGGTTCTCAGTCGCTAAGTACCACACTGCCATGTGATCAATACCCTGCCTTGTTATCACTGACAATTCACTCTGTGGGTAAGGTACTGACGACAGTGCCTCTCTGGAGCTCAATGAATCGAGAGGAGAGGAGGCAGCAAGTGTGTGACATGATGCAATGAGGCCTGACTTAGTAATACATAATGTAGTCTTTACTTTGAGAGTAGTACTTAGCAATGACCACGCCCACAGAACAGGAGGGATGAGGTGGAATGTAGTGGCCATTCATGGCATGTATATATTTATATATATGAACCTGGAAATGGGGATAGGTTGGAAGACAGTTTGACAATACTGCCACTGTGCCTATATAGTGTACCCCATCTCTCCCGGCCTAAACCCTGGTATAAGCCCCATGCACATAGACTTTGGGACAGTCCTAAAAGCCATGCTGGGGTCAGAAATTTGCTACTTTAGTACATACTCTGTGTCTTACTACTAAGCGCAGAACCCCCATGGATACAAGCCGCACCCGGACTAGGTAAATCCTATAAGCCGTACTGGGAGTCTAACACTCGTGCAAGCCGCAGCTTCTACGAGAGAATTTATGATACTCGATCTGACTGGTACGGGTGATCCCACAAGCTCTATTGGCAGTAAATTCCCACATTGCTTGGCAGCTTGCGCTCTCCCGCCCTTAACCAAGGACACTGGTGATATAGTTCCGCTGTGCTCACGATCAGTAGCTAATATGTCTGCATTTAGTACCCCCTAGCTAAAATATACATTATATCTGGCACAGATACGACCACTATGAGGTATACATCAGGGTAGGGATTGCCTAGTGGAGGCACTTTGAATGTTATGTGACGCCGAAAGCCTTAAGGTGGTAACATATTGGTGCCCCTCATAACCCCAATCCTAGAGAGCAACATAAACATGTACAGGATTTCCTTTGTGGAGTATCCATAGCCACAGGTCATATCTACCGGGCCTGTGTAGCAAAACAGGGCCGGTCATAAACATAATATTTGTGATTTTTTTTAATGGTTTAAAAAAAAACATTCTCGTGTTATTGCAAGGCTGACTTTGGTCATACATTATACATGTAGTGGTGATCACTTCCTCGAATGTCGTCTGCTAAAGGAAATGATTCAATACGTCAACTTCCAGTCACGTCCGTCTGTACGTCATTGTGAAAGCGTTCCTCTGCGTCTGGGTAGGTCATTCACATGGTATTTGATATTTGTTATTTGATACCCTGGAAATGTAGCACAACCTGTGGCACAAATATACTGAATCCTGGATATACTTATATAGGCAGCAAGTCGTGTTTAAACATAATTAAGACGGACATGCAGTAATGAGACAGAAGTACAGATGGGGAACAGAAGGAAAGAGGAAGGCAAACATGGAAAGATAACAAGGAAGTTGGATCAGTGAGCAGTTGAGCTGCTCAACATTTGAGTGACTCAAGCTGAGGTATATCTTATCCACCGCTATTTCTAAATGTTGTGTGTTACTGTTAGCTGGTAGTGGGGATATGTGCATTCCTACTCATAATAAACATAAAAGACCACGGGCATGTAAAATAAAAAGGAATTCCAAACACATTAGTCAAAGAGGGGTGACACCCACGTCAACATTGTGCTTGAGATGTAGTCTATAGAAAGAATTCTCCATTAATGACACTTCACTTTCACATGGTCCAACGGATTGGACACTTCTAGAGTATAGGCGAAGACAGCAATTTCTAAATTTAATTTCAGCTTTCCCAAAGAGCCATGCCGGGTCCAAAAGGAGGAGCTCATTTGGCCTAGTATGTTAGCATGTGATGCACGGAAAACAAGAGGATGGCTTCTTGAAGTTGAAAGCAAACAGGATGGGTAACTGTTGTTATAGGAAGAAACAGCATGACAAGAGACCTACTGCATGGCAGATATCGAGCGGCGTGGAGCTGCATGTATAGAAATAACCGAAAATAAATATTATCATGCTATGGTGTTTTATATATATAGCATGATAAAACATTGTCTGTACGTCTCATTGTCTGTACAGGTGCCGTCTCCTGTTTGAGTGTCTCACAAACTGAAGATAACTTAGCGACCTGATAATGGACATGATAATGATCTACCATTAGATATCATAATGATCCTTTGTATAATATTGGGGGTCTATATTTAATAATGATGAGAACCAAAACCCAACATTGACGCCCATGTTTGGAAGGCCTGCATTTTAACACTCGTCACTATGAAATAATTGGGGTTAAAGAGGGATGTTTTACAGCCGTGACGTATGAGATAAACAGCAGTATAGCAGACACGTAGATTCACGGGGTTCATGTTTGGGCCTGGATTTAGGTAGTTTTTGGTCCATAAAGCCCTGATGTGTATCAGAACGGACAACTAGTGGATAGGGGCAGTGCAGGATACATGTAAGGGGGTATGGTGGTATAATAGGGCTCCATGAAATATGAACCACACCATCGCCAGCCTGGCTCATCAGTGTACAGGAACATCATATGGAATCCAATCATATAATGTGTCCATATCGTATTTCATAACAAATCATAATGTGTGCAAGATTCGATTTACTCAGTAGATTCTCACAGTTTAGACTAATGGGACCACACCCCATTCTACCCTCATCCTTCGCCCCTCCATGTCCCACGTCCTTCCAAACCGGCTCCCGACACATCTTTCAATGGGGAACTCATTGCTTTATTTTCGGCCGCCATTTTTTTTGCCACTTCCAGGACTCTCCAGGACCCAAAAATAGAGACTATAACCTGGTCCAAAGTGCAGGTCTAGCTGGACAGGACACGCAGTGTTTGGCAGAGTGCTGAATATGCAGCTTAAAGCTACTATTAACGTAGGTGTTGGTGCCTCATGGTCTCTGAATGTGACTCATACAATACAACACCCCACCCAACCCGAGTACCATCACCCCATGGCCACGTACCTACCCCAGCAGTACTACCAAAGTACCATACCACGACTTATATACAGTACTGGTATGCAACCACCCACGCTTTTACTTATGTGTAGATGATATACATGCACCTTCTCCTCCTCTTAAATAGTTCTACAGTAGCTAACTTTAATATCTATATACCCCAAAAGACATGTGATTTATATAATTGTCAGAGTAGGAGTCGGAGGTGACTATTGGAAGAAGGCATATGGGGTGGGAGCTGAAAACTGAAACCTGAAGACCAGGGGATCAAAAATATAACATCAAACACACAACGGGGGCAAGGGGAGGGGGTCGACTTAATGTGAGCTATACATGGTGCTTAAAGTTCATCATCAGGTAGGGGGGAGGGTTCTTATGCTATCCTAATATAACCCCCCCGCCCTCACCCTAATCCAGCTATAGTCCTTAAGCGTACTGACCCCCCAACATAGTACCAGCTACCATGTACATGTAAATACATGTAGGTAGACCTCTGGAGAGATCCTCACCCACCTCACCTCCAGCCCTGAGAATCACCAAGTCCTGTTCCTTCTGGAAATGAGGTTACTAGATCAACACACAAAAAGAAACCGCATGCTATGTGTATATGGGAGAGATGGGGACACAGAGAGTGTGTATGTATAGATACTACATGGGCTACTTCGGATCCTTCTATACCCCTTTATTAAAGGCCCGCATGCATAGTGCTTCATTGCCTGTATACCCTTTGTTATTATAATGAATGCAACCCTGGTAAGCCCTTGTATACCGGTACTCGCCGGGGCTGCATTCATGCATCATGCCGACCCTTTGGTAGTATCGATATCAACCCCGTAGGGTCGGCATGATGCACAAATGATGACATAGGGAATTATACATTAAAGCACCATGCTACCCTAAAAGGGTTAGTATCAAACCCCCTCGGATGGACATGCAGGTCTATACTATGGTAGAGGTCACATACTGGACTGGGTGGTGTTTCTGCCTGTATTTGTTCAGCCCACCCTTCCAGGGATGGGATTGCTCCCATCCCGTCTATTCCATCTTCCTACTCACATGGACAAAGGTTTGGGCCAATACCAGAAAAAGGCATTTGTGTAGTGAGTCTCCATATCCATAGGTCATAGCGCCAGCGGCCAACCCACAGGCCTTTACAAGAGTGCATCTAGAATTCTAGTTATGTGTATGCACTATACTGTAGCCTTGCCAGAACTTGGTTGAACCATAGGGTCTATAAGACTGGTTAAACAGGCGTGTCTACAAATCGACTGTAGTCAGGGTAAAGGAATGGTCGCACATGTCTCCAGGGTCAAAGCGATCTTGTGTAGGGTCCAGGCCACTCTGACTCGACGTATCTGATAAAATAGTCTACACTTATACATGTTAAAGACACTGTGAAACGTAGGTCTGCAGCTTGTATTGAATAGATTCTTGACAAGGACAAGTAGGCTACATGATGGTGTTGATACAACATGTATATGTAATGCATTTTGGACATGTAATTATTGGAAATAAAATCATGCGTCATTTTAGGACAAGTACATAGTATTATACCAATTGTTTTTTTTTCAAGAAGGCAGGTAGTCTGTAGATATGTTCTGAGCGATTTATAATGTAGGGCCTATTATGGTTGGTAAATCAGTCAACCACTATATCTGCCACTTGTGTGAAGCACTAGGCCTGCCACCACGCCCAGGAACCCTTATACCCATACCTGCTCTATGTGTACCATGCTGTTGGCCGATGAAGGGTAGGCCTCCACTCCTTTAAATTGGTATACGGGACTTGGGGAGTGGGAGGGGCACTGGGATTGTTGTGCTTTTTATACCTCCTCTGTATCATTTAGGCCAGGAAAAACGACGATGTGTTTCAGGTTAGAGTTAGAATTAGTTAGTGCTATGGGGGGGGGGGGGGGGTCAATAAATGCAATAGACATTAAGAGTCAAAATATCACATTTGTATGTGATTTACTGCTTTAATAATGGGATATTATTTCTTGCTAGAGGGCTCAAGGAATGGAGGTAAAACTACTGAGAAATTTTGCCTGGCCATGTTAAAGTCGAACTGTCACCTTAAGATCAGCCATATATGATAACTACATATTAATCTGAATTGTTAACTCTCGCTCCTCTAGCGATAATATTCTGTGTGACGTTTTATTAAGAGGACGACTTGGGTCAATGTTATTGTATATTTTGTAAATGATAATCTTTCAGAGATACGATTACGCGTGTATACTTAGCCCTAAAAAAGAACAATTGTGTTTAGAGTACCCGACCAACCTGTTTTTTGTCCTTCCCTAGCCTTTTTTGGCCTTTACCAAAGCATCGCAAAGAAAAACATTAAAGAAACTTAAACTTCCTACCCTGTGTTTTGTTGGCCCATGTATACCTGAACACAATGATTTCTCTTTTTCCCTCAGGCCAAAAAAAACACGTTGTGTTCAGGTAACATGGTAGGGTAGGTAGGACGATTTTTTTAACCTTTTTTTTTAAAGGATTTTGAGACAAAATTCCTACCATTTTTGTATAATTTTCGGGAAAAAAAAATTTCAGTAAAAAAAGTGTTTTTTGGTAGAAAAAACACAAAAATGCCTTTAAAAAAAAAAATTGGGTAGGGCCAAAAAAATTGGGTCGCTAGGGATACCTGAACACAACTTTAAAAGAAAAAATTTTGGCCTTGTGAACTCTAGTCTATAGGAATCCAACAGGTAGAATTGGAACGCCTAAGTAAGTGATAACAGATTGTCCGACATGTTTGCTCACGTCTGATATTGAAAAGTGAATACATGTACATATACACTTCAATATCAGGTGATATCGATTAATAGTGTTTTCGCAATCTCCTCGATTATAGTGCTGTAAACTTGAACCAAAATTGAAAATATTGATATATGATACCTGATAATACATATAGTGTTTTTATTGGCCAGGGAGTATTAAGGTGGAGAGTTAGATATTGAATAAATGTATCCGGTCAATTCTGGAGATTACACTCAATCATCGATTGCTCAAGGACATATTATGGAACGGATGTATATTTTGCCAAATACAAGGCCAGGAAAAGAATTGCGTGTCTTACTTTGGTCTCATACAGGTAGCAACAGAAAACGTATGGCATGCATGAGAATTCCCGTTGCTCCTAAGTAAAGCAGGGTGGGTGGCAGTATAGAAAGGGCAGAATGAGCATGTATATTTTGTAAGCTTTGGTGTGGTCGTACCGGATCTCTACAGGTCTGCACTTGGCCGTATTGATAACACTTAGAGCCCAGGTACAGGTATAGTGGGCCACATACCAGACACCTGTCACACCTATAGTCCACAAGACGCAGGTGATCTATGGCCTGGCCCATCCTCCTGCTGGCAGTCAAAGGGTTCCTCCTCCTCTCCACTCTGATTCCTCTTTTGATGCAACTCTCCAGGTTTTGGCTACAGGAGGACGTTATATAGAAAGGCCCACCTCCAGCTGAGCCACACGAGCAGTGGGAGGTACATGGTGTGTATGGTTTATGTTATAACCACAACGGGGAGCTGTCGTTAATGACGTCCAGTACCTTGCTTGTATCAAACATTATATAACACATTGGTGTGTGTCTAATGTATAAATACACTTATTGTAGAACTGCTCGCGATTGAGAGTTCCCCCACCCCTTGATCTCTATAACGGCTATTTCAGGGTTGGAGTCATTTATAATCACACCCTGGTACTGCCTGGCCTGCTTCAAAATATCAATACACAGTATGTGTACCAGTATGCCTATTGGCATCTTGATTTGGTTACTCATCTAAATAGACATCATTATTCATTTTGACTCATGTATGACTCGTCATGGAGTAAGATAATGGTAGTTTCTTATGAGATCACATTGTAATTTCCAATTTGAAAATCGGGCATTCTCCAGGTTTAGGTCGCCATTCAAATAATGAAGTCGTGAAAAGGGTTGAAAATGGAGGAAAAACAGGGGTACATAGAAAAAGTGGAATGATATCTGGAGAAAATGAAAAGGGAATTATTCTCAAGGTAGCGACCTATTATTTCTAACCTTATATTATATACATGTATAGCACTTTCTTTATTTTATATAATATGAATAATCCTGCGTCACCCCCCCCCCCCCCAAAAAAAAGCCAAGCCCCTGACCCTGTCTGTATCAACCCCTCCCCCCCCCCCCTAGTAGCTTGCAAACCAAACATGAGGCTTATTCTATTATAAAAGACCTACAGAATAAGCCTCATACTTCTAGGGGGTATCAGCGACCTAAACTTTTACATCTACTAGCAACCTATTCTATCTAGCCTTATATCATATACGTGTAAAGCACTTTCTTTGTTTTATTTAATAAAAAGAATCCTGCGTCACCTTCCATCTCCCCCCCCCCAAAAAAAAGCTAAGCCCCCCCTTTATCACCCCCCCCCTAGTAGCTTGCAAACCAAACATGAGGCTTATTCTATTATAAAAGGCCTACAGAATAAGCCTCATACTTCTAGGGGGTAATAAAGGGGGGGGGGGGTATACAGAATAAGCCTCATACTTCTAGGGGTATCAGCGACCTAACCTTTTTCATCTACTAGCGACCTATTATTTCTAACCTCATATTATATACATGTACTTTCTTTGTTTTATATATTAAATATGAATAATCCTGCGTCACCTACCTTCTTTCCCCCCAAAAAAGCCAAGCCCCATTTTTTTATAATAGCTCCCCTTAAGGGAAACCCTTTCCCCCGGGGCTATATTCCCCTTGGATGTTTTTAGATTCTATGTTATAGGATTACTCTATATATATACTCCAGCTTTAAGTCGCTAAGGGGTGGAGTCGCTGTCTAAAGTCATTCACTGGATAAAATGAATAATCCTGCGTCACCTACCTTCTTTCCCCCCAAAAAAGCCAAGCCCCATTTTTTTCTAATAGTCCCCCTTAAGGGAAACCCTTTCCCCCGGGGCTATATTCCCCTTGGATGTTTTTAGCTTCTATTTTATAGAATTACTCTATATATATACTCCAGCTTTAAGTCGCTAAGGGGTGGAGTCGCTGTCTAAAGTTATTCACTGGATAGTATCAAGCTAAACCTCTATATATTACTCCAGCTTTAAGTCGCTAAGGGGTGGAGTCGCTGTCTAAAGTTATTCACTGGATAGTATCAAGCTAAACCTCTATATATTACTCCAGGTTTAAGTCGCTAAGGGGTGGAGTCGCTGTCTAAGTTATCCAGTGGATAGTGTCAAGCTAACCCTCTATATATTACTCCAGCTTTAAGTCGCTAAGGGATGGAGTCGCTGTCTAAGTTATCCACTGGATAGTATCAAGCTAAACCTCTATATATTACTCCAGCTTTAAGTCGCTAAGGGATGGAGTCGCTGTCTAAAGTTACTTAAACCTGTATGCATGGCCAGTGACTCATTTTTTTCCATTTACTATAAACAGGATCCGTGTTTTACATAGCGACCTAAAGCTGGATTACGCCGAAAATCGTCAATTGCCCCTGTATCTAAACCATTGACTAGTCTAGTATTCCATAATTATGTATCCTTAATTAAAATGAGCTTCGTCATAATATCATATTCTACATGAAACGACAATGGGAATGACAATTTTTTCCCCTCAAAATCTCAGGAGGTACCTGAGATGCATGGTTCTATGCACATTTGGTACTGCAATGATGTTCTACACAATGCTTCTAGCCATCTACTATTTTCTACTTTGATGACAATTGCCAGTGAGCACCAGACACTGCCAAACAGGTAGACTGCCACCAGAATACATTTTCTACATACAGCGCACAATGGAGCACGTGCCTATATATAGATGAAAATATAAAATCTTCCCTCATTATAGCATGTGCATTCACTTCTAAAAACACATAGGAAACAATGTGTGGAGTATCGATGTAATGGGTGCATTGAATGGTGTACTAGCTAGCTTCACTGCAGGAGGAAAGCATGCATATACTTTATCAATACTATAATGCTGCTGAAAGGCGATACTTATTCTGCATTGATTGTATACTGTTATACCACACCCCTTTGGTCCGTGGTAGCAGCGATGAGTGTAGAATAGACTATGGGAGCACACATGGTGGGTATAGATATCTGTAGTTGGAGTTCATTGAATCTGATAGAGGTGCTGTGGCAGCTTCACCAGCTGGTCAGTCACCAGCTTGTGTCTAATCTATGTGACTACAGTATATAGGTTGACCATAAATTCCCATCCTCCATTCAACCTGCTATATACCAGCACATGCCTGTGGACACCGCTACATCACACACAATCACACACTGTTAGAAGTAAATGTAGCTGAGTCATAGAATCTACTGTAGTTTTACATATACTGTAAAACTACATTACAAAGTTTCACCCAATCTCAGCTACTGACATTTATGTTCCCTCTCGTGAACTTTTTCAATCCTTTTCGCAACTGTACTATATACTACAGTATTACTGTACATGCGCAGTAAAATCTGCTAATGGTCTCCAGGATAAAAGGAAGTATTTTTGGTTTCACTATTAGCTCAGTGCTAATTGTTTTATCATGAACCAAAAATGCACTGGCTTGGTTCTGTGTACAGTATGTACCGTCTGTGCGCAGACGTCTGCATCTATAGTGATATAGTACATGTTTATCAAAACCATGCAGTTGAGAAAAGGTTGAGAAAGTTCACGAGATATTAAAACGAGAGGGGGTGTCAGTAGCTGAGATTGGGTGAAACGTCTGAAATTTGGCCTTATCTGGAGGGAGACAATGCATACTCTAAACACCAATATAAGATACAATTATGTACGTAATTATGACACTCTTTGTCACGCCACTGAGGTTCTGCAGTATGATGATGGGGTATATTCACCATGAGTCGGACACATGCTCTGACACGGACACTGACATTTCTAGTTAGTCATGCACAAATAAGACCTCTTGCGGATCTTTGTTGGAAAAAATAACACTTAGACGTTACCATAATTCACAAATACAGTAAAGAGATTAGAATGTTTGAATATACACACATAAACCTAGGTGTCCGTCTCAAGGCATGTGTCTGACTCAAGGTGAATCTACCCTATGTGATCTGTGCAATATCCTTCAGTATACAGACCAGGTGTATTGCCTCTGACTGTGAATGTCCATTATAGTGACTTGCACCTTTACCTTATAGATTGACTTATACGTAACACCCTCAGACACATGCTCACCTCTGCCTCCTCACCTCAGATAACCAGCCTCCGCTGGTATCCTAACCTCACCCAATGGGCCATTGGGCAATAGGGTAATTATCAGCGACACGCCCGGAACCAGCATCACCGGCGTCATGTTTCCAGGGGTTAATGGCTGAAGGCAGACCTTGACCATTTGGTGGTAAAAACAAGGTGTGGTAGTTGGGGTATTATCGCCCATTCACACTTGTCCATGGATGTAATATCAATTAATGCATCTCATTGCATTAACACGATATGACTGAAATACACACATACCATAGACGTATAGACAACCCCCTACGACAATGTCATTGAATACATTACAAGTCATTAGCTTACATTTCCAACGTCAAATTCAGGTTTACATGTTCCTTCCTACTGAAGTTGCATTTTTCGACTTCACTCATATCGAAAGTATGCAATCTTTATTTAAAAAGGCTCCTTTGAATAAAGTTGATACCACAGGGAGACCACAAACTTAGTGCATAGTTCTAATGATAGTAAATGAGAGGTACCAGACTATATACCTCCTTGTTAAAGTCTCTACCAGCAGGATATGCTAATACCGTATAGTTCAGTTTGTGGCCTATATGTATAATTCATGGAGAGTTGCCTTTACCGCGTGCACCAAGAGACCATCATGTAGCCCTGGATGGACACTACCTCTCTGTTACTGTAACTTACACTAACCTACATAATGGGAGCAAGGCCCATTGACCCTTTAAAGGCCGCATACTGCTTTAATGTCCCTGGTCGTCATGGTGCATGAATGCAGCTGACCCACCCGCCGGTGGTGCATCAAGCCTGTAGGGTCGGTTTGATGCGAGTTACTCGCCAGCAAAGGGCATACTGTATTAATGCACTATGCGGTCCCTAAAGGGTTAATGCCTCTGTCTCCCGATGACCACCTGTTGACACCAGCAGGTGGGCCCTCTCACAGCCTCTATAAATGTCAGAGATTTATACATTATACACAAATGACCACTAAATATAGACTACCAACAGGTATATTATGTCGGGTCAGCGTGTAGACAGACGTCCCATATGATTGGACGCGTTATAATGAGATCATGTCTCATAATGCTAAAAGGGATCTGAGTTTACGAATATAAAATACACCCAAGACATTACTTGCATGCTTGTATGTCTGTCCATGCTTTGTCTCGCGGATCTCTTTTAACCCACCCATCTGCATAAGACAGCCTAGGTAACTCCCTCGACGACCTAAGAGAGTCACATCGTTCCCTGACTCACCTATTAAAGGGAGTCACATAAGGACCAGGGCACCCCTAAAGAGGGGCGTCTTTTTGGAGGCAACTTGGACTCCCTTTTGGCGCTGTTTCTTTTCTCTGTGTAGACCTATTAACACATGAGTGTGATAAGGTATGTACAGATACATGAACACCACGTCTCTTTTGCCGATCCCAAAGTAGCCTCACAACTATACCGGGACTATACCTAGATAACTGTTCCATGTACAGTTGACCCTTTTCACACCCACCCACCCACCCCTTTACTTGTCTAGGCCCGGGCCCCTGTACCTAGCGGAACTAAACAGGCCTAGTTCTGCTTAGCCACCATCTTGCTGCCTCATGGTATGCCAGCCGCACCGACTGTTGACACTGGAGCTTCTGGGTCCAGGTATGGAGGGGACTGTTCTATTGAGTGAGGCACATTTACATATATGAAAAGTGACCCCAGCACCACGGGTGTTAACGGGCGTTTTGTATGCAGCCCGTCTGTGCTTGGCGATTTGAGATCTTCCTTAGATTTTAACCCTGGGATGCAGAGTGATTCTAGTATGCCCTTTGTCGTAATGATGCATGAATACTATAGCCCTGGCATCATGCCTTAGCATCATACCGAGCCTATTGAGTTGGTACACTCCTGACGGGTCGGCATGATGCATGAAGGCAGCGCTGGCGATAGACTCGCCAGGGCTGCCTTCATGTATTATGACGACAAAGAGCATAGCCATAGTACTCACATTACTACACTATAGGTCCTTAAATGGTTAAATAGGGCCGTCCTCACCTTAAACTGTCCACCTATTATAAGTGAAAAGAGTTTTGTTGGAAGTTTGACGGGTCCCAGTATGACTATAGCGTCTATAGGTACAGGCCAGATGGCACGATTTAGGACAGTTAGACTATTTACTGTCACTTAGTGTATGGAACCAGACGCACGATACTAATGAACTTAGGTATTAGCTAACGCCCTGGTACGTTGTTTCAGATGATGATGGTTAAGAGGAGTGGGGGGGGGGGGGGGGGTCGCAAGTAGTAAGCATAAAACAAAAATTCCATTGTAAATAACAAACCAACAAATATCTTATTTTTAACATCCCCCTAGAAAGGTATGAATTTTGAATTTGAAAAAAAAAGAAAGATGAAAGAATCTTGCTTGGCACATTCTACTTTAAATCACGTGATTAAGCTTAAAAACAGCAGAGGCAAATATCAACTCACCTCTGTCAGTTGGAATATAGTGTTGAGAGGAAAATCACGCCTCTTCCACTTGTCACTTAAAATCGATTTTTTTTTTAAAGAAGTGTTTTTCTAATATCAGTAGAAACATGTTGGGACTGAGTTTTGACCAGGGTGCAATGGTGAGTGGAGGGACGAGAGGCGCCTTGGCCGCAAATAAAGGCCTCACCCCGAGGCCGCCTCTTGTGGTCGGGATCAAAGGCAGACACAACCCTGTATCCCCGGCCACCCTTTGTTGGACCCCCCCCCCCCCCCATGAAACCTTTAAGGATAGATGTCGCTAAAATATTACATTTGTCGTCATAATCCACCAATGCAGCCCCGGTGAGTAACTCGCCGAAGCTGCATTTGTGCTCCTTTGGGAGTGTCTCAACCCCGTAGGTTCGGCATCATGCTTGAATGCAGCACTGGTGAGTCACTCGCCAGGGCTGCATTCATGCATTATCACGACCAAGGACATGATGCATTAATGCATTGCGCTGTCTCCACGGGGTTAAACATACATATAGGTCCACTCCAGCACTGTACTATAGGGCTACTCGCGGATCTAGGTGCACGCACGGACCCTTGTCTTTTGGCACTGGTGTGATCCTTACCAAGGTCGCACGTCACAGTATCAGATAACGTTCCTCTGCCATAGGCTGCATCACTATGTCAAACTAACTGTAGAATATTAAAGTATATAGTTCTCTTTGGAATAGGTTATTGAAGGGCTCGTACAAAGAGTACGCATCTATAAATTATCAAAATTAAGGCCCAACACGCGAATCTACTTGCATTAGAAGTTAGAACCACTGCAAAAGCCACTTCATCTATTTACTTTTATTAGGTAGGAAAATAGATATTTCTGAGGCCCTTACATCGCTATCCACGTCAGGGCATACGCGAATTGATAAATGTATGTACATGATGTGCATTCTAATGTAATTTTACACTATAATCACACATGCTCTCACACTATGCCTACTGGCCAAAAAACCTCCATACCAACCTGTAATAATGTCCACTCATTTCTCATAATGCTCATAATTTAAAATATACAAGTTCCTGGCACATTTTCAGAATTTCAAAAACACCTTTTCATCTTATTCTAAATCTGCTTGAGCTGGAGCCTGTGGCCGAGTAGGTCGGCGGCGGCGGATATTTTATTAACGCCTCCTGTGTTTGACGCGGTCACCTAGGTTTGACATTTGACCGTGTTAGAAGAAAGAACAGCCACTCAAGAAATAATAAGGAATCTTTTGAAAAAGAAAAATCACAAGGCGGTGATATTTTGGTCGGCTTGCCTGGTGCTCGCCTTGGATGGTGATGGTGCTTGTTGGAGAATTTCTAATCAGAGATTAATTACTCTGCTTCTCTTGAGGCTTGGTGCTTGTCAGTGTGCCGGGTTTGTCTTGGAATGGTGGGTGGGCGGGATGGCTCCTCCAGGGTCTACCTAACTTAAAACACACCTGCACACCTATAAGTGCCCGAGACAAAGCTAAGTAACAGTGCCTGACCAAACTGCCGATATAAGTTCTAGCCCAGCTACCTTGAAGGTAGAGTCATTAGGGAGTGGTCATTTTCTTTATAAGAGGGAAGTGGGAGGGGGAGGGATCAAGATAATTTGACTGCTAGAAGGACGGGGGGAAATGTCGACCCCTTTTTAGGAAAATAAGTTTCTATTAGCTGTTACTATAGCTAAAACGGTTTGCGGCGATGAGTTAAAAATCGGAGGAGGGGGGGGGGCAAATTGGACCCCTGTTGCGGAGGGAAGGGGTTGAGTGCTAGAATAATTATTATGGGTGAAAATCCCCCCCCCCCTCCAAGTTGTTAAAAAATGACCACTCCCTTACTTCTCCAATTAGGTGCTCGCCTAGATCAAACCAAAGGGAGTCCAAGAGTCTATTTTGATCAGAAGGTTGAAAACGTCAACGTCACAGCCCAAGCAGAAACTGTCTGACTGAAAATAATATTTAAATTTATATCGCTATACATACGGGTACATTATTGGGCTATATTCACCTCGAAAACTATCTCGAGTATGGGGGAATCTGAACAGTGATCACAGGCCAATAGATTTATAGTAATATGTATTATAAAAATGCATTGAATTACATGGTGATCACATGGAATATAATGAAGGATTAAAGCAACACAAGAAAAAGACCACAAAAAAACCCACACACAATACAACAGCATGGAGCACTGTTGTACAACCTGTGTATATAATATAACCTAGCTCAGGTGTGCCATGTGGTATTATTATGGTGCAGACCAGGCATCATGGGAGAGGCGTTGGCCAGGGGTGTGGTAGTGGTGGGAGTCATCGGCAGGTGGGGCCGAGGAAGCTGGGGGGGGGGGGGGTGGTTGTTCTCTAATATAGGTCACACAGACACAGCCTAACTAGGTCAGCTAAGAGGATCGATAATTAATGATCACTGATCGAACGTGGCCTTATCGACCTGTACCCCAAGTAGGCCATCCGCCCGCTTACCTTGGCCTGCATACCAATGGGCTGGGACAAAAAAAACACAGGAATTACACTCCAATTAAATATAAGTCATCTCCTGGATGGAGCCAGGTCACCCCGAAAACAATGGTAATAGGGTTCAGGAGGTTGAAGAAATAAAGACACGGTGCATACAAATAGGCGTATACCAATCTGGGTTTCATTATTGATAGCGTGTGGGGGATAGATTGGTGTGGCCAGTTTGTTGATGATATGACAGGAAGGGTTGATCGATTTGTTGGACACGGGGAATACTTGAGTTAGGACTTGAGGTTGGGGGTTGGGCCTGAACAATGGGAAAGGGGAGCCATCAATGCAGGGAACACGCTGTGGGGGTGGGGGTGGTTACATACATTTATGTAGTTTTATAGATGAGGAGATCGACTCAATAAAGGGTTTGGGAGACTTTGCTTTAACACCTGTTAAATGCGAGAAAGTGTATCCAATGTGTTTTTCATAACAGATATACAACAGCTTTCAGTTTATATGAGGCCAAATAAAAGAAAAAAGGTGTTTTTCAGGTTACCCAATTTTTATCCAATTTAGACATTTTTCTATTGTAGGTCATTTTGGGGCTATTTGAGAGTTGATCTGATAGTTCACAAGTCGAGGCGGTCGTTGGCGAGTTGACATTAAAGTTTGCGAGTCGATTTCTGGAGATGTTTTCAGGCCAAAGTAAATAAAAAAAATATTAAAAAAAATCCAACCTAGATACCATAGATTTTCAGACCATGTAACCTGAAACAAACCTATTTTTTGGACTAAACTATAAAACATTTACAAATATGGCATTCCGAATAAGATAAGGGTCGAAGCATACAGCTTACGCATAATACTATTACTTGAACAAAAATACGTGTACTGGCATTGTTATGTGGGGTAGACAACCTTGGTTGACACCTGTACAAGGGGAAACCCCAGGCCCAGCCTTGGATGTGTAGGTCGAGGCATACAAGCCATACAACTGTGGCCTTGCAGACACAGCACCTCTCACCCCCAGCCTACCCCTCTCCCTCTCCTCCCATACATTAAGGCTTAGCTGCATCCTCTTGGATCACTCAGCGTATATAATACTGCATATTATATATGCCACCTATGCAGGCAGTATACTAACATGCCTTATGTATACACAGCTCACAGTGCTAGGTACATATTTAGATCATCAGTTGCAGCGACGTCAATCAATATTCTGTTCATCTGTCCTGACACACTGACACTGACAACAAGGCTGCATTATGCACTGAGGGTGTATAGGGGTGAACAACCACTAACAAGGGGGCTGTCAATTACACACTGATTCCCTTTGCATCTCATGCAGGAACCATGAGTGGGACATGCATAAACATACATACATGTATTAGCATTGCATGTGAGTAACTTGCCAGTGCTGCATGTTTGCATCATTCCGACCCTTTGGGTTTGAATGATACACATGTACATCCCCAAAGGTCGGCATGATACACCAACGCTGCAATCTCATTTCAAGTATTTCTATTACTGACCAAGAGGATTATGCAGAGTATTAAACAAGGCACTGCATAATGTCTGAGTTCAATACAACAAAATAAATAAATAAAATGTATGAATTAAGAAATAAATGGTAAGGCTGCTCCATATAATGTATAATGCATTGCGTCAACTATAGAGTGACATCTCTGTACATACGGCTGTTGGTTTCTGTACATTTAGGGTGGGTTCCAACCCAATACTGTCCCCAATGAGGCATTGGTGAAATACGACCCGTCAGCTCAGGCTGTGGCGTGCAGGACGAATTGGTTCCAGTAACATGACCTCTACATCCTTGTGTTAAAAAAGGCAAACTAAATCGTATAGGGTAGATTCACCATGAGTCGGACACACACTATATGTTGGACACTTGCATTTGTAGGTATCTATTCATAGAAAGTCCTCTGGTTGTTAAAAATACTTAAGGTTTACTGTTTAGCCCGAATAGAGGGTAAGCCTTGGCATGCTTGAATAAGTACAAATTAACGTTTTTGATTCTAGGGTATATTCAAGGGTTGGCGAAATAGGGAGAGTCTGGCTGACGCTTGAATTTTCTCTGTGCCACCATAAACCGGGTGAACATCAAATGTATATGTATGTATAATTGTAGACAGGGCCTACATTATTATATATAATGTTATGTTGTCAGATCAGTAGGACATAGATAGTTTCCCTGTGCAAATATTTCCATGACACACATCCATCCTTTATAGGAGTACACATGTAGTAACCACCTTTTTTCTTTACATGAGGAGTTCCCCTTTGATATTGATATACAGCCTCCCAATGGTATTATGTTGGGAACGACTTTTTGATAATAATTTACCCTTTAAGGACCACATAATGCTTTAATGCACCATGTGTTGTCATAATGCATGGATGCAATCCTAGTCAGTAGACTAATACATCATGCCGATGAAGGGCACAACTTGAGACAGCACCATTCGGCCCTTAAAGGGTTAATAGGTCTTATCTACGCTTATCTATATAGGTAGCATGCAGTAATCTTCTCATCGGTGGAGATAGATCCGCTTCCTCACACCAGACAAAGAGTACATCCAGCAGTAGACATCTATAGTACTGTGAGGACCCTTTAACTGTTGGATACATATCAGCATAGTAAATAGTGCTGGTGCTCATTTATGGACCCACAGTTCATGTTTCTAGGATCATGGCTGGACGCCAATCATGGGCGATAGCTGCTGGTACACTGCAATGTCATGTTTGGCACCGACTATTATACATGGACAGGTATACTATAGAGTGAGCATTCCATTGTATTTGTGACTCACTTTCATTGAAATAAAAAGTTCCAGATACAACAGATGAAGGTCTCAAATTCCCGAGATATTGATCTTTCTAAAACCCATCAGGCATTAAAAGATTAAGAAAGGTGTTGATGTCATGATTCTGTGTGTTCTTCATCAAAACAAAAATTATGAGACAGGTGCAATTTCTTTGCTCTACTCCCAACAGGGGTTGAACTAGTCTTGTTCACCCCCGTCCCCCACCCCCTTTTACCTGTCAAGCATTATTTTTGTTTTGATTTGTAAGTTAATTGTGAGTACATGCACTCTGATTTAAGATGTTATTCATACTTTTTGTTTAATTAGTTATATCTCGTACACCTGATGACTTATAGATTTGAAACAAGTACTAAATAGAAAAACAATTTATTATGTAGTGCCTATATCATACTCTTACAGACATAATTAAACAAACTCGACAAATAGGGTATGCTGATACAGGGCATAATTTTAGTAACACCTTTACAATGATGACAGTTTGAGCCACAGGTAATATAAGCAGAAGTATCTCCATGTGTGTACACTGGAGGAGGGCAGGTGTAATGAGGACACAGGTAGATGGGTGGTGTGTGTGTCTGTATGGGGGGAAGGAGGTGGAGGAGGGGAGTGTGTGGGGGTGGGGGGGGGGTTGTCTGTGGCTAGTAGCCAGCGGCCATGTCACAAGGTGCATGACAGTGTGGCCTACAAACCGGTGACCAACAGCTGTAAGGAAAGCTATACTCTGTTCAGGAACTGCTGTCACTGACTACAGGTGACGTGCATGGGGTGTCATGTGAGGGAATCTATACTCCGTTCATGAACCGCTGTCACTGACTACAGATAATGTGCATGTGGTGTCATGTAAGAGAAGCTATATTCTGTTCGTGAACCACTGTCACTGACTACAGGTGATGTGCATGGGGTGTCACCTTAGTTACACCTTAGGGTGGCTATACTCTGTTCATGAACCACTGTCACTGACCACAGGTGATGTGCATGGGGTGTCATGTAAGGGGAGCTATACTCTGTTCATGAACCACTGTCACTGACTACAGGTGATGTGCATGGGGTGCCATGTAAGGGAAGCTATTCTCTGTTCATGAACCACTGTCACTGACTGCAGGTGATGTGCATGGGGTGTCATGTAAGGGAAGCTATACTCTGTTCATGAACCACTGTCACTGACTACAGGTTGTGTGCATGGGTTGTCATGTAAGGGAACCTATACTCTGTATGTGAACTGCTGTCACTGACTGCAGGTGATGTGCATGGGGTGTCATGTAAGGGAAGCTATACTCCGTTCGTTAACCGCTGTCACTGACTACAGGTGATGTGCATGGGGTGTCAAGAGGGAGGCTATACTCTGTTTCTGAACCACTGTCACTGACTACAGGTGATGTGCATGGGGTGCCATGTAAAGGAGGCTATACTCTGTTAGCAATGGGTTCCAGATACATGCTGTATACTTAGTCCCCCGAGCCCATTAAGGGGGGTTGTAAACAGCACATGTTGGAAGGTGTAAGACTCTTGATTAATCTGGGATTAACCTATATGTAGCACATGCAGAGACTGCAGTGGCTTGGAGCCAGAATGTCGGTACTCCCCACCGCCTGTGGCACTGTGGCTGCATCAAAGTCTAACGACGAAGATAAAACACCACTTAGCAGTGTATATATGTCAGAGAAAAGAAACATGAAATGGAGATGTAATGAGCAGAATACAGTATCGCTCACCAGGGGATTCATTAAGTCAGGCCCTTCCAGTCAGGGGAGGAAAGAAGGCAATTTCCTGCCTGATACTGCCAATACCCAGAAGACTTTCTGTGATGTGCTCATAAAAGACATAAAGAAATCGATGCTTCCAAGTAGGAGCAAAGACAGGTGTTAGAGCAAAGACAGGTGTTAGCAATGAAGCTTGGGGACAAGCTGATATAGATTAATACCTGTCTCTGTATCTTGGAAGTTGGAGTAATTAGTTCATTACTAGAGGTATGGGGGTATTTTTTGGGAACTATCACAAATGACGTCAGCGGCTAGTGGGCGAAATAGTGCCAGGGAGGGAGTGTGGGAGGATAACGAAAAAGGTACCTTATTTATGAACGTTCCCCTTCCATAACAGTAAGAAAGCAATATCATTGAAGTATTTCCTTTGTATTTGCAAAAAAATAATAGACAGGGGAAAACAGAATAGAGTTGTAACATTTTATTCCATAATTCCTTACACACATAAATAAGACGCCATTGGCAGTGTTCTAACAGGTGGTACCAAGGTTCTTCAGGTGAGGTGAGTTGTCGGCCTATCGTCCTTCTTGTGGCCACATTGATGGGCATTGATTATTCACACAGCTCTGTTTGACAATGGTCCGCCAGGACTGTGCCTGTGTCTGCAGTAGACTTGACTCTGTGAATTATTCCAGCCTCAGTTGTCAGGTTAAAAACCACCAAGGTCCATGACACTTTACTTGTGCCTGGGGTGTAGAGGATGTCTAGCACACCTGTAGGGGTTGGGGTGAATCTAAAGCCTAAGCTGTATACGTTGGGCGGTATAGCGGTTCTTAGTGTGAAGAACACTCCACAACGAGTACTGTGGCTGTTATTAATCCCATGTAAAATAAAGTTAGAAATAAAAAGAATTGTTTCCCAGTACTTATATGTAAAAGATGGAATATATTGGTTGAATAAAAACGTTTTATAGATGGCTTGCTTACAGCTGTGCCAGGACCCCCCCCCCCCCCCCACACACACATTTTATTCTTTTCTATAATTATGGGGTCGAGGGAGGAGAAGAACCCCCCACCCCACCGTCCCCTTTCAGATACCTGGATCTGCTTTTGACACTCTAAAACCAGCCACCTCTTATCCAACAGATGATAGGCTGACGTCCTCAGACTCAGTTATCAGCTTATAAGACAGTCAGCTTGTACAAGGTATAGTATGAGGGGCAGGTGAATCCCTCCATGGCAGCACGGTGCGCACAGAACCCCCCGTCAGTGTCACGGCCCTGGTCCTCTTGTCGCACCTAGGGTTTCCGTCCACTGGTCGCCGCAGACAGGCCGGCCGGCGGCAAGGGCAGGTCGGCCACTTCCGGTACGTGTTTGAGGCCATTGCCATGGGAATGTGCACACAAACAAGGCACGCAGCCACACGAGACGCACCCAACCCCCCCCCCCCCACCCCCCCCGCCACTTGCATAGCATATACACAATACCGGTGCCTCAAAACTCACCCTCCTCCACTTTCTCCTATGTACTTCTGCACTGGATCTCTGAGCTGACATCCAGGTGATACCGATAGGATATATATACGCATTGCCATCACAAAATGTATATCAGTAGTTCAATACATGCAACAGCTTTTTTCTCTGTGATTCTCTAAAATCAATGGCGAGGGGTGCAAGGGTGGGGTTGAGTAACAGTGCGTCTCTTTTTAACAGATATTTGAATTGATATTCACCAAATCGTGAAATCACTGGTCAAAAAGTATGTTACAGGAACATGGTTCGCCAGACCCTGAGAAATGAACGGTATATAAAATCAAAACAACACCCCTCCCCCTGGATCAGCACCGATGGTGCTCGGGGCACCGCTTCACACCTCAATGCCCTCCTCTGGTCAGAGCCAACACCCCAGCAGCAGTGGTTTTGCATATGGTACCATCCCCAGGGAACCGTGGTATTTACGCTATTTGCATGTATTTAGATGCTAGGTATTTGCCTTTTCTGTCCTGAGAGCCATAGGCCAGCTCGCACATAAAATGATATATACTAAACACACTAGATGGCCATATCAGCGGCGTTACTCACTGCTATGGAAAGCGAAGGTCGCAGTTGTCCTACCTGGAAGTAGGCGCAAAGCTGGAAGTGACCTCACATACCCAAGACCTGCGGGATGCTGCAGAGTCCTAAATCAGGGACGTAATGAACACATACATGCCTGAGCCAATACAAATGGAGGTCTAACAGGGCTGGGCAGCTGTCGCAATGTCGCAAGAAATGTGCGACAGGGGCCTTGAAAAATGCGACAGGGACATTAGGGAAAGTCTGGGCTTTCTGAAGCTGAACGAATTTCGTAAATATTCCAATTAGAACCAAATTTAGGACTATTTCAATAAATTTCAGTGTTTTTTTTTTAAATACATCTTTATTTTATCCTGGTTTAATGCATGTATCATTGACATCCATCCAATCTAAAAGAAAAATGCCCATATTCTTTGGAGCAACCCTCAAAATGTACAAATCTACAGATAGAATTACAAATTTCTCCTGGAACAATATGCCCCCAAAACACCACAGAATGCACTATTCTTTCTAAAGGTAGATTCTCAAAGTTTTCCTGGAGCAACATGCTTCCAAAATGATCAGAATACATCTAAGTTAGATGAAATTTCTAAATTTTCCTGGAACAACATGCTCCCCAAACCACCATAATACATCTACCTAAAAAGTAGAAGTTCCAAATCTTGGGTGGACAATATGTTCCCAAAACCCTCAGAATATACCAATCTAAAAGTAGAATTTCAAAATATTTCCTAGAGCAATGCACCATTTGAAAGTTATTTCCAGGAGCAATGTGCCCAAAACACAATGCCTAAATCTAAAGGTAGAATGTAGAAAATTCCTATACGCAATGTACTCTGAAACCCCTCAGAGCACAACAAACTAAAGACAGAACCTTGTTGTTGTTTTTTTTTTTTTTTTTTTTTTTGGGGGGGGGGGGGGGGTGATCCCCGCCACACATACATCAAGTTAATGTGTGCCCGTCTGAAATACTTTGCTCCAAACATTTCTAGGTTTGCTCCAGCATTTCACAACATTCCCAGCCCTGTCTAAGTAATCAAATGTCTTGGTTAATAAGCCAATACAAATGGGGGTCTTGGTAATCAAATGTCTTGGTTAATAAGCCAATACAAATGGGGGTCTAGGTAATCAAATGTCTTGGTTAATAAGCCAATACAAATGAGGTTTAGATAATCAACTGTCTTGGGTTAATAAGTCAATGCAAATTGAGGTAAATGTCTTTGTTAGTTAGGGAGTGCTCATTTTTTAACAACAGGGGGGGGGTGGTGGATTTGGGGGGGGGGTAAAAAATTTGGACCCCTTGACCGGGGGGGGGGTAAAAAATTCAGACCCCTCTTGGGGGGGGGGGGCAAAAATATTCAACCTGTTTTGAGGGAAAAAGCCCGCGCATTACTATGCTACAAAGGGGCGCGAACGCGCACGATTTTCGGCCTGCCGGGGGGGGGGGGTAAAAAATTTCGACCCCTCTAGAGGGGGGGGTGAAAAAAATTTGCGCGCTCCCCGCGAAATCTCACCGCCCCCCCCCTGTTGTTAAAAAATGAGCACTCCCTTAGCCAATACAAATGGAGGGCTAGGCAATCAGATTTTATGTCTCCAATGGTTAATTGCGCCGTCTATGACTGATTATGCACCTGATGCCACTTCCAGTTAGGACTATGAGAACTATTCAAGTGAATCGGTTACCCTACATAGCTGCCTTCTTCTGACCTCAAATGCCCTGCCCCCATTCCCATACATGTCATGTACTGCCATATATGCTTTCCACTTTTACTATCCCAGTCCTTTGAATGCTTAATTTAACTTGCATGCCATCTCTCCCTCCCCGCCCCCCTAGGCCTTACTTAACCCCTCGGAATGTCCCTTTTATTCTCCAACCATTCAGTCCCTTTCCTACATAATTTTAAAGCCTCATGCAGATTCGCTTGCAGGTTTTAAATAGTACCTTGGACA
The DNA here is from genome assembly GCA_947462335.1 of Harmothoe impar. Classification (NCBI taxonomy): domain Eukaryota; kingdom Metazoa; phylum Annelida; class Polychaeta; order Phyllodocida; family Polynoidae; genus Harmothoe; species Harmothoe impar. Next base: position 39,989,061 of record OX381712.1, on the reverse strand, counting down.
TCAGAGTGAGAGGATTTGCATTTGGAAAGGACGATATAGTGGAGGGGTAATTGGGGAAGGAGGGGGGGGGGCAAATCGAGGACAGTTCAATTCTTAAGAAAATCTTGAGTTCTGATAGCAATAGGATTCCCTAGAATTCCCTGCAAGTAGCATTTCCCTTTAATTCCACAAGGGCGGGTATAAACGCCCTCTGGAGCCAAATACAATAAGTTGTACTTCGGGTTGAGGCCCGATCTAAAGTAAAAACAGCCCCACCTTAGAATATCATCTTTACATATTCAGGAATTTGCCTCCCACGGACTCCCACCTCCACATAGTATGCACACGAGACAAATGGCCATAATTTTCTAGCAATAAAAGAGGAAGTTTACCAGCCCCCTACCTAGTTTGCCCTCAAAGCTGAATCGGAAACGCACATTTTATTTTGTGCTAGTTTGAGGTAACGCTTTTTTTGGAGCCAGCGCGAAGCATAATATAAGGTAACAGAGCATTGGATTTGTGATCTATCTACGAATGATCTTTCACCATCGCCGCCCTTGAAAATACCTCACCCGTTATATTCAGAGTGTGAAGCCACCTGTGTACAACCCTAGTACATATTTTTACTTTTGGATCTTTCTCACCATCGTCATAATCAGTCACCTGTACCTCCTCTGCTTGACCCCCAACCCCCAACCCCCAACCCCTGGAGGGAGGTGCGCTGGTTACGGTGACAAGCACTGATAAGAGCTGATCAGACCGTTACAGCCCTGTCCCCAGCTTATCCCCTTTTTGTACCTATAGTGGTATGTCTTATCAGTGGGTTTATCCACAACCAGCTAAATTTTAAATGGCGGACTATAGGTCCAGATTCCTATATCTCCTTTTTACACCCAGGTGATGTCTGAGTTGTCTGAGTGCATGTCTGGATCCGTCACCGTATTTTGGGAGTAGGTTGTGCAGGCAGTATGTCGGTAGTACACTTCCTCTGGGAAATACCATGCACCCCCCCCCCCCCCCACACACACAAACCACCCTCCCACACACACACACCCTCCTTCTCCAGGTGTGGTAGTACTAGTATTCAGCAGGCCTCCACATCTAACCATGGTGGTGGTGGTGGTACCTGAGTTATTGGAGCGTGACGCTTCATGAGTCGTCGCTCCATGGTGTGGGGGGTGGTGTAGTGGTGGGAGGCCAGGTTGGTACATGTAGGCCTCCTACATCCCCGGGGGGGGGGGGTACTCAAATCTGAAATGACTACCCACCTCCAAATGCCCCCACGGAAGCGGTAGCGGTGGAACTAAAAATTCGGGGGCGGTGACTCTTGGCACCCTCAAAATTAGGGGGCGGTAACTGTCGAAGAGGGTGCAGTCTGTGGGTCTCAGTAATGTCTAAATGATAAAATGTATGGGCAACAATTGATATTCATATCTACTATGTTACATGTATTTGCATCAGGAAATAAAGGTAGTATTACAGGGGTTCCTGAAATAATAGGGGTGGTGGCCTATCTGTAAGGAATCAGTGGGGCGGTCCTCTGCAGTTATGAGGGCAGTGGTTTGGCAGCTCCTGTTTTTAGGCGGGCGGTAGTTTGGCAGTCGGCGGATAATGTCATAGAGTGAGTAGCCCCCCCCCCCCGGGCCTACATCAATATTCAGGTGAATCCTGGCCGCTATAAAACACCCAATGCATACTACTACACGGAGCAGCTGCTTTATTTACTACCCGGCCCCCACACCTCAGAGCAAACACACCAGTCCGCGTCTCTCTTTTTTCCCCTTCTCTGATAGATTGATCTCATTGAGGTGCTATTGGATTTAAACTGCCAGACCGTTGAATCATTGTTGGCCCATCAGGTAACAGACTGGATCCGACTTGTCTATGTCTGATGACTGATCTGTAAATATGTATGTCAATATTCCTTTTGTATACTATATTGTACTATAGACCCTAGGTTCAATGGGAGCCCCACAACACCCTAGATATATCGCTTTGAGCACAAAAAAAAAAGTGTGAATGGATCATCAAGTTGGGGCAATGTCTATGACCTTACCGGGCATGCACTAGACAATGGTGCATTTGGTAGTTGTTGCACTTTTTAACCCATACTCATGATACATGAATGCAGCCCTGGTTTAAGTCTACTCGTCAGGGCTTCATTCATACATCATGGATACCCTTTGGAAATGTATCAACCCCATATGGTCGACATGATGCTTAAATGAATTAGATCAATGTGTTCCTGAAAAGGTTAATGACTGCATTCTGGCTCAGTCTCTCTATCAACAGACACAATGTTATGATAGCTCTAGGGCGGAGGGCAGCAAGGAACCTTCACTACTTATATACCAATGACTTAATACAAGGCGCTGTGCTTCCTCCTGGGTCCCTAACCTGCCTCCAGTGTCACCTACCTTATTCTGCTACCAACTGGACACCTTTGTGCTTGCCCTGCTTTTTCTAGAAGAAACCAAAAAACAGTATTACGTGTCACTAATACGGTCATGCAACATCCTAGACGGACAGGGGCGAAACACGCCCATTCAAAGAGTAAAGGCCGAAATACTATACCAGGAAGCCATATAGTCTCAATGCACATTGACATAGATTGCCGCTATGGGGGTGGTAAAATGATGACTCCATAACTCTCTGATCACATCTCTTGATGACTTTAATAAGCACAGTAGCACATCCATACTTTGGTCTATGACGTCGTAGACTTATATACATGTAGTTTCCAGAAACCCCAGTTTGTTGTTGCAAGTATCCATAAATCAATGCATATTCACGCCCCTGTTTCATACTATTATGAACTTCAGTTTGTTTTTATTGGCAACATAAGTCACATAATTATCATGGGGAGATTTCATCAAGATGCCAAGGATATTCAATAATTATCACTACTTTTCATATATTACAAATCACACCTTGGTTCAAGTCAATTATCACATGACTATTGTACTTGGATGGCCCCCATTTTGTTCCCGAGAGTGGAGTATAGAGAATGGGGCATTTGTATTTCTAACAGCAATGCCTGCTCATGGAGTCATGCACCTGTAGTGTGCCTCTGATCTAAACTTACAGCACTACAGACTTAGATAGCTGCTCTATAGTATATAGTGAGTCGTGCGACTAATGAGATGATTGGGTCATGAGTGTTATCTCACAGGACTGAGGTGGCTTCGTCTGTGGCTTCATTTATAATACTGGATTGGGGTACCCTCCATCGGCAATATTGAACCTCTCACCTCTGGTAGTGTTCGTATTGCATAACGTCATTCTACATTGGACACACCGTAATGGGGTCAATGTGATTGTCCTGGGGGCGCAGCCATTACTTTAGCTAGTATACTGGCGAGATATGCACGGATAACTGCTGTCACAATGGTACCAGTTGTTACATGATGCACTCCATTAATTCAGCAGTGAATGGAGAGAATTATATCAATGGTCTAAAATGCTTTCCACTTGTGGCCTAAAGATGGAGAGGGATCGAATCTAAAGTAGGGAGATGCAGGGTGGATCCAGAGGTTGGGAGTTCCAGGCCTGACCCCCCCTTTTAAAATATATAACTCTAGTGATATGTTTTGATCCATACTCGTGTGTAGAAAGAACAGTCGCTATAGCGTAAGTCACGTTTGGTTGAATAAATAGGAATGACTTGCAAATCTGATTACATGTAGGCGATGAGCTTGATGGCTGACACGGAAGTGAAGGGCGGTAATCAAAGCATGAGGCTCTACTTAATCGGGTGTGGTAGGGATAGTATAGGGATTTATAAGCATTGTCAACATACCATGGATGACTAAGGTGATGTATACATGGAGGGGTGCCACACTGATAGAAGCTGTGAATAAGGGACAAGTTAAATCCCAATCTCCCCTAAATAAATTCTAGAGGATCGGTCCCTGCTCCATTCTGACTCTTGCTGTGAGGGCATCACGCCCCTTTTGATATGCTTGTTATTGAGAGTCAGATATGCACAGTCAGGGGTACTATTTCCAGCCTGGGCCTGGTTTTGTATAAAGCATTTATATAAATCGTACAATGATTGTGTTATACACAATTTTAATTATGTGCGATGCCCCCTTGGTCTGTATTTGTCTGCGAAACCCAGTAACATTACCCTGCTAATTACAGGTTTGACACAATGTAGGCATATAACAGTGCGTAACATGAAGCTCTGTAGTCACTATAGGGAGAATGTGTTGTAATACCTTCATAATTATTATGGACGCATTTATTCGTAGCTCAGTGGTAAAGCTAACACTGCTAAGCCAGATATTCCTGGGTTCGAATCCCGGTGGGGATCAAAGGAGGCACTTTTCAGTCTGCACAATACATTAATAACAAATCACATTGTCCTTGAACAATATGGAATAAACACATCTTCCCATTAAAGCCCGTCCCAATCTGCTGCCTGAGAGGACGCCATTGGCATGTTCTGAGCCCTTGTATCTCTGTCACAACCTAGTTTTAAAAACTCCCTGCATGTGCACGTCAAGGGACATTTGTTCATATGTCCTTAATCTAAATATACTTTTTGGTATTCAATCCAAATGACATTGTAGACATTGTACCGTTATGGGAGTCTGACATTTAGCTTGGATGAAGGGAGTGGTCACTTTTTAAACATGCCTCTATATTATATCTCTGTTTTGGGCAGAGTCGAGATTTGAATCTGGCCAGGAGAGTGGCCCACCCCCACCGATGACAAACCGCTCAACACCAGGTGTCTCAGTATAGTTGTGTTGCTATGGTTACCAAGGCCAACAAAACGTGTTTTGTTCTATGATAGGACATTCAATGACAAGTCAGTTCTGACACCTCCTTATGCGAAAGCTACAATAGCAACAATAATAAATGAGAATGCGATTTGATTTAACCTATTTGATTAATACAAAGTCCTAGTCTGTTGAGATTTGTAACAATGAAAATATCAGTGTGGAAATGCTTCAGTGAATTATCTGCCATTGGTTTGGCGCCCAACGTTAGTCTTGTTTGTGAGTCGCCGCATATCGCATTATTGACTCAATAATCGATGCACTACGTGGATATAACTTGTCCGACTGACATCTCACTGTCATTAAAATCAAAGTTGACAGCATGCTCATCAATATATTATGTGTTTCCCTGTTTACCGAATACGAATCCAACCAGTGCCCAACCTGGAAATTAAAAGTTAAAAAAAAAAGAAAGAGAAAAAAAAGTTAATATATGACGTTGGGATGATCTAAACAGGATAATAGTTATATCAAAGCTGTATGGTATATTCTTACCTTAGTATATTTGTGGAGCCTATACTTATCAGTGTCAAGTGGCTATGGGCTTTCAATCAGGGACCATAATAGGAGATTATACAATAACCATGATGGTTGTTGTAATATTGGACCAGAGTCTGTCTGGTATTGATAATCTGTTTGTCGATCCAGGTACAATATAGAGTACTTCAGACTGCACTGGCCCATATTGGCCCCATCTACACCTCTATTATATTCTACAAAGAAGATGTTAGTTATACATATTAAAACCGTAATGTCTGGTACACACTTAAATGTATTGGACAGGTACATAGAGTAGATGGGAGTTAACGTTAAAACTGCACTGCCTTCCATACCGCCTCTTGTCGCAGGAAGGCACGTTAGAAGACACTCATGGACCCAATCATGTGTTGAATACCTCCCTATAGATGCTGTACAGTCCTTCCACCCTCCCCTCCCCCCCTGCAGTTCCCCGACCTCCCACCCTAACCCCCGGACGACCCTCATTTCCCTCCATTAATACCAAAGGAGACAAGGCACGTGTGGTTAAACAGGCTAAATCGATCCCAGGGGCATATCGTGGCATCGATCTGGTGTTGAAGGGTCTGTGCCACCAATGTAATTTATGCTCAGGGTGGAGTTGAAAGCCGTCCAGGCTGCAGACAATCTCGTGTAATCAGCACAAGACAGTGGCCCGGTGAACACTCTATTTGCCCTCTTCGCCTCATTCTCACACCTTCTGCCTCCTGCCTCGAGATTCATTGCATCCTACCAGGAACCCGAGTAGATTAACCTACTCTGCTTCTACTAAGTTCTAGACTGATGCCACGTCCACACGACAAGGGTGTGGGTGTGGGAGTGTTTGAAACCAAGAGTAATTGAGATGTCAATTAGACGTGGAAACGTCCGAGATGAATCGGTTTAAAACGCGTTTTCCTAGTCGTGTGGGCTGGATATTACATTGTCATGCTTTAAACTACTATATCTCTTTGGTTTGATAATCTCCCTGGCTTTTCTTTTGTTGGTCTTTTGTAGTTTATTTTTAGGTATGAATGTGATCACCCTCTGTGCTAAAGTAAGACTTGTGCTCTTTCGAGATCCCTGTATTTAAACCCCGGACCGCCGTGTATAAAGGGCTGAGTACCTCTCATACCTGCACTCCGACTTGCTGCCGGGGCAATTTCGGTACACTATATGTATATTCCATAAGCCTCATCAGGTACCTGCGGTGATTATTCTATATTGTATTGTTTGCTGTTATATACGTTTTATTTACATAGTTTTTTTTTACGATTTCCTGATCTAATCCCAATGTGTATTGTGTTTTTGCAGGTGAGGTGGCAATTGCAGTTACGCGTTCGCTATGGTGCACAAGTATGTGCACAACCAGATAAGACCATTGCTTTCTACCATTTACACAACCGACATGTTATAGACCGTCCCATGATGCTTTAAAATTGACGTAGCTTTGAATTTCGCGACTTTTAGTAACCCCTAGCTTTTAACGTCGTTTATCCATTGGAAATAGGCATTTCTTTTTTAAAGATTTGAATATGTAAAAACTCTTCCCAGAAATGTATACCCACTGTATATTAAATGTGCTAATCGGGTGCAGGAACCCCCGCAGCATACTTGCTGAATCGGTTTATACAACCCTGTAAAGTGCTCTGATATATTATGCCCTTGGTCGGCATGATGCATGGATGCAGCCCTTGACTGGGCAGGTCTGCATTAATGCATCATGACGACAAAGGTTTACGGTTGAGGGGGCGAACCTGTTCCAAACCCGTGTCTTCAAAGAAAAACCTAATGGCAAATGTAACATGTAAGTCTAGTTAACCCCTTAACAATGCCGACGTCATGTAAGAGGTCTTGAGTAGCCGACATGTAGCTAAATACATTGACCCCTCTTGTGTCAATAATATAAGTGCCCACGATTAATGATAATATTTGCCAAGAAGTCTTCTATAAGTCACCACTCAACTGTATATAATACATTAAGTTAGCATTGCATATATATATACCCTATACTTTACGTAGGAAATACAAAATAATTATGATGCATCGATATGAAAACATCATCTAATTATTCTAACTATGATGCATCGATATGAAAACATCATCTAATTATGAAGTGCAAGAGATTGCCAACTGAAAAAAAACTCCAAAAATTATGCAGTAATTTTTGTACCTGTCCATACATGAGACGGACACAATCAATAATTAACTCAGCTCTCAAAGTGAACCATGTGTTATCCTTACCAGAAAGAAATGTCCCCCCACCCGAACTACCAATAGTCCCGTAAGCAATTAATACGTTATAACATGTATTCATAAGCATTAAAAAAGCACAGCTCTGTCGGCCCCAGCGTGAAACCGGTTCGCACCACCTGGTGGTATCCTCCGTCATCTGATGCCCTTTTACAACATGGAGGAGCTCCTCAGGAGCAGCCTGTGTTGCTGCTGTAGGCGAGGTGGGAGCTGCTCCAGCTGCGGCTCCCTGAGGGGGTTTGACTGAGCTGCGGAACCCTGAGGGGTTGTGAGTGAAGTGGGGCATCCTGAGGGGCTGTGAGTGAAGTGTGGCACTCTGAGGGGCTGTGAGGGAGCTGCAGCTCCCTGAGGGGCCGTGAGTGAGCTGTAGCCCCCTGAGGGGCTGTGAGTGAAGTGTGGCACCCTGAGGGGCTGTGAGTGAAGTGTGGCACCCTGAGGGGCTGTGAGTGAAGTGTGGCACCCTGAGGGGCTGTGAGTGAAGTGGGGCACTCTGAGGGGCTGTGAGGGAGCTGCGGCACCCTGAGGGGCTGTGAGTGAAGTGGGGCATCCTGAGGGGCTGAGTGAAGTGGGGCACTCTGAGGGGCTGTGAGGGAGCTGCAGCACCCTGAGGGGCTGTGAGTGAAGTGGGGCACCCTGAGGGGCTGTGAGTGAGCTGTGGCAACCTATGGGGCTGTGAGTGAGCTGTGGCACCCTGAGGGGCTGGGAGTGAGCTGCAGCACCCTGAGAGGCTGTGAGTAAGCTGTGTCGCCCTGACGGACTGTGCGTGAGATGCTGCATCCTAAGCACTGTGCCGACACCTATCGGGTAATTGCAATTACCCGATCCAACATGGCGGAATCTTAGTCAACCAAGTGTAACACATTTCTGATAGTTCTGTAGTAAATACTGTATTTCCATGCATGAAAACATGTATGATCATAGTTTGGCTGTGTCTGCTTCCGTAGGCAAGAGATGAACCTCTGGAATTACTAATATCACATAGAAATCAGCCAGAAAAGAAATCTAGGTACTAGGGTAATTGTGGGTGTGGTACTAAGGTAATTGTTCCCAAAGCTACAGGATAGTACTAGGGTAATTGTTCAGAGAAGTACTAGGGTAATTGATCTGAACAGTACTTAGTACTACTAAGGATGATTGGTATGAAATGTACTAGGATAAGGGAGTGTTATTAATATCAGGGGGATGGTGGGATTAGCAGTTGGGTTGTAAAAAGTATGCCCCTTTTTAGCTGAAAAGCCAGTGTGTTACTATAGTGCAAAGGGGGGGATGATAATTTTTTGGCACCTTCAGCAAGTGGGGGGTGTGAATTAATCGGCACAATCTAGAGGGGGTGTAAATAATTTCAACACCTGACCTGTAATATTACCAAGGGAGTGCTCATTTTTAAACAGGGAGGGGGGGGCTAAATGGTCAACATTTACCCCCCCCCCCCATCCTGGGGGTCAAAAATTGGAATACAATACTCTTTTTTCAGTCAAGATCCCCCTCCCTCAATTACCGTAGGGTGGTTGTACGCAAACCAACCTCAGCTGTCATTTGATACCAAACATGCCTATATAGGGTGCGTGTTATACGAGGGGTTTTATTACTATAGAACAGTACTAAAATTGAAATTTTCAAATACAAAAACGGGTTATAGGATTCCCCTGAGTTGGGGGTGCGGGTTATACGCGAGATGCGGGTAGTACGCGGGAATTTACGGTATTTGATTTTTCCTCCCTCTCAACAGTAATTAGGGAGCTCCGTTGATGATATTTGTCTTTTCCATTTCTATATTCTTGTATAAGATGTTTTGGTTCAACAACCTAATATTCTCAATTACCCTAGTACATGGAACAAGTTTCTCAATTTTACAATTACCCTAGTACCTGGCATCCATTCCTATAATGTAGTCATATTCTTCAACCTGTCCACTTAGAGGTGTTCTTTTTTGCTTTTACATAATGTGTACTGCTCAATTAGTATCAATATCATGTATGCATGTCACATAAATGCCCTAATTAGCCATTAAGTGATGATACAGGTCAGAGATCCCCTTCACTGAAAGTGCAATTACCCTAGTACCTCCTCTACAATTACCCTAGTACTTGTTGTTTTGGACCAATCCAATTACCCTAGTACTTTCAATTCTAAATCCACTCCTCACAGCTATTCTACAGCATGTCACTATATTATTGGAAGTCCCCATGGTAGAGCATGATGCATACTACAAATACACACCTTTACAGCCTCCAAGGCCCCTTATATATAGTGTAATCAACTCTTTTAGCTCACAATAGAAACACTCACAGTCCGCCATGTTGGATCGGGTAATTGCAATTACCCGATAGGTGTCGGCACAGTGCTAAGGGACTGTGAGTGAGCTGTGGCACCCTGAGGGGCTGTGAGTGAGCTGCGTCACCCTGAGGGGCTGTGAGTGAAGTGAGGCACCCTGCGGGACTGTGGGTGAAGTGAGGCCTCCTGAGGGGATGTGAGTGAGCTGTGGCACCCTGAGGGGCTGTGAGTGAAGTGTGGCACCCTGAGGGCCTGTGAGTGAACTGCAGCACCCTGAGGGGCTGCGACTGAGCTGCTCTCAGAGAGGTTGTATGTTAGCCACTAGTGGCCTGCGTTATCCAGCTGCTCCTGCATCCTGCATCCTGCGGGCAAATTGAAGTGATAGGGAGGACTTTGTAAGGGATTGAGGAGTAAGCTTACTAAGGCCCAGTGGTGGCTTTGCTCCTCCCCGCCCCCATTAGCTGGAATCCGCTGTATTGGCCATTGAGTAACTGCTGTCAGATTGACCCTCAGACGCCCATAAGGACACACAGATTGGTGCAGCAGGAATCCATGGGCTTTATTGGAATAGAAAAACGACATCTAAGTGGCATAACTTAAGGTTCGCGGGGTGCTTCCTTAAAGTTAAAGGTACATAGCCTTTGATGATCAACCTATTTTATAGTTTGTTCTAAGATAATCTACTGACAACAGAATTATGCTTCAATGTAGAGTATCAACGCCATAGGGTCGGTTTGATTCATAGATGCAGCCCCGGTGAGCAGATTCGCCAGGGCTGTATTCATTCATCATGACGACTAAGAACATTGTAGATCTTCTATAATCACTGGTACAGAACACAGCTGATGATTAAACGAAACTTGAAGGGAAGGGGAAAATGTCAATCGAAACCAAAGTCCTGCCGAGGAGTCAATACCATTCCTTCTACAGTGACCATTGATTTAGTGTTTCCACCAGCTGGGCATGAGAAGACACGTGTCATGTTCAAAGCAGGGCTGAAGAAGTGGCATGTTTAACTCATTTTACACCAAATATCCTGCTCAGGTCTCACAAAGTGATGTGAGGGAAGCTGAGCAAATCAATTGCCAAATGTCATCTCCGATATTCGAAACAGGCCGATTGCTCAGGGCTTTTTTTCGTAGTGGCTCCTTTTCGGTTTTAGTGTTCTGTAAATAACTGCCTATTCTAGAGGCCTTAATGGGATGATGGTGATTATACATGAACTATTATGGGACGAGTGCGGCCATGTTGGCATTCTGAAAATATCCCAGCAGAAAACAAAGCAAGGTGAGGTGAGGGACCTTTAACTAGTGACAAAGGATATTCCAGACTCCAAAGTAAAAAACAGCAGCCATCCTCAAGACATTACACCGACATCCAACAAGTAATCCTGCAGGGGGTATTGTTATGTGAAAGCCCCCATACTACGGCAGGAGAAAAAACATTGCCATAATTGCATAAGGACAGAAAGCGGCAGGCCCCATGCCGCTGCATATTGCTTGTCGTGGTATCACAGACAATTTGATTAGGCGGAGCCGAAATCGTTGGCTCGGACAAATAATGCGCTGCTCGGGCCGTGTTATTTCCCCATGTTGGCAACGTGTTAGCACCGAGCTGCTCCTGACCCGTAGGACAGTGGAGGCGTTGAGCTGCTCACGACAGGGGTGGCGCTGCAGATTGCTTTATGACTGCAACCAGTGATGGGAAATCTGGGCTCCTAGTTGGAGGAGGGGTAAACCGCTGCCATTGGACTGGGCCTCTCTCTACTGCATGCTCCCGGGCTGGTACATCACTAAGTGACAGAGACGTTCTTGTTAATGTTAGAGACAAGGTTATAGTCGAGGGGAGAGTGAGGGAAGTTGTAGCCGTCTTGGTCCAGTTCTTTTCATCATTTTGCTAATGGGTTGCTACGAGGGTATTGATAGATGAGCTGTCTGTGGCTTGTAGGTAATGTGACCAAGGTGTAACTGCTCCTGCTTTAAGTGTCCAGCTGGTTAGGGAGCAGCTCTGGGGGAGCAGCTCACTGTATTGTACAGTTGAAGGATTACTGTTGGAGAGGCCAGGTGTTATATGCATAATACTATAATACTCATCTCTGGATCAAACTGGTAAATGGCCATTGAAAAAAGAAGTAGGAAGTTGGCCATGATGGGCATACGCATGAGGATATAATCATTTTAATATGGTAAAGTGGATAGATGTGTTGCACTTAGTTTAATGGGCAATTTGGGTAGTCAAAACTACCCATACAGGAACTGGGTTTCATACGACCTAATAAAAGGACTAATAATTATGCGCATGCTGTTGATATCAGAGGAACAGCGATATCTATTTATATGCTGATAAGATAATTATGGCCTGTAAAAGGATGGTCGTGATGTAGGATGTTCGTGATATAATAGCAGCCTGTCCGTGGGACATTATGGCCTGGGTTTGTACAACAGCTGTTCTCCATGGTCAACATCTATAGTGTGCTCTCAGAGGCATAGCTATTCTCTCAGCAGCAAGTAGAGCTGCAGTCAGCATCAAGTAGATCTATACTCAGCAACAAGTAGACCTGCACTCAGCATCAAGTAGATCTATACTCAGCAGCAAGTAGAGCTGCACTCAGCAGCAAACAGAGTTGCACTCAGTGGCATGTAGAACTGCTCTTAACGGCATGTAGAGCTGCGTTCATTAGCAAGTAGATCTACACTCAGCAACAAGTAGAGCTGCACTCAGCAGCAAGTAGATCTACACTCAGCGGCATGTAGAGCTGCACTCAGCAGCAAGTAGATCTACACTCAGCGGCATGTAGAGCTGCTCGTAACGGCATGTAGAGCTGCTCTCGGCAGCATGTAGACCTTAGTAGACCTGCACTCAGCGGCATGTAGACCTGCACTCAGCAGCATGTAGAGCTGCACTCAGCGGCATGTAGACCTGCACTCAGCGGCATGTAGACCTGCACTCAGCAGCATGTAGAGCTGCACTCAGCGGCATGTAGACCTGCACTCAGCGGCATGTAGACCTGCACTCAGCGGCATGTAGACCTGCTCTTATCATGTAGAGCTGCTCTCAGCAGGGCAAAGGGCTCTAATACATACGGGTCCATGAGATCGCTGGTGTACATATATATATATATATATATATATATATATATATATATATATATATATATATATATATATATATATATATATATATATGTGGATCAACAAGGGAAAAGGGACCTCCGCGGGGGATTTTTGGTACCAACTTTGGCCACCAGGGGGCTCCATATAGCCAACAATGATCAAAATATCATAAAAATTGTTCTATACTACTTTTTGATGGAGAATACAATAAGCTACTTTAGAAAATTCCAACTTTATTGAAAACCTTCCATATTTGGAATATAAAAAGAACGTTTTTGGACCTAAATTGATGGTTTTGCACTTCTTGGTTGCCATGGAAACATAATTTTCATTCTAAATTGAGTTTTCCAATAAATTAATGATTACAGGCCCCACAAAGATGTCTATGCTGAAAACGGAATGTAAATCCCATTTTTAGATCAAAAGCTGTGACCAAATGTCTGAAAAAGTTTAGATATTTGGGAATTTTCATAATTATGCTAATTAGATAGAGATATCTCTAAAACAAAGTGCGATAGAGCTTATTGGCATTTGAGATTGGACAGTGCCCACACATATTCAAGAAGCCAGTTCTCAAAAACTAGAAGTGCTACCTGCTAATGAAATATATCACTGGAAAGCTGATGACCTCAATTTTATTATTGAGTTTAACCTTTGGAGGACCCTTTTCCCTCGACTGTCCACATATATATATATATATATATATATATATATATATATATATATATATATATATATATATATATATATATATATATATATATATATATATATATATATATCATAGGAAGCCAAAGATCACTGTTTGCATTGTTTACCAAACATTACAAATAGGACTGTATGTATACATGTGCCAGATTCTTTTGGCTCGTTAGTCGGTCAGACAGACCTACACATCCGTATTATCTCATCTGATATGGTTGTCAACATACGTGTAACCACAGTGGTGTTGAACGGAAATCTATCTCATGGTAAACGACAAAGAAAACTATCTATATTGTGGGGAAAACGTTGTTTGGTGTGGCTTGGAGATCCTGGTGAAGTCTGGATGTATGATCTGATAAACATCATACCAAACAGATAAATCATAAAAATCGTTTCTTGTCTGTCATGAGCTGTTTATGTATGCATGTCCTATATGCACCTATATGCCCACACTGAATGATACAAATGCACGTCTTTCATTAGTGTTACAGTTGTACCACTGTAAACGGTAATAATACATATAGATACATGTATACCCCCGATACCAGTATGTCGTGTGAAACACCTGCGCTTAGCGACAGGGGTATGACATATTATTAATGTATACAGCATGTATAAGGCAGAGAAGGATGTAATGTGGTTCCCAAAACGACATGCCCAAAGAGGCTGCGATTTTCATTACACTACAGGGCACTCTTAAATGCGGCCAGGGGGTGGCATTTGCAAGACGGCTGCATTATATGGGTAGTCACTCAACGCTTGGTGCAAAAACATATACATGTATCAGTATAACAGGCCTAGGTGTGGGCTGGATAGCCAGCATCAAAGAGTAGAGTCAGATAATACTGACAACCTACCTTATTGCGTGAGATTAAGTCAATATACCCCGGTAGCCTATACTGTTCCATGCATGGGCCAATGATACACATATTTATATATCCGACATGAGTGGGCGTATGCACTGTATACTAACTATCCCTATATTAGTAGTCAATATTGCATGTGTTGCCGCTGTTTAATATGATGAAGGAAGAGGAAGGACTGAACCGTGTTATACATTGTGTTCAGCCATCTTGATATCTTCTAGTGCGGTGTCTTTAACACTACATTATCTGTCAGATTTTCTTAGGACTTACATACTGGTACCATCACTATTTCGCGGCCCTTTATACACAAAGCACTTGGCTTTTTCTTCTCAGTGCAGGGTCAGACAAAGCTATGCCTAGAAGGTGAAGGAGTCAGGTTAACAAAAGCAGACCTGGTAAATGCCCAGTAATGAGAATGAGGAGACACATCATGGTGTCGTGAATACACAAGACATGTACCTGAAACCTCACCCTCACCACTAACTACAGTCCACCGTGGTCACCTCAAGCGTCATGCACCGAGAAAAGGGCCAGGCACACTACTAACATGCAACTCGTTATTTGACTAGAACAGGTACTAGAAAGTACAGTACATTTAACCAATAATGTATGTCTGACGGTCGCACAAGGGGCTGTATCGCTGGATATCGGCGCGAGTGCGAAGCACGAGTGACGATATCCAGCGATACAGCCCCGAGTGCGACCGTCAGACATACATTATTAGCTTTATTATACGATATTTCCATTCAAATGTCTTTAATTACCTTAAATTCGTCCTAATTTCGCCATTTTGAAGGATTATTGACTGAATATCACTCGAACACCAGTAGCGCCATGTTGTTTTGAGCTCCCACCAACCCTGCTCGCTGATTGGTGGAGTCTGGTGACGTCATGCCCTCAATCTCCAACACTGAGTCCAACATAGAATTTGTAAGGGGGCCAGCTTGGGGCGATGTTATAACCTAACCAGCGTTTCCCTCCACATTCACCACAGCCGGATAGGCATGGGCGCTAGCGACTTCGCCTCACACACCAGGGGTCTCCGGATCGATTCTGGGTGGAAACGAACCATTTTCAAAATGCCTATTTCTATGTGAAAAAAAATCCCTATAATTATTTTAACGAAAGGGGAAGTAAAGTCCAACTTCTACCTTTATAGTAAAAAAAAAATTATAAATTTTTTTTGATTTTAGGAGAAGTTATAACAAAAAGTGTAAAAGTTGCTGTATCTCTGTTAATATAAGAGCTAGAGGGCTGAGAATACGCGTATAGACTTCTTGTTTTATCCCCTTCTTCTGTATGGCCGGATTGGCCAGGCGCGTAGAGGCTTTGGCTTCTAGTCTTGGGGTCCTGAGATCGAATCGCCATGAAACAGCGGATTTTATGTGTGACGAAATTTCGGAATTGCTCAGGACCACCGGAAACGGGACGATATCCCCCGGAAACGTGCTGATATCCACCGGAAACGTGCCGATATTTAACCAATAACATATGAATATCCCCGAACGCGGGGTGTGTATTGATGAATAACGACCGAGGGGCGTAGCCCCGAGGTTGTTATTCATCTATACACACCCCAAGGTCGGCGATATTCATATATTATTAGGTTTATTATACGATATTTCGATTCATATGTCCTTATTTACCTTATATGAGTCCTAATTTGGCCATTTTGAAGGATTATTGACTGAATATCACTCGTACACCAGTAGCGCCATGTTGTTTTGACATCCCACCAACCCTGCTCGCTGATTGGTGGAGCCTGGCTACGTCATGCCCTCAAGCTCCAACACTGAGTCCAAGATAGAATTTGTAAGGGGGCCAGCTTGGGGCGATGTTATAAGCTAACCAGCGTTTCCCTCCACATTCACCACAGCCGGATGGGCATGGGCACTAGCGACTTCGCCTCACACACCAGGGGTACCCGGATCGAGCCTGGGTGGAAGCGAACCATTTTTAAAGGGCCTATATGTATGTGAAATAAAGCCCCTAGAATTATTTTAACGAATGAGTAAGTAAAGTCCAACTTCTACCTTTATAGTAAAAAAGAAATTAGAAAAAAATATTGATTTTCAAAGAAACTATACCAAAAAATGTCTTTTCTTCTGTAACTCGGTAAATAATGGTCCTACAGGGCTGGAAATCCGCCTGTAGACTCCTTGTTTCGCCACCTCCCTCTACCAGTACCAGCGCCTCCACGGCGTGGTGGTTAGCACGTCGGACTTCAAGTCTTGATGTAGCGTGTTCGAGTCTCCGTAGAACCTCGGATTTTATGGGTGACGATATTTCCGACAAAATCGTTCTGATATTCGCTTAATTCTCCTAAAACGTTCTGATATCCAGAATATCAGAACGATTTCACCTTCCCAAGTGTGCGCTATGCAGTAATATCAGAACGGGAATATCACCTAAAAAGCACGATCAGAGCCAAGATCGTATAATAACACTAGATATCAGCACGGGGATATCACCTAAAAAGCACGATGAGTCGTTCAATCGTATAATAACTACCTGTAAACCCCTATAGGCCACTAGCGGGATACATGTTGGACCAATGTGATAATTCCCTCTATTCAGTCACTCAGGAAACCTTAGGGTGAATTAATTATGTAACAAGTGGTACCCATGTAACAGCTGTCATCAGTGCTTATCTACCATTACGAGATCAAGTAAGTATTGGCCTCGCCCTCAGGTCAATCAACTTCACACTCAGTCATCTCATGGGCGGTCTACCCTATAGGTGAGACTCCTCAGTATTACAAAGGTCTAGCGTCTGTGAGGAGCAGGAAGGGCTTGACTGAGATTAATATATTTGTATCTCCAACCTCCAGCGTCTGCTCTTCCTGTGGCCTTTTCACGTGTACACATTATGGTACCTTCCTGCAGCCAGCAGAGGCTGACATTTACATGGAGGGGTCTGTGTAGGGATCTCGGGTAGAGGTCATATATGTAGTAGCACTCAATGCTTTTATAGGCTGAACACACTCCCTTTATACTGGTCGTCATTAGCTGTGCTGACGGCCCTGGTGTCATATGGGCACTTCCCCTGCCAGGTGCATAGTCCAGGCCCTACAGGCCACAAAAGGCCTGATCTTAGGCCTTTTCCCTGCTCCTGTGTGTAAACGGCGCTAATACGGCGAAGGTGATCCTTCCGCACAGAGCACTAATTGACGGGAAACCGGTCAGATAGGCACAGAGGCAGCAGTAGTAGTGCCAGGTAGAAGTATACCATTAGCTTTATAAGATAACCTCCTATATAGGATACGTCCGCCCCTTCACCTATATAACGAGACAAAGGGGGTATTTTGAAACTTCCTCCTTTACACTGGTATTAGCTTTACCTTAATTCATGTAATTATATGCCCCATCTCTGTTCTGTTATCCCCCTCCCCACCAGAGCCCCCCCCCATACCCTGTCCCATTTCCAGTGACATCCTGATTCTCTCATCTACAGCCAGGTGTCACCTCTACATTGATGAGCGCGCCGGTCACGTGACTCCACATTACAATCTCCAAGCACATACACTGTGGGAGAAACGGTTGTAGTCTCTATAGATTTGGCATATTGCTACTTGGAATGGGGTTCTTCACCCAGCATAGGTTCCTTTATTCCTCTGTTCAGCACCCTGCAAAGTGCCACGGTTCGGTTTGGAGAGTGAGTTTGTGGACTGAGTAGCGTCACGTGTTTGGCCTCCCAGCGTCTTGTCGGGCCGTCAGGTGGTTGGGCAGTGCTCTGTGTTCAAGGCTGACAGCAGGACAAGGTATGACCTCCTGTTCCTTAATAACCCTTCCCGCACCCCCACGCAGCCTTACAAGTTACAGCCTTACGCTAAGTTACAGCTAAACAGCTGACAGCCCCACCATGCAGCCTTACAGCAGTACACGGTGCAGCCCCCTGTCGCCGACAGCCCGACCATACAGCCTTACAGCAGGACACGGTGCAGCCCCCTGTCGCCGACAGCCCCACCATACAGCCTTACAGCAGGACACGGTGCAGCCCCCTGTCGCCGACAGCCCCACCATACAGCCTTACAGCAGGACACGGTGCAGCCTCCTGTCGCCGACAGCCCCACCATACAGCCTTACAGCAGGACACGGTGCAGCCCCCTGTCGCCGACAGCCCCACCATACAGCCTTACAGCAGGACACGGTGCAGCCCCCTGTCGCCGACAGCCCCACCATACAGCCTTACAGCAGGACACGGTGCAGCCCCCTGTCGCCGACAGCCCCACCATACAGCCTTACAGCAGGACACGGTGCAGCCCCCTGTCGCCGACAGCCCCACCATACAGCCTTACGAAAGGACACAGTGCAGCCCCCTGTCGCCGACAGCCCCACCATACAGCCTTACAGCAGGACACGGTGCAGCCCCCTGTCGCCGACAGCCCCACCATACAGCCTTACAGCAGGACATGAAGTATCCTCCTGTTGCTGACAGCCCCAGACTTCAGGGCAGTGCAGGAGGCTGTAATCACGAGTCATTCATCTGTTGTGAGTAGTATACAAAGCGGCCATGAGCACGGGCAAACAGAGTGACTATTTATCCACTTACCGATTTACTTTACATAAATAACATTGCTATACTGGGTCTAGTATGTCATTTCAATTGCCACATAATTGCCTTGGTCCAAAGCTGTATAGTAATCTATTGACCAATAGCATGGACATTTGGAAGTGAAAGATTGCAAAATATGCCCACTTCCCCCAGGAAATCACGGATATATACGCGGCTTCAAGAGCGGGGACAATTCCCAGTCCGTTGACGAATATAGTTCATACAGTGGCCAGTATATGCAGGAGGTGCCCAGGAGAGGGTTCTCTATTTGCTACACTGGAGGAGGGTAGCACTGGGCCATTGGTGCCTGGAGGGGGTGAGGTACGTGACAGACATGTGTCCACCCAAAGAGTGGGGTTGCCATGCTTGACACGTTTCTGGTGTACTGTGTAGAAATGAGGGGATGTTGAGGGAGGGAGTATTCTGTAGAGGCAGCGACAATATGGTCTGATCTAGGGAAGTATTTAAGGGAAGGAAATTCAAGCATCGGATGGTGAATATCCCCGGAATTAGTTTATTATAAGAGGCGAGAAAGGGTGGAAAATCCTTTTTAATTCTATATTATGTCACAAAGGAATGAACTATATGGGCAGGGGGAGGGGTTTGAGCCCTGTTCACTTTGCTTTTGACACTGGTACCTTACTCCTTTATAATATGATAAGCCTTAGAGCTAGAAGATCAGCAGCAGCATTATTCCGAGTGCTGTATCATAGTATCTGACAATTTAAAATGAATTATATCAGGCATTTAATATGAATTATGTCAGGTATAGGATGGGTTCAGTGCCATCATGCCCTTTCTCATTGCTATTCCAGACAGCATCAAGTCCGTCAGCCACCCAGACACTCTCCTGTCTATACCAGCACACAGTGTTTGCAAACACTGGCTGCCCTCACTCTGAATCCGATTACCCACAACCCCCAGTCCTATATGACCCTTCCCCCTCAGCACTCGCCCCAATTAGCACCACTTTAGACAGAGGGGACTTCC
This sequence comes from Harmothoe impar, assembly GCA_947462335.1. NCBI lineage: Eukaryota > Metazoa > Annelida > Polychaeta > Phyllodocida > Polynoidae > Harmothoe > Harmothoe impar. The sequence continues at coordinate 39,969,044 of OX381712.1, read as the reverse complement.
GGGTCGGAAGTCAGCGGTGCACGTTGGGTAATGGACCGACAAATGAGCTGTTTGGGAACGAGGCTGCGGCAATACAATGATTAGTGCACCCAGAGAATGGCGACTTGGAGTTGTCTAATTGTCGTCTGCTCCCTGGGGCCACGTGTCTAATTGTCGTCTGCTCACGTGGGGTCACACACCTTTCCCGCAAACTTTCTCATAATATAGTGCAGATTGAACCCAGACTGAGAGTGTCGGTAGATATAATCGTCATCAGCTGGTGTCTATATTTAATATTGGTACATTTGTATGAGCCTACACGTGTACTACAATCAACAAAACAAGTCATAAGCTTCTAGGTGAACGAGGTATATTGGCTATCTCGATGTGAAGTGTGGCATTTGAGAACTATGTTGCAGAGCCTAGACACTACACGTGAAAGCTGCTATTTGGTTTTATTGTATACAAACACAAGCAGATTGAGTTTTAGTTTGCTTTGACATAGACATTCTTCAAGATAATCACTTCACTTTCATTGTGATTCCTTTTGATCATTCTCCATATAATTAGACCCAGAAGAATATATATATAGGGTTTGCGAAAAGGACATATGGCAGGTGCATTGGGAATTGTTGACAGATAGCCCTACTGGGACCATTTCAGGCTCTGTGGTCTGTGGGCCAGGCCATGGTATCTTGTCAGCATTATTTATTCATGCTTAATGTGTATGGTAATGCTACAGCCATCCCCCTGGGTAAAGGAGTGCACTATATCATATCAGGTTGATAGATATCCATCTGTGGTCAGTCTTCGACCAGTCTTAGAGAGATGCTGGGCACTTCAAGTGGAGATACCATAGAAAGAGCAGCTCACATCTACTCCCAACTACAAATATATGAGGTCACTATATGGGGAGCAGCTCATAGTGATTACTATAGACATCTACTCCCAACTACAGCTGTATGACGATACCATACAGAGCAGCTCATGGTGTTTACTGTAGACATCTACTCCCAACTACAGCTGTATGCCGGCCGTTAACTTCAACTACCCAGACAAGAAAACTAATCTTTAAGACTTAGATCAATCCCATAGTAATCCTCACACCGTGAGCTTCACGCTATCTCTAGTTCACCATACCAATGATTGAATGAACAAGCAAGTAGAAAACAAACTACCTGGTATTCAGGAGTCAAACATTAGGGAGTCACCCATTCCGGGCGCAATGGGATATAGGCTGACTGACTGGCTGCTTAGATTAAGCACTGCTCAGATTAAGCACCAGAAGTCCCCCCAGACTCACCCCACCCTCTGGCGGCTAACATCCCCGGCGGCGGCCTTTGCTGCTGACTCCCGGAAGCCGACCGGAAGCCAAACAAAAAGGCGTTCCTTCCTCCGTGTACAGAAGAGCTCCACTGATGGGCATGCACATTGGCGATATGTTTGACGAGGGGTCCAGGAGCCGCGGACGGTATAGGGAGCTAGATTGGAATTTGTGTGTAGAAGGGATGGGGATTGGTGGGGGAGGTGGGTGGCTAGGTGTAGTGTAGCCACTGGGGATATATGGCGTTGGGTGGAGGGCAAGTTTTGGTTTGATCCTCGGTTGGATCACCCAGCTTGCCCAAATACAACATTGGATTCCTTGTGGGGGGAGGTCTCGGTGAGGGTTAAAGGAAATGTCACTGCTTTCTGACTGAGAATGAAAAAAAAGTCGGTAGTGTGCTATAGAACTCTTTAAAGTTTAACACTAGAGACACTATAGGCTTCAACATTATACTTGCTTTAATTCCAACATCATCCGACCTATCACTAACTCTCCTCAAATTGGTATCTGACCTTATCCGATGAAAAGATGTGTAAACATGGCATGAGGACACATGTGCCCTGTTGTGCATTTGTATTAGGGCCTAATGCACATACCTAGGTTTGACTTACCAGGAAATAGTTTGCTGATTATGAAGTTCATATGAACATTATGCCCGATGCATGACTCCCTCGGTGATCTGATCATCATGCTTGAGGGTGGGGAATTTTCACCAAGAAAATGATACCAAATGAACAGGTGAAGCATATACATCTGCCATATTTGCGGCACACGTATCCCCTTGATGAACTCCTATTATGAATAGTGGAACTGCTGACTTCCTATTGAGATAAGTGAAACTGGCGACTTCCTAGTGGGATAAGTCAAACTGCCCACATACTATTGAATTCTGTATCCATGCCCGAGGCCTGCCCTGTTTACACCAGGCGCCGTGTATTGTCTTATTCAAATGACACTTCCCTGGAGCTAGGATGCTCCATTGTCAATTTATTGATAGGGTCCATAGTGGCCTGTAGCCTGTGGTCTCTGATAAGTGATCATCAAGTCAATGTATATTATATATAATCCTATGTCCTAGCACCGAAACCCATTTCTGTCTTATTTCTCACCAGTTGACTCCAGACATGTTTGATGGCACACTCTCAACCAGTTTTGCTAATGCTACATATACATGTATAATACTGTTCCTATATTGGTTCACATGGGGTTTCCATGAACAATACTGACAGGTAAAGATGCCCAATAAATAGTGTCCTTGCTCTTAGGTTAATGTAACCAGGCGGGTCTAATGATAAAGGGACTGGGACCAGTGCCCTGGTTCGCTATTGGTTGTGTAGATGGGTTGATGGAGTCCAGAGTGGGCCATCAGCTATGTGGTCGGGACAGGAGTTCATTTGGTGGTGGCGGGGGCGCTTTGCCGGGGACGTACAAATAACCACTCCTACCCAATACACACCAGGCCGTGACAAATGGAGACACAAACAGTGGGTTGTGTGATTGCCGATTGACCTATGTTGGTGCGGCATCCAGGGCTGTGACCGGACCTAACGACCAGATGGTGACAGGGTGGTAGTGGTAGTAGTATAGCATCCAGGGCTGTAACTGGACCTAACTACCAGATAGTGACAGGATGGTAGTGGTAGTAGTATAGGAACCAGGGCTGTGACTGGACCTAACTACCAGATAGTGACAGGATGGTAGTGGTAGTAGTATAGGAACCAGGGCTGTGACTGAACCTAACGACCAGATGGTGACAGGGTGGTAGTGGTAGTAGTATAGGAATCAGGGCTGTAACTGGACCTAACTACCAGATAGTGACAGGATGGTAGTGGTAGTAGTATAGGAACCAGGGCTGTAACTGGACCTAACTACCAGATAGTGACAGGATGGTAGTGGTAGTAGTATAGGAATCAGGGCTGTAACTGGACCTAACTACCAGATGATTACAGGGTAGTACTGGTAGTAGTATGTGAACCGGGGCTGTGACTGGACCTAACGACCAGATGGTGACAGTATGGTAGTAGTAGTAGTAGTAGTAGTAGTATATGTACCGGGGCTTTCACTGGACCTAACTATCAGATGGGGACAGGGTAGTAGTAGTATAGGAACTGGGGCTGTGACTGGACTTAATTACCATATGGTGACAGCATGGTAGTGGTATTAGTAGTATAGGAACCGGGGCTTTCACTGGACCTAACTATCAGATGGGGACACGGTAGTACTAGTAGTTGTATAGGAATCGGGGCTGTGACTGGACCTAACTACCAGATGATGACAGGGTAGTAATGGTAGTAGTATAGGAACCAGGGCTGTGACTGGACCTAACTACCAGGTGGTGACAGGGTGGTTGTGGTAGTAGTATAGGAACCAGGGCTGTGACTGGACCTAACTACCAGGTGGTGACAGTATGGTACTAGTAGTAGTAGTAGTAGTATATGAACCGGGGCTTTCACTGGACCTAACTACCAGATGTGGACAGGGTAGAACTGGTAGTAGTATAGGAACCAGGGCTGTCAGTGGACCTAACTACCAGATGATGACAGGGTAGTAATGGTAGTAGTATAGGAACTGGGGCTGTCACTATAGACCTAACTAGCAGATGGGAACAGGGTAGCACTGGTAGTAGTATAGGAACCGAGACTGTGACTGGACCTAACTACCAGATGGTAACAGGGTAGTACTGGTATATAGTATTATAGGAACTGGGGCTTCACTGGACCTAACTACCAGATGATGACATAGTAGTTGTATATGCTGACAGGCGGGTAGTGATAGTGGCATTCATACCTTTGGTGTGTAACCAACCTCTATACATAATCACTGGCCAGTTGTAAATGATGTACACCCCCATATCTTTGTGCACCCACGGATCCATGTTAAGCACTGACGCTAAGTAATAGGGACATTGTGTTGGGCTTATCCTTACACTGTAGTGGAGCTATGATTAAATTAAGGGCGATCTGGGTGGAGATGATGGTTATGGTCATAGCTATGTATACATTTATAATACTGCCTATATATAGGTTGGGGGAAGCCTGTTGGTAAATTTATGCATAATGGCAACAGATGATAAGACACGCAGTGATGAGAAAAATATACAACCTGCTTCAGCAAAGTTTACCCTACCTAGCAAGAAGATGTTGTCCTTGTTTTTCCACTTTAAATCCGATGGGCACGCACGTATTCAAGAACAATTCCTATGCCAAAAATATAAAGTGGGAAGAAATAAGAGTCCCACCAAGTCATAGATTTCCATGCTTGTGTTAGCCAACACCATGAGTGCCTAAGGGAGTGGTCATTTATCAATAAGGGAGGGGGGACATGCAAATGGGGGGGGGGGGGCTGTAACAAATTTTGACCGCTCTTGAAAGGGTTGGCGGGGGGGGGGGGGGGCTGGTGTAAATAATTATGACCCATTTTTAGGTCGAAAGAACAGACCTAAATTGCACTACCAATCCCCCCACCCCCACCCCCTTGTAAGTAGTAAATGACCACCCTCTAACTTCCAGTCTTTGCTCCTTTTAGCAGCTTGGGATCCTGGACAGAAGCAGCTCTTATCGAGCATAACTCAATAGTAACTGTGTTATGGTCACACTGTGGAAACATTGATAGCATCAAGAGACAGCTCAGTGTATCGAGCAGCGCCCTACTGTGCTAACAGATAAAGTGATTATTAAGGTATATCCAATGCCTCAGACAGTATTCAATAAGGCTGTTTGGTTAACCAAGTAGGCAGCATCATCTGCATATAGATAACGTCCATCAAATCTCTCATACAACAGGATAACTGTATAGAAAGGTGTGGGCCCTGCCTGTGAATTGAAATAATCCAGTTATGTAGAAGCCATGAAGAAAAAACAATCAATTTGGAAAATTTTGTTTATTGGAACATTGTAAAGAATACGGTGTGGAGAGCAACTCTCAAATATTGCACAAAAATGGCGAGGTATTAAAGTGGATGTGTTAAAAATACGAGAAATTATCATATTCCCAATATGATTTCCAGTAAGGGAACGTTATAGCAGCTATGGTCTCTATGGGAATGCAATGGGAACATGTCAACGTTCAAACCTCCATGAATCATAGCCGTAGATGTGGTTTTTACGTCCTTTTCATTTCGTGGTCTTAATGGATAGTATTGCCAGGCTCATGAACTGCTAACTTTCCAATCTGCTGAATTCTCAATTTACCCATTGCCAATTTAAAGTAAATTGGATTTTTCAGCTCTGGTGAAAAGGTACCATAGGAATGAAAACAAACAGTTATTACTCGTTCGATTATCAAATTTCAATTATTAAAAATAGAACAACAAAATAAAAGTGCTAGCATTCTCACTTATCTTGATTAAATGCTTGAAATAATGTCCTCATTATGACATTGTCCTTCGTTGGGAATAGGTTCAATTACACACATATTTAATCGAAATAACCCGTACGGTCCATGTATATGATTGTATCTCCCTATTTAAGGGCCGATTTCAGCAGTTCAATGCAATTTGAACAAAATGCATATACATGTTCATGTATACGCATTGTTGTACAGTTATATGTCCTCATGGAATTTATGCTCACAAAGAAGTTGCCATTATCAGATGTATAATAAGAGCAAGAGACACAGAGCTGTGTAAGCTATCCAGTCCTGCCAGTACTAGTGACGCTCCCTTTATAGTCGTGAGAATCTGAAGGGAGCCTTTCAAGAAGACATTCCACTCTAATGTATCCGTGAATAATAAAAAAGTCAATGGCCCAGTTAAAGAGGCCTGACTCAGGTAGTACATGTCTAGGCAGGAGGTGGCGTGTTTTTTTTTAGAGAAATGGGACAGAGTGAAGAGAGTAGATGCAAACTCAAAAGTGTAGTTGTGTTCTCTGTGTAAATCAAGCCAGGGGACTTCCATATATGGTAGTAACGCAAATATTTGCACTACTAATGCTCGCCGGTACATTCAGCGGTAGAGAGATGGGATGCAATCAAGAACTATCATATGTTTGGTTAATACATAACATGCACTAAGACACTGGCGGAATTTCCCATCCTTAGAACCCTCCTACTTGGGCCAAAACGGGGTGTGTTTCCGGTAACCCGACCCTACCTAGCAAAACAGAGCCGATCCTAATGTTTGGCAATTTAAAAAAAAAAGAAGAGATTTTCAATTTGTAAACCTTAAACCGATTCAGATGAACATGCCTACAATGGGTGAGTGATGCAGCATTTCCTCTTTTTAGGGTAAAGTTTCACTCGCAGGTGCTTGCAGGTCCCAGCCTCCCAAGGAGAAACAAATCCAACCCTCCCTACCTATTTTTTTCCTATAATGTTACCTGAAATACAACTTTCTCTTTTGACCTTAGACTGGAGCCGAGAAGGATTGTAGTCTCTTAGTTGCCACAATCAAGATTAGAATTTCCATATATATAGTTTCCATTAGTTTTTGTGATCAGAAAACTACGCAATTTGAAGCTGAACAGAAAATATATGTGAACCGCTATCGCCCCTGTCATTTACTCCTAAATGCATGTTTTTCCTATGTAATATACGACTATTGGAGTGCAGTCTGTGGATGATGCATGACCCAGGAAGGTACCCCTTCAGCCGACCCTGGAGGCATCCCTACCGCTATATATACTCTAGAGGATCTGCCCAGGCTGACAAAGGTTGTAGGAACAGATCCTGGATTCTGAAATGGAGTGGGTCTAGAATACAATCAAACACCTATATATGTGTACAAAAAAGATGAGCTTCATTGTATTGAATTCACTAGAAAAAGATTAAAATAATTCTCAAATAATTCGAGAATGCACCCCTGGTTGCCCTGATAAGCAACCCCAGCAGGAGTAGGTAGACCTACACGTGTCCCACATACCATCCGCCAGAATAGCACTCGTAAACACAGCTAATTACTATGACCTAAAACCTGCACTTTTCCTGGTTTAGGCAATACCTGTTGTTCCCTGTTAGTCCAGGAACTGGTACACAAAGTATAGTGATGAAACGTCCGCCACACTAATACTAATAGACTACGGTTCCTGTTTACCCGAAGTACAAGTTTAAGGTCATGGTGGAGGTTACCAGAGCCTTTCTGTGGAAAGGTCTGGGAACGAGAGTAGAGTAGACCATACCCCCAAGATGGCAAAAACACAGAAATAGCAACAGGAATATTATAATTATATGATAATATTTAATATTTGATAACAATAATAATATTGCCACAGCAATGATAATATTACCACAATACATCTTACAAAGTGCTGATTGTAAAGATATCAGTAAAAAGTAGCCCTGGGTAGTCCCCACAGCCAGGGGTACCGCCACCACCTGGAGGATATACTTTAGCCTTGAGTACCTGTGTAGTGGTTGGTATGTCCTGTCTACCCACTGGAGGTGTATAATATATAGGGGACTCGCCCCCATTCCCCGTGACTAAGGGGCCGGAGTCGTGATCCACCCGACATGCTTGGCTTAATAGACGTCACCGAAATAAAGTAAAATAAGGATCACCATACCAGCACAAAGTAACATAGTATTTAACACAGTGATAGGACTGGGTCTGGTAATACTACACACAAGGTGCTACTATCTGCCGCCAAGGTCCTTCTTGTAAATAGCACTACTGTATGGGGTTTGTGGTCTGGAAGGGGGAAGTGTCAGCAGGGTGTACCCACAATGTACATGTTTGTAAAGTTAGACAAGGTTTGTACTGGTACAGGGATGTACTTCTTTATATAAGGTGGTGTTTTATTGGTAGTGAGTCAGGAAGTGGAGAGTCGGACGCCTATCAGAGAGCTTAATACTGTGTGGATTCTAGTGGGTGTGTAAGGGGGTGGATGGGGACTCTAGGTCTAGTCTAACATTCAGTAACAATGGCTGCAGCCAAAAATAATTTTCTTATTTCAAGAAACTAAGATAAATAAACTTGACTGGCGGACTTTTCTGAAACCTAGTCATTTGTCCGCCAGGCGAGTTTATTTATCTTAGTTTCTTGAAATAAGAAAATTATTTTTGGCTGTGTGTGCTCGTTTACTGACCACAATAGCACGAGGATGTCCCTCAGTACCCACCCTCCCACCCTCCTGTCCCTGCCTGTCTAAGCATGACCTCCCCCCCCCCCCCCAGCCTACAGTCTATCTAGCACACTCACTATACACGTCAGATGTCCCTATTAGCCTAGATTTTATAAATCATAATGTCTTGGTTAAATGTCAGTCCCACTTATTACTAGTAGCATCCAACTACATGATCCTATGCTGCCTCACCTATACTACACCCTCTCAGCAGCCCCTTATGAGACCTCTCTCATACCCCTTCCTGTTTAACCGGAGACAAGGAAGTAAGGACTGGGTCGTTGGACAAACACATTTATACACTAAAGAATATTGAATAGAGCCATTCGTCTGATGAGGTACCGATATTAACAGCAATAACTTAGTTCTTCCGAAACAGTAATACTAGTAGATTATAGTCATTCCTGAAGTAGCTAAAGTAACGGCAATGTAATGATTTAGTTCTTCTTGAAGTCCTTAGGTGACAGTAATGTTTTAGCTTAGTTGCTCTTGAAGTCCCAAGGTAACAGTAATGTAGTAGTGTAGTTCTTAAGGTAAAGCCTCTAATAGCAGCTTGTCATTGAGAGGGATACATAGTGTTCAACGTTGGTATTTAGGGCAAAAATGTAAGAATAAACATGGCCATTGACCTGGATCCACTGTTGTTTTATGCACCCCCTTCATGCTCTCCCAATGATATTGACCACCCATTGGTCATGTGATCCATGTGACCAGTCTCTGTTGACTTGCCCCTTAGCCTATAACACTCTCGCCTCCATATATTTATGTCCCTACTATAACACCACCCCTACCTCACTTCCCCCTTCCATTGACATAGTCCTGCCAAGTATCACCTCAAACCTCCAGTGCACTGGCACACACTTAGATCTGCATGCATTAGGTGGGCAGGCTCAGTGTTTTAACAACACACCTGCTTACTGGAGGAGTTTACCTCCAGGCAGGTATCTAGGCACAAGGACTCTGCCAACAGATGGTTAAAAAAGAAAACTTGTGTCAAGTGTTAGACTATTGACACAGGTCCGATATTTTGGGTCGATACTATACTGTATCTGTTTACAGTGGCGCAGTATAATGTAACATTGAAGATCACGTTTTCCATGTGTTTTCATTTGTTCAATACCAAATTTTCTTATTGCAATCCTAGAAAATGAGGCAATGGTCGAGAAGAGGGTTTCCTTCCACACCATCGAAATAATAACATGCACAGCACTGATGCATGTGCAAATGAAGGTCATAATTCTCATTGAATTGAGGCCTTTTATGTATAGGTAATTCATGTGTATATAATTATTATACACCTTATCAGACTAAACCAGTTTCTCCAGGGTCTGAAACGTGAGGAGAGGTAAACCTCCACGTCACACACATATATAAATACGTCGACGAATACAAGTATTTGCTCTAGGGCCTATTTCCGTGGCTCATACCCAATTATCCACTTTTGTGCAATTCTAGCATTGGTCTATATAAGCAACTCACTGTATGCTTGATGTCATCTGAGATGGGTAATAAACTACTAATAAACGTACTAGAACTGCAGTATTTATATTTCCATAAATATAAAATTACTTGCGCTGCAATATCTACCATGAAGCAGAATCAAGTAATTGAGTTCTAGTAGTTATTTCTTTACAACCAAGTGTATGATACAATACAGTATTAGCAACATGAGGCCCCAAGAAATACTCATCACCGCACGTATCATTGAAATCAGGTTTCCAGAAAAAACCTCTATTTATATTATTGCAGACTTTTAGTGAAAAACATGGTAGAAATTGGCAAATATTGCCCTATTTGCTATCAACTTGAAGCCAATACTTTCTGTAATGCAGTGGACTGGAAATACGTAACATTTCCCCACCCTTTGAAGATCAATGAATTAGTCACTTCTAAAATATGAACTTTGATCAAGAAAAGCATATATTTTCCTATGTATTTTAGTGCCTCAAGTAAAAAAGAAAAGAGAAGAAAAAAGGCCTCCCTCGTCACATTTGTCAGTGCTTGTTCATGAGAGAACCCATTTTATTATTTCAATTGGCCCATTAATAATACTCACAAACCTCATATAGAAACGCATGTTTTCAAGTTAACCCGTTACAAAGGGTTGGCATGATGCATACATGCAGCACTGACGGGTTACTTGCCAGGGTTGTGTTAATGCATAATGCCGATCAAGGACATATAATAGCACAATAAAGCAGCATGCGGCCCTTTTAAAAGGGGGAGTTTATTCTAAGACCACTCGAGATGTAAATCATATTGTAGAATAGCATCTCATTATACTACTACAGGCACATAAAGTTTACAAAGTAAAAGATATTTTCTCAATTTTCCTTCAATTAATGAGCCCACAACTGATACGCATTAGTTTTAAATTGGAAAACAACTTCTCGGCCAATTTAAACATGTTGATACCAAGGGGAATCTGCTGGGCTGGTAACGTAGAAATATGAGCACACAGGCAATTACATGTGGCACATATTAGCCTGCCCTGGCCAGGGAGGGCATGCCCCCAGGACGCCTTTCCTCCAGGGTGTAGAGGCCTAATGGACACTGACAGGGGTCCTCTAACCATGAATGACAGGGCTTATTACTGGTTAATTACACTATAATGCAGTGGGTTACAGCATAATGTGAGGGTGGATAACCACCGTCCTCACATCCACACACACAGGCACATTTTACAGAAAAGTCCATCCCCACCATGCAGGGACCTTCCATAAAGTATTACGCACCCCATCGGTGCGTGGCGGTCCATTTTGTGAGAAAATTATTACTTACAGGCGCTCTGTATTTTAATGTGTACAAGAGCTTTTAGCGAATGGTTCCAGGTATATTTCTGGGGGTAAATGTGTATATAACTTAGCTTTGATTATAAAAGTTCACCTATTGTGGATTCATGCCAATGGAATATCAAAACTCAAAACTCTATTGAAGCCCCTCTAGTCTCGATACTCACCGTTTGGTGTCGCGGCGATGGCGTGAGCTGCTCTCACCAAGTTGGTAATTGTGTGCGGCCTTCCCAATGGACTTTGTTCTGCATGAAGTCTTGTCTTTTGTTGACTCAGGGTAACTGAGTAATACTAAACGACCCAACCAAGGTTTAAGACGTTTTTGTTACATAGGAGAATGTCTATCATTCAGCCTGTGTTATAGATAGACATCAGAGGACCAAAGATATAGATGGGCAAGGTCGGGGGACAGATGTTTCCTTCGAAAAAAAAATTGAAATGTCTTTCCTTCTTGCTGTAATTCGCCTGCGATCTTTAGGTAGTGATTTCTCTCTTTTCCTTAAACTCTTAAGTACTCTTAAATTGCTACCCTCTAAATGAAAGGTACATAGGCTGCAGTGTTAAAGCAAAGATAGAAGTGACAACTTTTGCCAATCTGTCCCATATTTCTCTCTTCACACGCAGAAATGCCATCTTCTACACTCGAAATACCCTCAAACACACAATAAAAACCATCTAGAACGTTTAAATTAAATTAAAATAAAAGTTTGCAACACAGAGCATCGCTAGGCTGGACTACCTGCCCTGGCCACTCCCACTAGCGTTCTCACTGTAGGCCAGGAATAGAACTCCAACAGGGGATCGACAGGAAAGGCATGGACGTGTAGCACACGCCGCCCTGCAGCCGACCGACATGGCGAGATGGAAACGGCGATGGTGTCGCTGATGACGCTCCTATCGACTCGCTTTTCAGCCGAGACGTAAAACAGCAGTTACGCGCTGCCGGGCGCTGACGCCCACAGCCACCTGCTCGCCCCCAGCCACCTGCTTTCCCACAGCCACCTGCTCACCTACAGCCACCACCTGGAATTCGATTATATATGACTTCCAATATATGAAATTAGGGTAGCTTTTTCTGGCAATTACGATTCTGCCATCAGAAATGAGAAATAATGTATTGTACTCAAATTAGATCACTCATTCGACTTTCTAATGACAAAAGCGGAATGTGAGGCTTGTGGTAGCCTGGTAAGTAGCAGAGAGCTAGCCAACGACATTCACCATAAATTATATTTAACCCTTTGAGGCCAACATTACCCATTACTATATTCGTATTACAAGGTGTACAGTGTGTTGGGGATGGGTGTATATAGCAGGCCTTAAAGGCTTATTATCCAGGTGTTACAAACATGTTGCCACTTCCCTTTAAGGGCCGCAATGTACAGATTAAGCCACCGCGGTGGTACTGGGGAGCTTCTATGGGAGGTGTGATAACCTTAGGCGGGCTCCAGTGAGTTTTCAAATGCCACTAGACTTGCCTTGTCCATCATTCCAATGATACATAAATATGCAAGGGGTTAAATCAGTATCTAGGGCTATGTGTTTATTGGAAATTATTCAACAAATTTTCAAGCTTAGGCCTTGGAGTAAGGCCATCACGGTCTAGGTTGCGCACCATTGCTTTAGGTACAGGGCCTAAAACAAGGAAGTAGAAAAATGACCACGGACCACATACAGCTTACCCTGAGTCATCTGTGAGGTCACTCACACGCTTAATCTTTTTAGTTCCCAATTTCCTCGTAATAGTTTGGTCCCTTGACGTTGAAGGCGGCACAGGGCTTAGCGAGATGCCTGCCAATTGAAATTGAATAAAACCTTGATGAAACTGTAATTTAGTTCTTTAGTGACGACCCAGAACCATGCACTATTATATTTAAAATAGAAAATGTAACATGTAACAGCAGAGTTAGACTCTATAATGGCCCGGACCCTTCGGGCCTTGGTATCTGACAGAGATAGCGCAGCAAGTAGTGCAGGAAAAGTGGTGAGTGGCACAAGGTGGGGTTATATATTATAGTTTGGCATGTGACAGAGATGACACAGCAAGTAGTGCAGCAAAAGTGGCGAGTGGCACAAATGCAAACCGATGTTCCTGGACTCATCATATCTGCCAGTTAGCCTACATCTACATCTCCCTACCTACATCTACATCTTCCTGCCTACATCTACATCTCCCTGCCTGCATCTACATCTCCCTGTCTACACGTACATCTCCATGCCTGCATCTACATCTCCCTGTCTACATGTACATCTCCCTGCCTGCATCTACATCTCCCTGTCTACATGACTGTACATCTCCATGCCTGCATCTACATCTCCCTGTCTACATATCCCTGCCTGCATCTACATCTCCCTGTCTACATCTCCCTGCCTGCATCTACATCTCCCTATCTACATGACTGTACATCTCCATGCCTGCATCTACATCTCCCTGTCTACATCTGCCTGCCTACATATACATCTCCCTGCCTACATCTACATCTCCTTGCCTTTCTGCCTGTAGTGCATGTCTGCCCGCCTCACTGTATGTTGCTTTCCTGTCTAGGCAACTCTTGCCCTTCTAATGTCTACTCACCTCCTCATCCCTCTTGTCTACCCTTCTTTAATCGCCCTTTAGTCACAACACTCATTACCTCTCCTCCATTATTTCTAGGCTATGTACTAGTATCCCCCTCGGTTAGGGATGGCCATCAGTGGTTACCTGACAAGGAGAGGACGTCAGACACCATGGAGTGCAGTCAGATGTTACGTCCTCCAGGTGTTGACCTGGTCAGTGTTGGTGCAGGGCGTCCTGGTGACCCACATATAACAAAGCTTGTCTCCTCCAGTGGCCTTAGTGTCAGGTTAATCGGCTAGTGGTGTTAACCTGCTTTATAAATATAGGCATTAAGTTTGTATGTGTATGTGTGTCTGTGGTGTGAAGGAGGGGGTTTCACTAGCCTTTTAGTGATTGTTCACGCATATTATCATATATAAGGAATTCTATAAGATGTATGAGCCTGTGAAAACCTCCATACCTCTGTATTATTGGCTTTGGGACCTTGTCCCCAAAGCCATTTGCACCACAGAGGAGGGTTTAGATTTTTGACAAGAAAAGACTAGCATAGGCCCCCTTGTTCATTGTTAGATATAGCCCTATCTGGCCCTTAAACCCTGCTAGGACTGGTATCCCCATGTGTCCTTGCAGGTGTGTGCAAGACTAATTTATCCTAGATCTTGCTTTCAGTTACTACATGTTGAACCAATGTGCCTTGTGGTAAGGCCTAGACATCTTGTGAACAGCCATATTTTGAGTTCTCTAATGTTGCTGTCAATGGCAAGGATAGGCACCAGCCTAATAACTATTGACTCCCATGCCAAGCCAAGCTGTCAATGTCAATGCCAATGCCCATACTATGCACATACAGGACCTATACTAGAAGTTGAGTGGGTCCAGGGTGGCTCTTGAAATCACTCAAGCCCGCCCAAAGACAAACTGTGAAGTCCAACATGATTACCCCTCCCCCACCCCACACACACATGCACCAACCCTGAAATAATATTTTACAGTCTTTAAAGGAAGGCCATCACAAGTCCTCCTTGTGCCCCCCTCCTCCTCCCTGTGCCTCCCTGTGCCCTCTCCTCCTCCTCCTGCCTCTGCCCTCTCCTCCTCCTCCCTCCTTTCTCTGCCCTCTCCTCCTCCCTCTGCCCTCTCCTCCTCCCTCTACCCTCTCCTCCTTCCTATGGCCATATCTACGTTCAAGTCGCTATGTAAAAAACATAGAAAACTGGAATATGATAAAATAAGTGGAACTCTTTGAAAACATGTAGCGACTTAAAACTTCAGCCCTGCTATAGCGACTTAAACCTTCAGCCCTACTGTAGCGACTTAAACCTTCAGCCCTGCTATATATATAGCGACTTAAACCTTCAGCCCTGCTATAGCGACTTAAACCTTCAGCCATTGCTGATCCAATACAATTTTATCTTAGCTTCTACACTATAGGATAGAATTTAAAACAGCAACTTAAACTGGAGCGACCTAAAGCAGGAGTATATATAAGGGGCCCAACACCCTCAGAAACCCACCCAAAATGCATGTAACACAATTCTATCTTAGCTTCTATGCTATAGGATAGACTTTAAAATAGCGACTTAAACTGGAGCGACCTAAAGCAGGAGTATATATAAGGGAAAGTTGTAATTTTTATCAAGTTAAATTATTTATTACAAGGGGAAGTTTCCCCGGGAAAGAGGGTTTCTTTGAAGGGGCCTATCTAAAAATAATTGGGGCTTGGGTTTTTGGGGGATATAGAAGGTAGGTGGCACAGCCTTATTCTGAGAAAATGTCTGTAGGTTTAGGTCGCTATGTGGCATTCATTTGACTTCATTTAAACTGTATGGGAAGTTTTCCTATTTGTAGGCTATAGAATGATTAAGTCGCTATGGAAATATATGCTATTTATTTCTTGTAGCCTAGAAGGATTAAGTCGCTATAGGGCCATCATTTGATCTCTATTAAAGGCTAGAAGGATTAAGTCGCTATGGGACTGTATCCCATTCAATATTGTAGCCTAAAGGGATTAAGTTGCTATATGGCCATTATTTGATTTCTATTAAAGGCCCCTCCTCCCTCCTACTGAATGGTTGTCTTTTATTGAATAAGGGTCTCCCTCCCTGCATTAGCTAACACACTTCCCTCCTCCCTCCTACTGAATGGTTGTCTTTTATTGAATAAGGGTCTCACTCCCTGCATTAGCTAACACACTTCCCTCCTCCTAGCGACCTAAAACGGATTAGGTCGCTATTGGGCACCCCAAACAGATTAGGTCCTTCCGTTTTCCTCCTACACATTCCATTTTTTTCTCCTAACCTGTGCCTTCCCATAGTTAGCTGTTTGGCCATAGCGACTTAATCATTCTGGCCCTCTGAATAGCGACTTAATCCAGGAGATTGCCCTTCCTATGCCCCCTCCTACTACCCCATCTACCCCTCCCCCCCCCCACTCTACCCCATTTTCCTCCTTCCTGTTACCTTCTCCTTCTCCTCCCTCTGCCCTCCCTCTGCCTTCCCTCCTTCTGCCCCCTCCTCCTCCCTCTGACTGCCAAGATGGCTGCCAAAAACTCAAGATTGTCTGATTTCCTTGTGTGATACATGGATAGGGTTTTCTGGGATGTAGAATCCATTTTCAGGCTCACAATTTCAATCCGGGAAATTTCCAAGATGGCTGCCAAGATGGCCACCAAAAACTCAAGATTGTCTGATTTCCTTGTGTGATACATGGATAGTTGGGTTTTCTGGGATGTAGAATCCATTTTCAGGCTCAGATTTTCAATCCGAGAAATTTCCAAGATGGCTGCCAAGATGGCCACCAAAAACTCAAGATTGTCTGATTTCCTTGTGTGATACATGGATAGTAGGGTTTTCTGGGATGTAGAATCCATTTTCAGGCTCAGATTTTCAATCCGAGATATTTCCAAGATGGCTGCCAAGATGGCCACCAAAAACTCAAGATTGTCTGATTTCCTTGTATGACACATGTATAATAGGGTTTTCTGGGGTGTAGAATCCATTTGTAGGCTCCGATTTTTGATCCAGGTAATTTTCAAGATGGCTGCCAAGATGATATTTGCATAGGCATCAATGGAGTTGCATTGGTACCTATTTGATTCCATTGGCACATATTGGATTCTATTGTTATACCAGCTGCAGTAAAACCAATAAAAATCAAAAAGATTTAGCTAAGTGCATGTAATTGACTGGCCATGCAGTGTTGCTGCAAACCATCAAACTTGAATTGCATAAGAACCCCAGAAACACCAAAATTATAAATCTATGCCCCCTCGTTTTCTCACCTGTAATTCATAACAATCCTATAAAACCCAAAGCCACTACGGCTTTGCCGTAAAATCCTTGAATTTGTCCCCTTGTTGAAACTTGAATGTCTACTCCAATATTGGTCATCCACCTGATTTGTCCTGTAAGATAAATAGTTTACCATGGATTGCTGTGGGAAGATGAGGTCTGGGAATGGCAGATTAGGTATAGGGTGGCAGAACTATGTTTTATGTCCAAGAACTTAATCTTTACACTCGGTTCTACCAGAAAAAGAAAGTAGATAGACTCATAAGTGTGTGTCAAAATACATTACGGCTCATATACATTGTGGTGGCATGTGTGTACCGTATGAAAGAGTCCATCTATAGTCATCAAGTATTAAACATTCTTTTTTTTTTATGTTGACCAAACAAAACAAAAAGTGGGTATTGGCTGATTTCGAGCTGAACAAAAAAACTGTTCGGAAAGTAATGTCAAACACGTTTGATATTCCCTAGAAATGAAAATATTTTCTCGAGCTTTGATTTAATAGTGTCCGAGTCACCTTCCTTACACTAGGTGATTAACCATGTCCGGTTAGAGAATCCTGGATAATCGGGCCCTACTTTATTTTTCGAAGATTACCCAAGAAAACATCATCAGTGATGGTCTCGATCTCCAAACTAACTTTGATGTAGGAGCGGCTTTACACTGACAGACATTGTGCCTGGCCCGTAGTGGTACAGGGAGGTTTCCTTATGACCTGTGTGTAGTGTCAAGGTCTGGATTAAGTAAATACTCCACAAAAAACAGCTCACATCCTGAGGTGAAAGTACAGACACCCACCCCATAGACCTTAAATGGAGGCTCTGTACGTTAGGCGTGTATAGAAGGGCCTACTGCACCAGAGACGAATGTTAGGTGTGTATAGAAGGGCCTACTGTACCAGAGACGAATGTAAGGTGCGTATAGACGGGCCTACTGCACCAGAGACGAATGTTAGGTGTGTATAGAAGGGCCTACTGTACCAGAGACGAATGTTAGGTGTGTATAGACGGGCCTATTGCACCAGAGACGAATGTTAGGCGTGTATAGAAGGGCCTACTGTACCAGAGACGAATGTTAGGTGTGTATAGACGGGCCTATTGCACCAGAGACGAATGTTCGGCGTGTATAGAAGGGCCTACTGTACCAGAGACGAATGTTAGGTGTGTATATAGACGGGCCTACTGCACCAGAGACGAATGTTAGGCGTGTATAGACGGGCCTACTGCACCAGAGACGAATGTTAGGTGTGTATAGACGGGCCTACTGCACCAGAGACGAATGTTAGGTGTGTATAGAAGGGCCTACTGTACCAGAGACGAATGTTAGGTGTGTATAGACGGGCCTATTGCACCAGAGACGAATGTTAGGCGTGTATAGAAGGGCCTACTGTACCAGAGACGAATGTTAGGTGTGTATAGACGGGCCTATTGCACCAGAGACGAATGTTCGGCGTGTATAGAAGGGCCTACTGTACCAGAGACGAATGTTAGGTGTGTATATAGACGGGCCTACTGCACCAGAGACGAATGTTAGGCGTGTATAGACGGGCCTACTGCACCAGAGACGAATGTTAGGTGTGTATAGACGGGCCTACTGCACCAGAGACGAATGTAAGGTGTGTATAGAAGGGCCTACTGCACCAGAGACGAATGTTAGGTGTGTATAGACGGGCCTACTGCACCAGAGACGAATGTTAGGTGTGTATAGAAGGGCCTACTGCACCAGAGACGAATGTTAGGTGTGTATAGACGGGCCCACTGCACCAGAGACGAATGTCAGGTGTGAATGTTAGGTGTGTATAAAGGGCATACTGCACCAGACCACCTCCACAAGAGACATATAATGCATGGCTAGAAGGGCCTACTGTATTAGAGATGTATGTAATAATGTTGGTAGTGGGTAGAAGGAATTCTCATCAAAACCGATTATCATTTATGATGTTGTGAGTTGGATCAATGTCCATATTATAACATAGTTTCATATAGCCATGCCGGTGTTCATGTGAGCCTTTATAGAATGTAGAGCCCCACCAGTTGGTGCAAGTACGTGGCATCTAAGCGGACATCCTGGTATGGAAGATGACATTTTTATATCTAAATACATGTTGGAGTGTATGAAAAAGAACTGTTGTCCTGAATGTGGCTGACCACATGGGACTTCTTTTCTCTTCAGGGAATATGATCTCGAAACTAGTTCACAATATTCCTGGTATATCCAAGATATCTTCCTCTTTGTGTTATTCATTTTGATATGTGCCTGAGCATATAATCCAACATATTAAGATAACAAAAGATTATAGTAAGTTCCGAAGAATACTGTGCAAATGTGTTATGATGTTATGAGTGTATGTACTTTTCACGTAATCTGCGTGGAGCATCATATATACCAATGCTGACAAAGACAGGGTACAAAATACACGTACCTGGACATTGGAGATGGCCAGGGGCAGCATATTCAGCATTATATAATATCGTAGCTGTATAAATATTACGAAAAGAAACCTTATGTATACAGCACAGACTATGCGACAAGGAGAAGACTAATTCGATAGACCGGGAATGGGCTTGAGTCCTGGACTTGAATTGAAGAGAAAGAAATACCGAAAAATAAAGGCCAGCGAAAAATAGCAAGAATAAAGCAAGCCATACAACTATAGTACAATGCACCCAGTATGTTACTGTGCCGGTAGTCTAAATATAGACAAGAAAGCTGACAATAGAGGCGGTCATGATGCACTGGGAGTCCCTTGGGCGGTTTCCAACATGTCACACATGTTCTACTAACTCTAAGTCTAACTAACCCATCTCCCTATTTAGTCTATCCTAGGATTCCCAAAGATCTAAGTTATTTGCACCTACATATAGGAATTATTTTTCTCTTTATTTTTAACCCTGTGAAGACCACATGGTGCTTTAATGTACAGAGCCCTTTGTGGTTATGATGCATGAATGCAGTACTGGCAAGTATATTTGCCAGGGCTGCAAAAAAGCATCATGCCAACCCATTGAGAGAATTCTCAGCCCCTTATAAGGTCGGCATGGTGCTTGAATGTATTTGACTAACGCCAAACATGAAAACCAAACATTGAAATGTAATCCCAAAATGATAGTGCAGCTGTAAAACCAGTCTGTATTTACAGAAGCCAGCTGTAGCCTGAAGGAGCCTCGGTTGTTTTCTAGTTCTCCAATCCCCCAGTTACCACAAAGATAAAGGCTAATTTGCCAGATGATGTAATCCCATATGTGTGTTTAAAAAAACTAGGTTTTGAACAAATACTATATGGGAGTGCTAGGGTACAACCGATACACGACAGTCCTATTTAATCCCATATGTGACGGAGAGACCAATGATGGAAGGAACATGACGTTTCTACAATGTATAAGGGACCTTGTCTTCTGACTTCCTCTCTTGTAAACTGGAAGATTATTTTGCAAAGGGAATTCTGCGTTGAGATTAGACGCTGAAAACTACTGGTAACACTCACAAACGATGTATGAGCCTTCTTGAAAATTAACCTATTGAGACCCCCAAAAATCCCCAGTTTCATGTTCAGCCGCCCTATTTGCCTCAGACTACACCTTCACGAGGATAATGAAGTGATCTGCCTAGAATCATAATACCCGACCTATTACTTTTCAGTTTACCAACTTGAAATCAACATGCGCATTTATCTTATTGGCCTAAGATATTGGCCATAAAAAAACGACATCTTGAATAGTAGTAGTTTCACATGTTACTCTCCTTTAGAGTGGTGATTATAATATCTTAAATAACTCATATTCCTGCTTTTCTTCTGTTACAGTTCGGACGCTGTTGGAGAAGGGTGTGAGTCCAGATGTGACGAATGAGGATGGTCTAACAGCATTGCATCAGGTAGGTTGACACATTCTTGTTGACACTTAATTGTTGACACCTTCATGTCGACATCATGTCACCACCTTTACTGTGACAGCTTCATGCTGATGTATTTAAATTGACACATTGACATAGACACTTTCACCTCGAGGGATCATCAAGAATAAAATGTCAGTATTAAGACGCACTTAGCATGACCTGTATACACTCAGAGTGGATTGGAGATTAGTTTGTGTAACGTGGGAATCATGGTATTATGAATGGCAAGCTTAGTGATTGGCTTTTTCAAGGCCACACTGCAAATGAGATTGTGTTCAACGGGAAAGCGTCCATGCTTAAACCACAGCGGAGGGGTAAAACAAAGGACTTCACATCTTGGGTATATCGTATACCCTAACATAACCTTACTGCTGTGGTTTAAAATAGATACACAATGGTTATGAGAGGGAAACTAAAAGATTAACTACTGTAGAGTGGCAGGTGCCCTATGAGGGCGCCAGCCAGTTTACTGTGGTAAATTTTAGTTACCCTCTCATAACCATAGTATATCTATCACTAGTACCTAGTAACCTTCCTGGGTAGATTCCTTTGCACTGATGTTGACCTCGTGTACAGAAAAATAGAAAGAAAATGATGTTTTGAGATTTTAGACACGAGAAGGGGAAACTAATTGTGTACCCATCTTGTATAAATGTGCCTTTTTACTGTTTACAGTCAGCTAAAAACCTATTGACAGTCTTCTAAAAACCAGTAGCCAACCTGTTTGAAGATAGTATCAGTTCTTCATGAGAAATACACTATTTCAAACTGTATAATGATGCACAGGATTAAACGTTTTGGATAATAAATGGATAACTGTGCAGACCTTTCTATACAGCTGCAACAGACTGATTTTAAAATCACAGTTAACAGTTGTGTGGAAAAGATTTAACTAAATCTGAAGATCAGTGTATGCTCTGAATAGGATTGCGTTAGAGATGAAGGGTACAGATATTGAACCTATAGACAGGAGGCTGCAATGCCTTGTTGGCAATGCTATTGCCTTGGACGTGGGGTCATACGAGAAGGGTGTGTGTCTGTAAATACGTTGTATCAGTCATGTATTGTAGTACTAACAATCAATACGACCCAAACAGCACACCACCAGTGGTGGACCAATATTGGGGGATGCCCCCTGTGTGGATTGCACAGAAAGTGGCATTCTAGATGGATAGAAGGAAACAACTAAGTCGACACATCTACACCATATTTGTGGCTACACAGTTGGTCTGCCAACTTGGCAGAGTAGCTATTTTAGATAAAGTACTCACTGTCTAGTCTAATCCTTCCAGCCACAGGTGCCTCAATGTATTCCCACCTGTTCACCATCCACAATGCATTCCAAATGCACTTCAACAAGTATAATCCAGGCTTTGTTTCATGTTAACTCCACTGTTCTCTGCCCATGTCAGCCATTGTTATTCTCAAGACTGATGTGGGCACCCCCTGGTGTAGGAAACACACACTAATTTTGTTAGAACTGACCAGTCAATCACTTCAGTAGCCTGTTACATAATGACTGGCCTGCTTTAGAAGTGGTCATCGGTTGGTCAGACTGGAGGTCAGTGCCTCTGTGTCCCACTAGAGGGCACCACAGCATCTTCCAAAATGGCAGACATGAGGTTGGGGTATTTTGGCTGGGAACAAAACATGCAAAATACACTCATATTTGACAAGTCTGCACCAATGTAAGTGTCTTGGACATGTGGAGTACCTTTTGTGGAACAGGATTGACCTTTTTGAGGCACTGACAGTGAGTACTTTATTCAGAAGAACACTCGGTTTTTGCCCACTATAGAATCCCTATGTAGCTGTTGTCTAGCTGTCTACTAGACAGCTAGACATGTACGAACTAGAAACAACGGGCTTATCCTTAGTTCCATTGAGCTATAGTAGCACCCAGGCCTTTTTTTTTTGCAAACAATGGGTAACATTTTTCAAGATGAGTGCAAATTTGTCTGCACCCCACCTCTCAAGGCCTTAAGGGGCAAATTGTTTGCCCTCCCCCCGCCGCCCAATTCACCACCACCCCCTTGTTGTTAGAAAATGACCACTTTCTTAACAAAAGTCGCTTTAATATGCTTGAAATATGAATTAGTTAGGCCTACGTTTTGGAACCACCCTTTTAGAACATTTAGGCCTTAGAACTTGCAGAGAGCATGACACTGATTAAGATCGTGTCACAAGCTTTGGATTTTGATACAAATAAAAAATAACGTGGGATCTAGGGGAATATTAGAAGACTGGTGATCTTGAAGGCAGACAGTGAATTAACAAATAATGAATTACCTTGACATCTGTGATTAATGTTCGTGGGACTTGTCTTTAAAATGTCCCTTCATTCACATCGGAGTAAAGAGCTTCTATCTGTAATTTGCATCGTACATTGCTCGTCGAGCATGAAATTGCAATGCCGGCAATTGCGGTGGAAGAACTTAGCAACTCTTTAAGGGCAGCATATGCAGCCATGGCAAGTCTACTCGCAAGGGCTGCATATGGTTCATTCTTATATCATGCCAACCATTTGCGTGTGTCCTACCCCGGAGATTCAACATGACGCTTGAGTGTAGCCCTGGCCAGCTACTACCCTTGACGAGTTGCTCACCAGGGTATAATTCAAGTATCATGCCGATAAAGGGCATCATAACACATTAAAGTAGTAAGCGATCCTTAAAGTGTTAAGGATTAGAAAATACTTCATAGCCAATCGACTTCATAGCCAGAGTTTCCATCCGCAGCGAAATATTCAGATAGATATACTTTAGTTTAATAGAAAGCATTAGCAGATCGTATGTCTAGCTTTCGAGAATATTGCAGGGTTTATTATATGCATAGCATTTACTTAGAACGGCATGTATAGGCTTACAAGGTTGGCCATGAAATTGTTGAATAGTCTGCATATTTATGACAAACAGTGCATATCCTTTGAGTTCTGCCTATATATTTATAAGTTGTTTACCAGTGTTGACGTACCATATTCATAGTTACTAATAGTTTTTGTGCTGAACTCAAATAGATTAGGCCCTACTACCACCCGAGGGAACGTGGGCCATTTATGATGTGGGTATAGACCCATTTAGACCATAAAGCACAGGTTCACTACGACATCCCATAATTATACTAGTAGATATACTATTATATGGGTATACTATAGCCTTGGCCTATACTGGGGTCAACTGCACAATATGAGCGGTTTTGTATTGTGATCTTTCGTGGTAAAGGTTGAATCCTATGATTCTTACATCATCAATTTACTTTTTACCCATACATTTTGCACTATAAAATAGAGATGCTTAACAAATGTGATCCTTGGGGCCAGGACTTAGGAGCATGCAGCGACCGGCCGGCCAATCGGTTCTTTATACAGTCCTAATTGTATTTTTGAAGCAGACACGGGAACTGCTTTTACTAAAAGGCATGACAGAGAAAATGTCACCATGTCCTTGACCTTTGGTGCGCTCCCCCTGGTGAGTCGCTCAAACTGCCCACCAGAGGTCGCCAGCAGACCACGGAGCACTCTCCCAGCTCAATGACCACCCTTTAAGGGCCACATAGCGCTTCAATGTGCTATGCTATTTGACGTCATTTGCAGCCCTGGTGAGTACTCGCCAGGGCTGCAGGTATTCATGCTTCATGACGACCCTTCGGGAGGGTATCAACCCCATCGGGCGGTAAGCAGCACTAGTGAGTAAAACGGCTGCATTCATGTATGTATCAATGATTGGCGATAATGATCATAATGCATTAAAGCACTATGCGGTCCTTTAAGGTAAAGGGTTAACGTAAACGCTGCCTTAGTTCTTTAGATGGGAACTGCTCACAGGGGAGTAGCTCATGCTCTACCCTCGAACTGCTCACTTGGCTCAGGCTGTATTTCCCTATGGGGTCTCGTCTTCTCCATAAACTGGCGTGGTTAAATGTAGAGCTAGACTCTATTAGGCTAAGGGAAATCCCCCATAGGCAGTGTGAGCTGGCATTAAAGGAAGAGACCTGCAGACGCAGCAACAGTGGCAGCAGTCAGGCATATGGCAAGTTGCAAGCACTAAGGTACCTGAGTTTTTCTCTCGCGAATTCTCTACAAGAAGCTCTTCTGTGAATATCGTCTGAAGGTGTGCTCTTTTTCGTGAAGCCCATCACATAAATTATCCCCTGACCCGTGAATTTAAGATGAGTACTTCTTACAAGCGGCTGAGACTTCCCTACGTGATAAATTCGTTTACATCAATCAGTATTACCGCTGTTGTAAATACCAATATGGTTCAGTGAATGAGACTTTTAATATTTGAGGGGGGGGGGGGGGGGCAACAAAATGTGACCCTTTTGAGGGAGGTGGGAAGGGGGGGGGGGCAAATGGGGCCTTAACCCCCTAATGTGGATGAATAATATCCGAGTGATTTCCAATTAATCCGACCAAAGAAAGGGAAACACTTATTTCAGTGGATCACTGTCTAAATGGAGTGCATCTCTTAGCTGTTAAAGCCGATAGATTCACATTAGTCTCCCAACGTTAGCCCTAGAAAGGGGCCTTGAGCGCTGGCAGCTTAAAGGGATTATTTTCCAGCGTTTCCCAAGGACTCCCCAAGAATCGTCAGTCTACTTAGAGTTGAGTGACCCTCTCCGGATACTTTAAATGGATGGGGTCTAGGTGAGCAAACCAGCTGCCCCTAGGGGTTTGATGAAGCAGTGATGAAAACACAGGCCATCGCCAAAGGGACGCTCAGAGGAGGCACATGCCGGGGGCACATGATGGATTTGTCCATGTCAAAGGATGAGGAACGAGCTAATCTCCGGCAAGACAAGATGAAGGGTATACCTACACTGTAAATAGTAAGCGTAGGTACACAGCAGAATCTACTGTAGTTTTAGAGCATCACTGTAAATATACAGTTGATTCTGCTGTGAACCTACGCTAAATCGTATACGCGCGCATGTGTTGAGCGGGGGATACAAAATGTAATCTAATGCTGGTACCTTGATGTCGTCCAATTAATGCAATGAATATGATGGTTTCTGAAAATGGCACATACAATATATAGTAGGGAACATTTGATATATAGAAAGGCTAAGCATGTTGCAGAACTGGCAGTGTGTGCAGCTAGCCACACATAGAAAATGAACATACCGGGGTAGCGGTACTTCTGTAATTAAGGCGGCACCTAGCCAGGTAATGAATCAGATGGAGATAAGGACAAACGCCTTCCAAGATACCGGATAATCTCCAGTGCTCTCATTGGCCTACATATATGACATATGGGTGGGTATGAGAAGCTCACACACTGCGAGGGAACTGTCCTTGGAGATAACAGGGTCAATATATGGAGGTAATATAGGCCCGACCCCCTACCTCACTCAGGAGGCAATGTAGGCCCGATCGTCAACCTCACTCAGGAGGTAACGTAGGCCCGACCCTCAACCTCACCCATAAACAGGTTTTCACCGGCTTGGAATGTGTATCCATCTCATGTAACTATTGACAACATTAGATTTAGCTCGACTTGATCTGCAAAAAAAACAACTATTCTATACTGGTTACTAGATCAATAAGGATGATGTTACAGGCCTGACATACTGGTTGATGATTATTTCACAGAGTGGGGTGGGGTGGGGTGGGGGGCTGTCATATTTTGACATGAGATAACACAAGATAACATACCTGTAGCCTACATGTACGACTTCACTGGGCTTCTCTGTCGTATTGAATGGTAGCTGGCGTATATACTAAGCTACACACACAGAAAAGTGAGAGTCATTGTCGCTAAAACTACCCTCCCCTGAGGGTCAGGCGCTGTCTGACTCTCAGGTGAGGGTAGTTTTAGCGACAATGACTCTCACTTTTCTGAGGGTGTACTTCCACGATACCAATGACTGCAAAGCATATTATGCTAAAAATAATAGCAAGAAGGCAAATACATGTACTATCTATTGGTTGAGACAATGAGCCTATCTCGGGTTCTATGGCTATATTGATACAGACCCACTTCCTTGTTCTTCTATGTAATAACGTGTATGGTTATAGGTATTGGTGGAGGCATTCCCAGCTAACTTCATATTGTGTGCGCACAAACAAGGTGCGCAGAAGCGGATATCACGTGGGACAATCTGCGCCAATCTATGCGCTACCGGAAGCACGTGACCGGAAATGGCAATGTCCCGTTACATTGGGGCTATGTAGACGAAGGTAAGGGGGGCGGG
Organism: Harmothoe impar; assembly: GCA_947462335.1. Lineage (NCBI taxonomy): Eukaryota > Metazoa > Annelida > Polychaeta > Phyllodocida > Polynoidae > Harmothoe > Harmothoe impar. The sequence goes on along the minus strand of OX381712.1, from coordinate 39,941,964 downwards.
AATGTGTCAGTATATAGGATGAAACATGTGACGGAGCAAAACGTATCCTTCATATCGAGGGAAAGCATTTTGTGGGCACTGTATAGAGAGTTCTTCCAAAAGCATTTTTATAGCAAAAGGTCATCTTGTTGTATATGCTGAAACACCATCTTCTTTTTCCTTTTTTTATTGATTGCTCACAACACACCATCTTTTTGTCTGTGATGAAAGGCCATATTACCATTATATAGGACAAGGTCATCCGATGGATACAAAGAAAGAGTATGTCAATGTTTCCTATGGACATTTCATTGTTTCCAATGAAAGGTCAATGGGAGGGTATTAATATTGCCTACAGTGAATGCCATTATATTCATAGATAAATGTATTTATACATAAGGACTTATCTCCAAAGTATGTACACATATTAAGTAGACGTTGGGGGCAGGCTACCCTATAGTCAATGATATAGTCGTATCGTATCTGTAAATAAGGTTTGGCGGGGGAGGGGAGGCTATGGAATAGCCTATGACAAACCAATGTCAGAAAGTCCAGGCTTGACATGGAGGACCGGCTGGCTGGGCGGAGAGCGGATGATTGCAGTGTATCATTACTGTGATTACATGTCACATATTCACCATGTTCACTTCATTATATGTCCCCTTGACAGCAGAGATATACCCCCCCCCCCCCCCCTCACCACTCCTATATACGTGGATTATGATGCTTGCTTATAACCTCCTCCTGGGTGGTCATTGGGTGCTGTAGGCAGCGCAATATAGTGTGTGCTTAATTAAGCCACACCCTGGAGCCAGGGTCAGCAATGAGTAGATTGCACCATTGATTAATTCCTGGGAGTCTAGGGACCGGGGACATACTGTATGTGACGAGGTCGGGTAACATAATAATCATGTACCGATATATATTGGAGGAACAAATACTAATGTACGCCGCCTGCATGATAGATTGGGTAAATACAATGGACTATAACCTAAAGACTATGTGGGCACGAACACACCCATTTTAGTAACTGCCAGTAACTAGTCTATGTTACAACACATCTCAATTTACTGATTCCAATTCACCATTTATCAGTAGACCAAATACAATCGTCCGCGGCAGTTTCTCAAAGCTCCCACCCTGAACTCTATATCCAAACACTTCTTTGAAAGGATAAGCCTCATTAAACGCAGCCACTGCTTTTTCCCACTCGGCAAGCACTGAAGATATCAAACGTTTCCTCTTTACGCTGCCCCTCTGGTTGTTTCCTCCTAAGTACCCCTGTTTTGTCACGAGCACTAGATGAGAGAGCAGCATGGCTATCGTCTTGAGGTGTCCTTTACTCAGGTACCACTGGTGTGTCTCTAATTGGCACCGTTAGCCCGCTTGGCGAGCAGCTCGAGAGCTGCTCCAGATACACAGAGAGCAGCTCTGAGGCCTTCATTGGCCGACCCTAAGGAAAAAAGGTGTCATAATCAAGCATCTAATTGAGGGTAATTGTGCTTGGCACGTGTGCTTTGCCGCATTGTTGCCGCATCCCGGTGGTCCTTTTGTTCCACTCGCCAATTACTTTGAATGCGTCTTATTATTCCTGCGCTCTGGTAATTCTTGGCAGCTGAAATATCTGTATTTATTAATGTGCTGCGCTGTGCCTTGTATCTCTGACCATAATAAGTTGACGCTATTTGTGCTACGCAATTTGGGGGAGAGTGCACAGACAAGGACTCGCCCTGCAGTTGTTGTGCTAAATAAAATACCTTTATAGGCCAGACTCAAAAAATTTGACAAAAGTTCTTAGCGGACCTACGGAAAGTATATTTAATTGGTTGATCTGCGGAACCAAGAGAAAAAAAATATAAGTAAAAAGAAATTCTCAATTTTTGAAAAAATGAGGCGAGCCTAATCCATTGACAGTTTCTTTTCAAAAATAAATAAATCTTCATTTCCTAAAATTAGGTGCCCGAAATCCATTGACCATTTTTTCAGCTGTGAGAAACCTTTCATTGTTTATATATGAATCTCCCAATCCTTTGACTTATTCTTAAATTTCCTGTGTATCTTATTTTTCAGTGCTGTATAGACGATAGTGAGGCCATGATGAGGTTGTTGATCGAGTTCGGAGCCAATGTTAATTCTCGGGACAGTGAACTATGGACACCACTCCATGCAGCCGCCACCTGTGGGCACATCCATCTCTGCAAATATCTCATAGAGAAGTAAGTGTTCAATGTATATCGTGAATTTGTCAAAATTTGACTTTTGATATTTAATAAATCATTTGTAAAATGTATATGACTGCCAAAACCATTTGTAAAATGTATATGACTGCCAAATATCTCATAGAGAGGTAGATGTAATATGTATTTATAAGGTGATTTTGTCAAATATACCATAGAGTAGTTAGTGTTATTTGTATTATACAGTGGATTTGTCAAGTAACTTATAGAGGTGTAGGTGTAAATTGTATATGACACAATATTTCATCGAGAGATGCTCGCGTAAAATGTATATTTTGTAAGTGATTTTGTCTAATGTCTCTTAGAGGGGTAAGCGCTAAACCCATTAGGTGATTTGTAAAATATCTCAGAGAAGCAAGTACATACAATGCATAAGGTGACTTTATCAAAATGGAAAACACTTTTAGGTAACTAAGTTAGCAGTGCAATACTAGCTGCCTGCAGGCTGGCCCCTGAGCTCACTTCTCCTGGAGTCTCCTCCATATATACAAAATGTATACTGCTGACACAGACATCATCTACATACAGTCTGGGAGCTCCTCCTGCCCCTACCACAGGCCCCATACCGTCAGCAGTGTATGATGGTACAGCATTGGCTGCAGTGGTGGCCTTTTAGGCAGCCTTAAGCTGAGATATCGTATCTGAGCCAAACTGCATGTGGTGACTTTTTGAGTCTAATATCGGTTGTATCCATTCATTTATGAATATATATTTATTTATTTCATACATTTGCATGAGAGCATTTGGCGAGAACAGCAAGCAATCTTCTCATGTGTCTGCCAATTCTCTAGAGCAAAGGAGATTAGTATCATCATTCTAACTATTACTGCTGTTTTGTCCGCTTTCACTATTCAAAACTCTGTTTTGCACGTTTTTCTTCTTGCTCTATTTCTGGTGTCGTCTATTTACTATTACTCTTCTAAAGTGCTGATAGATCACCCTGTTTTTCTCGATTAGGATTGGATCACCGGCCTGGGAGTGTCCACCCTCCCCTGATGCCCTCCACCCTATCGTACACAAACACGCTCTTTACCCCCGGCCGCACACTTTATGGTTCCCTTAGGACTGCCTTTGTTTGGCCTTGGACCTATCCACCCCTACCCTGCCGTATCTTCCCCTGCCCAATCTCCAGATAATAATACCAGCGGACTGATCTCAGTTTTTGCGCCCAACACTAAAACCCATCCTCTAAACACAACTTAAGTTACAGGCCATTAAGCTTCTGAGGAATTGCTCATTTTAAGTTGCATTTTTCTCTGTTTTTTACTACAAAATGAAATCTGAAATCTTTCTTGATCATTTAATTTGTTACCAGGTGTTCTGAGCCGATCGCCTAGAAAAATGAAATGCAAACTTACGGCATGATGACCAGATTTTGCTCAGTAATTAACGAAGATGTAATAGAAGCCGAGATTCATTAAATAATATGATTAAGAGTTAATTATTTGAATACCTAAAACAGATCCAATATTTACTTCGACAGTTGCAGTGATATTTTTTGTGTGGTTGTACAAAATGTACTGATATGATTCTGCTATGGAGGTTTTCCGTAAAATCGCGCATCTGTTTAGCCTTGCATGGGTGTTGTCCTGATGCAGTGCCTCTTGGTTTTACATTAACAATCCTGCCGAGCCAACTCCAAAAGTGAACAAAGTTGTATTTTCTTTGGTGATTATAAAGTGATCGACTATATTAAATATATAAAAGTATGTATCCAAGCTATACCCTACTACAGGCTTAAGAGCTAACTTTGTTAGGTTTGTTTACATTTGTCAACGTCCCACTGACACACCTTCAGACAATGCCGTTATCAACCTATGAACGTCCAACTGACACACTTTCAGACAATGCTGATATCAGCCTATGAACGTCCCACTGACACACCTTCAGACAATGCTGATATCAACCTATGAACGTCCCACTGACACACCTTCAGACAATGCTGATATCAGCCTATGAACGTCCCACTGACACACCTTCAGACAATGCTGATATCAACCTATGAACGTCCCACTGACACACCTTCAGACAATGCTGATATCAGCCTATGAACGTCCCACTGACACACCTTCAGACAATGCTTTTTTTTTAGAACAATTCAACTTTATTTGGCATTTTGTTATATCACAGTTACATGTAGTCCTTCGATAACATTTTATCGGGTATCCTGTATCGCTAGCTTGTATTTACATGATTTATGGCTCACTCTCACCAAATCAGTGCAACTAAAAAAGTGACGTACATGATCGGCGGACGTACATGATCGGCGGACGTACATGATCGGCAGAGTACAAAACCCATCTTTTACCCCCTGCACTACGATGTTTAACTCTCCCAACCATACCTACAGGCTGTAATGTATCTTTGGGGAGTTTATTAGAAAAAAAAAACTCCCAAAATATTTATAGGGGCCGGAGGGGGGGGCTCAATGTGTAACCGATCATGTACGTCACATGACGTACATGATCGGCTTGGAATGTCATGTAACATTTCCTCATTACCCACTGCTTCACATGTCTATGATTATACATATTTAGACCTACAACATATGTACACCTTGCTATGATTGATTTATGTTTTATATATGGTCAGAAAGGGTAATTAAGACAGTCAATAAATAATGGCGGATCATGTACGTCACATGACGTACATGATCGGGATCGAAATGTCATGTAAAATGATTTTAATACTCGCATCTATACATTTCTAACACATAACATTTCAATACACACATCATATGTACACGTTGGTAAGGTTTATTCATGTTTTATCATGTTCATAAAGGGTAGGGCAGTCAATAAATCACCGATCATGTACGTCACCGATCATGTACGTCACATGACGTACATGATCAGTATTAAAATGCCATGAAAAATGACCTTAATAGTCGCATCTATACATTGCTAACATATTACATTTCAAGAGACACATCGTATGTACACCTTGGTAAGGTTTATTTATGTTTTATCATCTTCAGAAAGGGTAGGGCAGTCAATAGATCACCGATCATGTACGTCACCGATCATGTACGTCACCGATCATGTACGTCACCGATCATGTACGTCCGCCGATCATGTACGTCCGCCGATCATGTACGTCACTTTTTTAGTTGCACTGGTTTGGTGAGAGTGAGCCATATCATATTTATACATTTCACAATTTTCCAAAATTCATGTCAGTTGTAGATTGAATAAATACCGTATTTAATCATTTTTGTTTCTATTATTTCACCCTATAGGACGTGAGATTTCAAGTATATTCCAGTTGAAGACAGGTTGAAATACTGTGCCAAACAAGTTAGGAGGGGACTTCAGCGTAGCTGATGTTATGTCTCCCCCTTATTTTAGTAATAAAGACAAAATAATTATTCAAAATGTTAATAACAACAAATGCTGATATCAACCTATGAACGTCCAACTGACACACCTTCAAATAATGCTCATATCAACCCATAGACATGTCACTGATACATCTAGACTTTGAGAGCCAACACATTTTATGTGAACTTCTAGTGTCCATGTATGAATGTGATACCTCTTTCAACACTACTGATGGCTCTCTTCTTTCATGACATTTCCAATGATGAAATTCATCTCACAATACAGCCATATATTGTCAGCAAAACGAGTATCTATCAAAGGCTGCATGAACACGTCGGTTCTTATGCCACAAAGCATTCGATGATTTCATTCCTTCTCTAGCTTAAAGGTGTGCACTCCTAGCGACGCAAGAGGTGTGGTGCTGGTGGCAGATGTTGGAATTGCAATGTGCTATAGTATAGTGCCAATACTTTCCTGATATACAAGTCAGGATCTACTGCTGTGTTTTCTACGGTTTCGCTGTACACTGTCATGTGTATTTCCAAATAATAAGCATGTGACTAAGCATGATAAGATACCCCCCTCTGTTTGATAATTACATCAAAATATTAACATATAATACATAGACAAATGCCAACGCCCATTAATACCGTCTCTGTCGTATTTCATGAGTGGGGGCTGGGACAGTATCCCACGAAGCAGCAGGTCCCACGAGTGAAATACAACAGAGACGCTATCAATGTAGTTTGCTTTTGCTTTTGCATTTGTTTTTGAAGCCATTTAATGAAGGTAAGACAACCTTTTTAAGCCCATTGAATACGGCCACATTGTATTCAATAGGCATTGAATACGGCATTTTAATGCTAAAACACAGGAAATCTTGTATTTCAAAATAATAAAATGAGATTTTATTAAATTATTTGGAGATCAACATGATTTGAATCTGACTGTATATCCCTGTATAAGTTTCAGTTTTGCTGACTATGGTAAACAGGTGATGCACAGAGCCATGCTCCCAGCACTGCACACTATACTAAAACACCTGCCACACACCTATGTAGGTCACATGGAGCAGCTCAGGAGACACAGAGGTACACTGTACCATCTCCTGTGAGCTACTCAGTTCTCATGTATTATACAATTTCTTTATAATTCTCAGAAGGTGATGGGAGGCCTGTATAATCCCTACTTAACAAATGTTCGGTACACTGTAGGAAATAGTAGGCTACAAGGGTATACGACATTGTCTAGGGATCGATATCGCGATGGGTATCGGTGCCATCTGAGAATTATACAGTGCCAACCAGTGAATTAGCTCATTGGTCAAAATGATATCACACTATTGGCTTTCAGGATTTGTGTTGTAACATACGCTTTGGGGTAGAAGTATAGACCGTAGGTAGTAGTATAGGCAGTGGCATATTAGCATAGGGTATGCATAGTAGTATAGCATTTGTAACTAGTATAGGCTGTGGATAGTAGCATACTAGGCTGTGGGGTTTCGTATATGATTTACAGGTAGTAGCTACATGTATAGGCTGTAGATAGTAGTTTAGGCTCTGTAAGTATTATAGGCTGTAGGGCGTATAGGATTTGTAAGTAGTATATGATTTGTAGCATAGGCTGTGGGTAGTAATATATGATTGTGTAAGTAGTATAGGCTTTGGGGAGTAGTATCTGTGTAGGCTGTGAGTAGTACCGGGTAGTTTATGATTTGTATTTAGTATAGACTGTGCATAGTAGCATAGGCTGTGGCTGGTATGGTATAGGTTTTGATAGCAGTAAAGGCTGTGGATGGTGGTAAATGTGGTTAGTAGTTTAGAATGTGTCAGTAATATAGGAGTTGGATAGCCGCATAGACTGGGTAGTAGTTCAGGATATGTAATTGATGTAGGCGCCTAGTAGATAGAAGTGCAAAAAAAAACACGAGGTATAAGTGTTGTGCAGGAGGAACAGTTGGTGGTACTATAGGCTTTGGGTAGTAGTATATGGGTAGCATTCTAGGCCATGGGTAGCAGTAGTAGAGAGAAAAGTAAAGTGTATTTACAGTGGCACCCGATTCTTGTCTACCCCTCCCCATCCCCATCCCCATCCCCACCCCACCTGCACCCCCTACACCCAGTTAACACTTGTCCATCTCTAGATAATATGTTTATCAGCCCCGTGCGTGATCCCCCTGATAAGGTCGATGCTGGCATGGTACTGTAGCGGGGCCTAATCAGCAGAATTAGGCAGCCTCATTAGCTGGTACGTGACAGTGGGCGCCGTGATCCCCTGCCGCCTACCCGCAGGTGTGAGGGAGTGCGCCGCTATAAACAGAACCACCTGAGACAACCCAGCAACTACAACAACTCCAGCTAAATCTGCCTTTAAAAACCAAACACCCGCCACAGGCATTGTTTGACAATTCTCAATCTTGAATTAGTTATATTTATTAAGTGAATTGGAAATTCCCTCCAGGAGAATAGGAAGAATCTGCACTGGATTCATGATCAGCTTTTCACCTCAGCAGGGTTTCTCTGTGGCCTATTAAGATTTCAATCAATTAACCTTTTTTGGGTGGTGCCAAGCCTGAGCTGATCGTGCTGAGGGGAAGAAACAAGAAAAGAAACTAAGCTGTTCTGTAATGAGGAGGATTTCAAAGTTGCATTCCATTTCAACTTTGTTATGAACAACATACCAGGCATAACACTGCTGAAGATTCATGTGGGCCAGCACTTATTTCCGCATTTTCCATGGCATAAATGTCATTTTATTGCCTTGTCAGAGATCGGATATACAAATTAACATTACGTAAAGTATAACCCAAGTCGGAACATATGGTAGATGTTGACCTTCAAGATTGTAATTTCTGGTGATACAACATAAAGCATTATGCCCTGGGTTGTCATGATGCATGAATGTAGTCTGACTTCTCACCAGGACTTCACTCATACACTGACCCTTTGGGAGTGTGTATAACCCTCTAATATATGAAGCTCTTGTGTGCACCTCCTCAGGGCTGCATTCACCACAACAAAGGGCAAAATTAAACACTATGCGGCCCCTAAAGGGTTAATTATCTTACTGTTACTGTGAAGATGTAGGCTCTCAAAGGGCAAAGCTGCTCGGGCGCGCTCTGTGGGCATTCACTGACATTACCAGGGAGGAAGCAGGGTGATGCCGTGTTCGTTAATAGAGTTATCACTGCAGACATTCCCATTTAAGGCTCTCTCAGGTAGGAGACATAGTGACAGGAGGTCTTGACAGAGACAGTGTGTTGTGGCCCTGTGAATTCACCCAAGTTGCCACTCACCTTTCATTCTGTATTGACAATATCAAAATATTAGACATTTGAACGATAATTTGAAATAAAACTTTAGAAGTTATGTTACTTTGCAAAGGGATGTCTATTAACAGGCCCATTTTCTATTCTAACATGCCTGCTTCTTTGCTTTCCTAAGTTCCTTTCTCTTTTCAGCAATGCAAGATGGCAGTGACTGAACAGCAGAAACTGTAGACAATTTGTTCCCTCTAAGTGCATTTATTTTCAGTATCCATATAAAGATACTTTCTCTATGTGAGTTACATGCTATTATATTTTTGTGTTGCAGAGAAGCAGAGTTGCTAGCAGTGAACGCTGATGGCAATATGCCGTATGACATCTGTGAAGACGAAACGACGCTAGACTTCATTGAGTCAGAGATGGCTAAACGAGGTAAGCCTCCCATATAGCTACATACCTAATCAGTCATATACCTCCTCTACATAGACACTGCCTGTGTCCCATAAGTTGTCTTCATATCATATTATGCTCAATATTAGGGACATAGGAAGCAAGGTTTTAAGTAGCTATGCAGACGGACAGTCACTTCACTTGGGACAATTGCCCTAATACATATAGGTAATTCTCTGATAGTATTGAGCATAGGCTGCAATCTGATTTGCAAGAGAAAATTGGTCTGATCATTATTCGGAATGTCCTTCCTTGTGATTGATAATGTACCAGGAAAAAGTCTGCAATCAGTTCAATTATCTCAATCACTGAAAGCCTACACAGTCACAAGGATATATCTTTCCATGAAAGAAGTAACACGTTGGCCATCTTGTACTCCTCAATAATTATATACCAAGAATTGCCGGGTGCTGAGTCCTTGAGTCTACAACCCCTTCTACATGTAGCTACACATATGATGATGTGGTGGGCTATTCATTAGCCTGTCCCATGTCTGTAGTATACAGACTGACACATATATAGCCCCTGTCGCTACACATGTGGTGGGCTATTCATTAGCCTGCCCCATGTCTGTAGTATACAGACTGACACATATATAGCCCCTGTAGCTACACATGTGGTGGGCTATTCATTAGCCTGCCCCAGACTGACACATATATAGCCCCTGTAGCTACACATGTGGTGGGCTATTCATTAGCCTGTCCCATGTCTGTAGTATACAGACTGACACATATATAGCCCCTGCAGGTACACATGTGGTGGGCTATTCATTAGCCTGCCCCATGTCTGTAGTATACAGACTGACACATATACAGCCCCTCTAGCTACACATGTGGTGGTCTATTTATCAGCCTGCCCCGTGTCTGTAGTATACAGACTGACTCTTTACAACCCCTTGTTGCTACACATGTGGTGGCCTATTCATTAGCCTGTCCCATGTCTGTATTATACAGACTGCCACGTCTACAGACCCTGTAGCTGCATGTGGTGGGCTATTCATTAGCCTGTCCCATGTCTGTAGTATACAGAGCAAGGCAGTCATTGCCCTTGGATGCTGGAATTGCACTAACAACCTACACCCCCCCCCCCCCACACACACACCCATCGGAAGCAGTTACCTACAGGGTAACACCCTCTGCCCTATTTGACAGTTGAGGGCAGTCTGCCTCTGTTGACCAGGAATGTGACTGAGGTCTGTGTGAAGGTGCCTAGTTCCCGTCAGTTGTAAAGGCATTGACTCCAAGTCGCCTCAAGTCTAATTGCATTGAAATTCATATTTTAAGCACCCTTGGCGCCTATGGTAGATCAGATTACAGCTTGTATAGTATACATTATATGGAACCATGGTTTCACGGGAAGTCTCACACAAAATACATCTGAGTTGACTGTATTCTCCCCGAGTCGCTCAAGACCGAGAACGAGCAGCTCAGTTGTAAAATCTAACCAGGTAAACAGGTGTCATCTTGCCGCTGTTCAGACTGAGGTAATGCTCTAATCTGAGCTTCTCTCCCTGCCTCACAGATCCCTTTTAGTGGATTGAAGCTTTTGCATGCACTGTGTTACTATACGTGAGAACAGAACAGTTGCCAGTCTTCCCTGTGTTCTCTATAACTATCTGTCCTGCACAAGTAAATGGAGGCATGGAGAAGTAGATTTTATAAGGGAGATGTACATTTACTCCTATCACACCCTGCCCACTCTATGTGCCTTATCTATGTAGGTTGGTCCTACTAAACATCCTCTCCATTTCCTTGCCTCATATATCTCATACATAATCCCTCTCACCACGTCTACGTCCGCATATAGACGTCCCATATCATACCCTATACAAGTCATCCACCCCCTCCCTCTGGCCCCTCTCTGCCCCCCCCCCCCCTCTGCCCCCTGCCTCTGCCCCTCCCTCTGGCCCCTCCCTATGCCCACCCTGTAAGCTGCTCACGGAGGTGCTCGTGAGCTGCTCGTTGAGCACAAGTCGCATTATGACCGCTGTCAGATTCTATTTGGCGGCTGCCTATCGGGCCAACCCAGCTGGAAAATGGAAAGGCGGTGACTGCTGCTGTGGTGGGCTGTGGTGGCACCAACAGGAGAGGTCTGTGGTCCCCAATCTGGGCATACCCCGGCCATGTTACTGTGGCCGTCCACGTCCTGTGCTGCTGGTTGCTGGTGATTGTCCACGGCAGGGTCCCCTGGCCCTCCGCATGCCCGTCCCTCACACCCTCTCTCCACCCACCACTCACTAATCCAGGGGATTGGGATTCCATGTCCCCTGGTGATTTTAATAAATGCCCATGTCGATATGTCGATTTTTGATAAATGCCCATGCCCCATCAACCCTTTGTCCCCACACTTGCCCATTTCGTATGCCGAGCTTTAGGGCTTGTGCATAATTGTCCATATAGGGTTAAAACAGGGGCCTGGCACCTTGTCTTATTAGCGGCATTTCAGGGGTCTGGGGCCCTTTTCAGGTCTAGCTGCCACACCTTACCCTGCCCATCTTCCGGCCCATGTCTCGTCTCAAGTCAAGGTCAAAAATCGTCTGCTCCGCCGGAAGTGCTGCGTCAACCATGAAAGCGTCTGTCTGGCAGACGACATTCAGACTTCCCAGACGCTGCTGGTGCTGCTGTGGTGTCGGAAGTGGAGCGGTGACGTCACAGACGGGATTAACGTCACAAATTGGGACGTGAAACGAGCGTGCAGTGGGTCGGCTACTGTTGACACTGCTCTGATTCGGCTATTAGCCAGCCTTACGGCCGACAGGCTGGTTCTTCATTACGCCGCTGGGGGCGCGTCGGAACCCGGGGCCGGATGTCTTGTTTGTCATATTTTACGCGTCCCTGCCAGTGCAATAAACCAATCAGCGGACGGGATAATTGATGCACACCGAATCTCGGCAAAACTCACAGGCCACTCAGCCTGCTTGATTTACTAGTCCACATGTGACAATCTGCCAGGCTAGACAGGCCTGGAAGCAAACACAACTGGTGTTTTATGGATCTTAGATCCTAGGTGGTCGGCCATATGAAATAAACCTTCCTAGATGGGAATGCTAGAGTTTAGATGATCACACAGACTAGTGTAGCAATTACCTGGCTTATCTTACCTGATAAGGGCTATAGTATCTGTAGCCTAATGTATATAGGTAAGGGGACAGGGGGCCTATATCCCCCTTAGGGCCTATCCCATGTGCATGCGCCATCTTCCGGTTCCAATACTCCAGGAATCCCCAATCCCCAATAATAATTTCCTGATTCTGAGTATGAAGATGGCTAGGCTATTAAATCAGAGAGTTGCACAGACCCGGGTGCCCAGACAGCTCAACAGGTGACTGGAGCAGCTCAGCAGCATAGTGGGTGAGCTGCTCTCTATATAGGTTCCAGTTGTGGAATGCACTGTCAGCAAGGCAGTGTAATCAGCAAACAGTGCTGTCAAACACTAGACAGGCCACTGTCAATACTGCAGCCACTCAACTGTCAACACAAAGTAACCCTGGATAATAGCAGATCAGAAGGATATCTCCCGCTGTGTCACCATGCTTCAATATGAGCCACCCGACTATCATGCCATACTCTAGCGCCTCCAAGGCTCAGGGTTTCATGGCTAACTCATCTCAAGGGAAGGATACATGGCCTAGACGGGGGATGAATTTATCATTACAGACAAAGTTAGCCATTTTATGACGTGTATTATCCACTTCTAAGGGAAACAAAAATGTAGGGCTTTAACCTTTTAAGGACAGATGTCGCTAAAAGATTACATTTGTCGTCATGAGGTGTCACAGTACAAATTCGCCCCCAGAATGTTGTACTCGTAAATAGTGCCAATGAAAAACGGTACTACTGTGCATATAATCAGTGGTAGGAGGCCTTAAATTTGTCACAGAAACATAATCTGCGGCCCAAATTGTTCCCAAAGGCCTTGGCAAAAAAAATATAAAAAGTTGGTTGTTGCCATGGTAACCCTGGGTGGCGATTGGAGGGGTCAAAGGTCAAGGTCAAAGGTCGCTGGGCACCTGTAAAATTTCTCCAGTTTGGGTAAGTCAGTTTCCATGGCAACTAGCGCAAAATCGGAACACACTTTTTTATGCGGGATGCAAATAAAAAGATCAGATATGTGTTAAGCTTTAATTTAAGGGGTCATTCATTACTGCACACTCAAAAGAACCCAACCTTTTGCCCGTCTGAAGGAGAAAAATAGGGTCAGAACCAGAAATTTTGTCGGCTATTTGTACCGTGACACCTTAAAAGAGAGGGTGGTTAAGTCTATATTTTGGTCTCTGGTAGGGATTTTATGGCTTTTTCATGGATCTTTCGCACCAATATAGATAGAATGGGTGCAGCAGAAGCTAATTTTACCTTTGGTCTTTTGTCTTTAATGGAAAATTTGCCTCTAAACCCGGAAATTTGAGCCCGGAGGGAGGTTGAGGCTAATTGGCACAGAAACTGCTCCCAAGAATTTTTTTCACATTCAAGTTCAAAAGGCCTAAAAATTGTGAAAAATACCATAAATTATACTTATTTTATGGCAAACATATGGAACATTCCTTTGAAAACAAGATCAAAGTCCCATCTCAGAATTTTTGATTGTGTCGTTAAGCGTTGCCATGGTAAATATACACGCTATGTCCCAAAAAACCCTAATTTTGGCCCTAAAACTGCAAATTTGGGCCTAAATCCCGGGACATTGGGCCCCTATTGACTGCCTTGGTGATTTCTGTTTTGAGTGTAGGCCTTAACCAGTTATAGGATATTATTCCCAGTGTGTTAGGGCATCTTATAAGGGTGGCCCGACATAGGATAGTGTGTTCCGATTTTTCACTAGAGGTCGCGGAATAGAGGTACCTATATTTCTGGCAAAATCTGCAAAAAAATAGCTCCCGAGGCACCCGGTAGGCATACTTTAAATGGCTTTTTGGTCACAATGTCTTGAAATTTTCAAAAAATGACTTCAAATCCATGTTAGTGGCGGAAATATCTTTATTCTGTAGCAAAAGAAACTTTGTCAGAAAAAATTAACCTGGGCCTTTAAGGTGTCACAGTACAAATTCGCCCCCAGAATGTTGTACTCGTAAATAGTGCCAATGAAAAACGGTACTACTGTGCATATAATCAGTGGTAGGAGGCCTTAAATTTGTCACAGAAACATAATCTGCGGCCCAAATTGTTCCCAAAGGCCTTGGCAAAAAAAATATAAAAAGTTGGTTGTTGCCATGGTAACCCTGGGTGGCGATTGGAGGGGTCAAAGGTCAAGGTCAAAGGTCGCTGGGCACCTGTAAAATTTCTCCAGTTTGGGTAAGTCAGTTTCCATGGCAACTAGCGCAAAATCGGAACACACTTTTTTATGCGGGATGCAAATAAAAAGATCAGATATGTGTTAAGCTTTAATTTAAGGGGTCATTCATTACTGCACACTCAAAAGAACCCAACCTTTTGCCCGTCTGAAGGAGAAAAATAGGGTCAGAACCAGAAATTTTGTCGGCTATTTGTACCGTGACACCAATGCAGCCCGGCGAGCCGACCCTTCGAGAGTATCTCAACCCCAAAGGGTCGGCATGATGCATGAATGAAGCCCTGGCGAGTTACTCGCCAGGGCTTCATTCATGCATCATGATGACAAGGGCATGATGCCGTCTTTAAAGGGTTATGGGTTGAATATTAGGGCCTCAATCTATACCCTAGTGTGTAGAAAACTACCGAGTTCCAATCCTCTTCCTATATGCCGGATGTTTTACCCCTCCCTTGGTGGTAGGAATACCCCGGGAATACCCCTATCAGCCAAATGGAACGATGTCTGCTCATTTGTGATTCAACGTTTTTTATGAGTGAAAAAAAAGATACATTTATCCGTGTTCACCCAGGGTTAAATGATTATGCCTGTTTGCAGTAGTTGGCGTAATACCAAACAGATAACACGATGATGTATGATGCTGTTTGCAGGGCTCATAGCCGGATGTGACAACTGTTGGTGCTCTAAGCCAGGGCGAGTTATGCATTACAGTTAACACATGATACAAAATCAATTATTGACGTAAATAGTTTATAATTATGTGTGTTGTTCTCCTATTTGATTATGCAGCTACAAATTGCAAATAATTATTATGACATGGTCAGAAAAATTAGATTATCATTGACCTCTGCTCATGCATGCCACACCATATTAAGAGATAAGGCCTATGAATATACACTAAACCCCTCCACCTCGATCTGCCAATAAAATGTTTACTTGGGTACACTCCTCCTATGGAAACCCTCTGTGATGTAATAGATAACATGATAATTATACCCTCTGAACTGTTTCTCAAAATAACTCGTATATTTCCCATCATTTCCTCTGAGCTGCTCATTTTACATATGTATATATGCCATACGTATATGTATATATGCCATACAGTTCAAATGTCGCTCACTCTGATTTAAAGGTTAGAGGCTTGGCCTACAGGTAGATCCCTCGAAGATCTGGGATTTGTCTGATAACCAAGTGTATGTACCTTGGATGTATAGGAGCCAAATCCCCTATACTACTCTAACGACTGCTTATACATTTATATCACAGCGGGCACGGAGAACAAAGGAGCCTATAATCCTCCCTTCACTGTATTTCGCGTACAGCTTGGTACTCGTCCTATAACTACTATGTATTGTTACCAGTCCATCATCATATAGGTTGGATGACATATTGGTTATAGAGACAGACAGACTTACTCTGTTGCCCCACCTGGTCAGTGGTGGCAGAACTATTGAGCAACCTAGTTACTGACCCCAGGCAGTCAGCAGGTGCAGTTAGCAGTGAGTTGTCAGCCTCGTCCAGCCTCTCTCATACCAGTTGGATAAAGACAGGAGAGGGTCTGCTCCCAGCCGATGGCATGGTATTGGGCTGGGAGTCTGAGAATGGTGTGCTGTATGCTGTACGCTGGGAAAAATCTTTAAAATGTTCAAATATTATAGTTCAATAAATAGGCCGTGTCTTTTGACAATTGGCTCAATTGCATACCTTCGTTCAGTTGTTCCTCGTAGAATTTATCGTGTAGGATGCATAGAATTCGCATTGATAAAACCTCATATTATCTCTAGAAATCTCAAATCATATTGAGGTAAATGAAGGTAATGAAAATATTATTTTAAACTAGGCAATTCATAGTTGAATTCTAAAACGCTGCTTTATCTTCCAGGTGTCACGCAAGAATTAATCGACGAAATGAGACTGTCTCGAGAAAAGCTGATGTTAGCTGACTTGAAAATGTTATCAGAAAAGAATGGTGATATGGAGTTCCGCGATAGGAATGGTGCAACGCCGGTAAGTGAACAGCGTTTACCTTTGTATTTCACCTCCACAGCTGTCATTGACTCAGGGTTTAATTAACCCTGAGTAATATACACCTACCAATTTTGCATTTTAAGACTATTTTGTTACATAGGAGAATTGTTATATTTCGGTTATCATTCGACATAGAGACATGTGGAAAAACCCATGACATAGGCAAGATCGGGGGACAGCATTTTCCTCAAAAAAATGTCTATAAAACTCAATTTTTCTTCAAAATATTGAACTGCGATCTTCACGAATTTATTTCTCTCTTTCGCTATTATGGAAATGTACTAAACCAAATCTATCACCCGCTTCGGACACCCATAGACTTCAAGGCTTAAGCGTTTTCAACAGAAGATAAAAATGACTTTTTCAGCGAATTTGCCCGTATTTCTCTCTTTCTACCCCCAAACTGGGCAAAAACTGGGCACATTCTACCACCAGTCTAAAACACACAACAGAAAAAGTGGGACATGTAAACTGTCAGATGCAGAGAATGAATATAGGTATGATAGCACAAACAAGGGGATCACAGATCACTTCCAAATATTACAATAACACAGTCCAAACACAGAATACGGGAAAATATCAACCCCCCACACCCCCCCTCCCCCCTCCCCCTATTTTCTCCCCACCTCCTCCCCACCTACCCATAACTATATTTTAAATGAACCAGGAGAGGTGGAAGTGAGGCTAGCACATGCCACACATCGAGGAGTGGCGCCACTGGTACTTCTTGTACTGCGCGAGATGTCAACGTGTGCAGACGAAATTGTACCACCCGTATCTCTGCCGTTTATCGTCCGATCTACTCGCTTTTTGATAGGGACAAAAGGCGGTACATGCCCGCAGCCTGCAACTGTCGCTCACACCCACCTGCACACCCACACCCACCTGCTCTCCCACACCCACCTGCTGGCCTGAAATGGAATAACATACATGTATGACACATGACTTGAGGGTGCTTTTTAACAAGGAATTCATTTCTGGTGCCAGAATTGACCAATGAATGATGATAAGGGAGTACTATATCTAAGTACATGATAAGCTCAAGCTCCAGCTTACCCTGAGTCAACTGTGAGGCCACTCACACGCTCAATCTTTTATAACCTATAGCTATAGAATGTGTGCAATGCCCTTTGGTATGAGAATCACAAACAAGTCTTGTAATAATTACCCAACATACCAATTTGCCTATTGGGGGAACTGTAGGTCCAATGGCCTGAGTTGAGTTCCAATTGCTGTATTTATGTAATAACAGTATCACTTACGGTTTAGTAGACATGGACACTAAAGTGCCGCCACATAAATGTAGTCACCCATATGCAAGGAGGGCCTACCAACTGCTTACCCATCTAATCCCATCTATCACTCTTGTACTCCATTGGAACAAGCATGGCTTCATTTGCTGCCAAATCCTAGACCTTAAAATTCCTGCTTACACCCCCAATATGTATGTGTTCCTTCAGTGTATTCTATTCATCTTAAAACTTGATGATCCTCTGTTTGACAAAGAGAAAATAATTCAATAGAGAAAGGATCCAATCATTTGATAGAATCAACCGAGAATTGAATCAGTCCCCAGCGTGAGGCATATATAGGCATTGCGGAGCGTCCAAGATGATCATTCTGCAGCAGAAGGCGTGATTAAAAAGCCTCTCTGTGTGGTTCAAACCTCTAGCAGGGGTGTGACTCTCCTATATATCAGATTCTCGGTCATGAATCAAACCCAATTCCATAGATAACATACAGTATCGATCGGTGCATAAAGATGGCCATATCCATACAGAGAGGTTATTTGCGGGTGGCACCATCTCTCGCTACAGATTGCTAAAGGATAAGGGCCCTCTTCTCCCACGTGGGATGTACAGTAACTAAACCACTCCCCTAATCCCATTTTCTGTCCGCTAGATTAAAAGCATTGTTCATTTAGCTAATTATATGCTTGATTGCCTCATAGGAAGCTCATGGGTAATGAGTTTGTAATTTATAATCGACGTTCATTTGCCCTTGTCATTGTTTTGTTCTCGGTTAAGTTTAAATTGATGTTTATTGATGGTGTCGATGTTTAGTCGACTGTGTGCAAAAAGAGGGGAAAGCCCATTGCTTTTTTTCCAGTGGACTTAATTGATTTGATATTGATTGTTTAACATCATTATACCTTTTGTGGTCAAACTTTAGTGTGATTAGGACATGTCTTTATACGTTATCAATTCCAAAGTTATCTTGTCAGGATTATATACATATATATTCATGTAGAATATCGTGGAATTCAGCTATAAAATGAATTGTCTGTCATAATGGTTCTCATGAGGAGATATACCTTGTTTTATAAGCCCACTCACCCCCGCCCCCCCGCCTCTGCCCTAATCCAGAGGGTTCAATAAAACGGAGCACCTAATCCAGATGAGGATAATCTTTGTTTCACCGGAAGTAGGATCAATGAAACAGATTATACCCCTGGCGTTGTCTCTAAATGAATGCAGTACTGATATCCTTCCCGGAAGTTATCTAACAAACCCATTAAAGCTGTCCAGTATTATAGCGTGCTTAGATGAGTTCTCACGACTCAGTTTTGCCAACTACTTTCCAAACCTTTTCAAATCAAATGAGAAATAACATGACTAATATCAACGATTCAGGCTTAAAAGGTAGAATACCCATTATGTTCTAAGGTCACGTGGAACGTGTTCAGACCTCAGCTAGATCCATATCCACCTGCGCCAGTATGAAAAGTAATTTTCTTAATTCAGGAAAATTAATGATTTTTAAGGGGTGGCCCCGAATTCTTCCCGATTGCAATCTGCATAATTTAATTATTTTAATTTTGCGGGTTACCACTAGGACGGATAATTCGATGACTCCTGTAATAAAGACAGACAGTCTGGCATCATGTTCAGGGTTCCCACATGTCATGGAAAGTCATGGAATGTCATGGAATTTGGAAGCTGTCTGGAAAGTCATGGAATGTCATGGAATTTTGTAAAAATTTGCCATCTGTCATGGAATGTCATGGAAAATGAAAATGATGTAATTAATATCACAAAATCTCCTAGAAATCTCCCATTTGCTTTCTTGGTTTTAGAAATTTTTCTCGGGGACCAATCCCCCGTCCCCCACAAGAATATTTCAATGTCATGGAAAATTGAGATTTTTGTCATGGAATGTCATGGAAATGTCATGGAATTTCAATCTGACATTTTTGTGGGAACCCTGCATGTTGTAAGCTGGTTTACAACCAGCAGACAGGAGGGGTCTACGTACACAGTTTCAGGGAGGCAAGGGAAAGCTTTCACTCCACTCTCCTCCATACTCTTACCTCCACTGTGCAGCTTATACCGAAATGTGTCAGTCTAGAGATTAGGACTTCCTTTAATCAAGCCGTATATGTATAGTAAAACTGTAGGAGGACTAAGGAATTCACCAGATTAAAAGAGAAACACCCATAGACAAGCACACATTCCTGCTACAGTGAGGAACGTCAGGATAAGGAAGCAATTAACTTTTTGGCCTCTCGGGAACATCGATTACCTTGTTCCACTGTAACAGGGGGTCTAGCTCTTGTTTGATGCCACACGTTTTTATGTAATTCAGTAATTACTTCTTTTTCAAAATTGTTATTCGTGAATCTGTATGTTACAATCAATATTCGGACTATCCCCGATATCCTTGAACAGTCACTTCAGATTGCATACATGAGTGGCAGCGCAGGCTTTTGTGATTCTGCAGACTTTCAGGAATACATGCTACCTCTTTATATCATAAGTCTTGTAAGACAAGCAAAATCGCCGATTTAAATTTCTGATGATGATCCTTTCTTTTGAGATTCATCACAACCTCACTCACCCCATCGTCCCAATGAGGAAACAAGTCCATAAATTTGACACTGTAACAATTAATGTACATTAAAATAAGCTAATACTAAATCACAATGCTGTAGCTGTGTCCTATGGGGGCTTCCATAAAGTATGTACGCAAATTTTCTCCAGAAATTGACCCCCCCCCCTTAAAGTTCTTGTACGCATAAAAATAAAAGGTTCATGTACGCACAATTTTCCAGAAAATAGACCCCCCTACCCCCTTGGTGCGTACATACTTTATGGAAGCCCCCTATGTGATTCACTCTAGCACTGACCTATCATGGCTTCCCTTCCAGCTGCACATAGCGGCGGCTAACGGCTACATCCAAGTGGTAGAATTCCTGCTGGACCTACACGTGAACCTGGACCTACGTGATGACGACTCGTGGCAACCCATCCACGCCGCCGCCTGCTGGGGACAGGTGAGTTACTCGCCAGCTACTCACATGGACATAATTACCCCTTAAAGAGGCCGCGACACCTCCCCTAATGCTCGCGACATGTACTCTTTAAGGGCCGCATATTGTGTTATACCTTTTTCGCCACACCATTGTTATTGATGTGATATCCCTTTTTCGTCATGATGCATGAATGCACCATGCCGACCCTTGGGAGTGTATCAACCCCTCAGGGTCGGCATGGTGCTTAAATGCAGCCCAGGGATGCAGCCATGGCGAGTAACTCAGCAGGACTGTGTTTATGTGTGATGACGACAAAGGGATACTGTATTAAAAGACTACGGGCTATAGATCCCTTAAAATGTTAGATGGCCAAGTCAATAAAGCTGTAGTGAGGAATATTATACATGTACTTAGTTAGCAATAATATCTATCAATTAGCCAGTTATATGAATCTCCAGCGGTACATCTTCCACTAAACCTGAGATTAGGAACGATGGGGCCCTATCCAGTTTTCAAATTTGTCAGAGCAATTTAATAGGCAATCCCAGATCTCAACATTGGGTTTAGTGGAAGACCCGCTTTACTTGATTAAGTTAAAAACGCATCTGAACCATCGACTACTGTCGGCCTCTGTTTTTTTGGCTTTGGGACCTTGTCCCCAAAGCCATTGACACCACACACAGAGAGTTGGAAAAAGTAGCAAGAAAAGACTAGCATAGGTCCCCTTGTTCATTGTTAAATTAAGCCCTAGCTGGCCCTTAAACATTGCCTAGGACTGGTTCCCCATGTGTCCTTGCAGGTGTGTGCAAGACTAATTCAACCTAGATCTGGTTTTCAGTTACTGCATGTAGTACCAGTGTACCTTGTGGTAAGGCCTAGACATCTTGTGAACAGCCATATTTTGAGTTCTCTAATGTGGCTGTCAATGGCAAGAATAGGTACCAGCCTAATAACTATTGACTCCTATGTCAAGCCAAGCTGTCAATGTCAATGCCAATTCCCATACTATGCACATACAGGACCTGTACTAGAAGTTGAGTGGTCCAGGGTGGCTCTTGAAATCGCTCAAGCCCGCCCAAAGACAAACTGTGAAGTCCAACATGATTACCCCTCCCCACCCCACACACACACATGCAAGAAACCACATGGAACAACCCTAAAATAATATGTTGCCAACACAAGTCCTCCTTATGTCCCCTCCTTCTCCTCCCTGTGCCCCCTCCTCCTCCTCCCTCTGCCCTCTCCTCCTCCTGCTCCCTCTGCCTCTCCTCCTTCCTCTGCCCTCTCCTACTACCCCATCTTTCCCCTCCTCCCCCCTCTACCCCATTTTCCTCCTTCCTGTTACCTACTCCGCCTCTGCCCCCTCCTCCTCCCTCTGCCCTCCCTTCTCCCTCTGCTACCTCCTCCTCCCTCTGCCCCTCCCTCTGGCTGCCAAGATGGCTGTCGAAAACTCAAGATTGTCTGATTTCCTTGTGTGATAAATGGATAATAGGGTTTTCTAGGATGTAGAATCCATTTTCAGGCTTAGACTTTCAGTCCGGGAAATTTCCAAGATGGCTGCCAAGATGGCCACCAAAAACTCAAAATTGTCTGATTTCCTTGTGTGATACATGGATAGTAGGGTTTTCTGGGATGCAGAATCCATTTTCATGCTTAGATTTTCAATCCGGGAAATTTCCAAGATGGTTGCCAAGATGGCCGCCAAAAACTAAAGATTGTCTGATTTCCTTGTGTGATACATGGATAATAGGGTTTTCTAGGATGTAGAATCCATTTTCAGGCTTAGATTTTCAATCCGGGAAATTTCCAAGATGGCTGCCAAGATGGCCTCCAAAAACTATACCAGCAGCAGTAAAACCAATAAAAATCAAAAAGATTTAGCTAAGTGCATGTAAGTTAACTGACCATGCTGTATTGCTGCAAACCATCACATATGAATTGCATTAGAACCCTAGACACACCAAAAAGTATAAATCTATGCCCCTTCGTTTTCTCACCTGTAGTTTATAACAATCCTATAAAAACCCAAAGCCACTACGGCTTTGCCGTAAAATCCTTGAATTTGTCCCCTTGTTTATCTTCTTGTTATACTTCCTCTAAATCTCATTTAAAAAGTACTACAGCTCTGCCGACAAACACCTAACTCACGAAATAGGCCTTGCATGATTTAGTGAAGTTGACGGATCACTAAGAGATATGCCCTCATGTATGAAAAACGTTTACTGTGATACTGCTCATAGCTGCACCGGGTTAATAACCAGACATCCATGGGGGGGGGGGGGCATGCCCATTAGGCCTTAGAACAGATGCTTCCATCAATCATCCCAGAAAAGAACGACGCCCTTGCACAATGTAGCCCCGCTAGGGACCATACAATCGATCCCGTCAACTTGGCTGCACCCCATATAGCGTCAGCAGAAGTTAACATTTAAGATGGCTTCAACAGAAGCCACATCTATAACCTTCAGAAGAAGCCATATATAATGTCTTTAGCAGAAGCCACTCCCAGTGTGCATTCATCAGAAGCCACTTCTAATTACTTCAGCAGAGGACACATCTAATATCTTCAGCAGAAGCCACTTCCAGTGTGTCTTCAGCAGAAGCCACATTTAATGTCTTCAGCAGAAGCCACTTCCAGTGTGTCTTCAGCAGAAGCCACGTTTAATGTCTTCAGCAGAAGCCACATCTAATGTCTTCAGCAGAAGCCGCTTTCAGTGTGTCTTCAACAGAAGCCACATCTAATGTCTTCAGCAGAAGCCACATCTAATGTCTTCAGCAGAAGCCACATCTAATGTCTTCAGCAGAAGCCACATCCAGTATGGCTTTAGAAAAAAAAAACCATCAGCATTATGACTTCAGCAGAATGCACCCTCATGCACATCCATCATGCCATTAGGTGGAGCCAAAGAGGCTGTGGTTTCAGGAATTCGCTGTACAATATTTACTAGGCAGGGTAATCTTTCCGCGGCCGTTTTGGGGAATAGGCAATCATGTTGCGGTAACCAAATATTAGCGAACTTGGTCGTTGTAATTGAGTTTATGTTTCCCTTTCCAGTTGGCCATTCTGGAGATGCTGGTTCACAATGGTGCTGATCTGGATGCAAAGACAAAGAATGGTGAATCCCCGCAAGGTAAGTTTCTTTAACTGCATAATGTATGAGTAATTGATGAATATAGTCATACTTCAGTGAACCCTTCTATGAATTATATTTTTAAGAGGCCAATATCGGAATCTTACAACAGAAATGATGAGAGACGTGTACCAACGGTGTCGCTCTGAAAATAGCCATCCTGTAGATGCTAATCCCCAGGTACATGTAGTAATAAATGTTACAATAAGTCGCACATGTTGCAATTCCATCCAACTCTTTTCTATTTTACTCAGATATATGTGAAGAGCCAGAAATGAAACAGCGGATAATTGAACTTAAAGATGAAATGGAACACAATCGTTCTTCCAAATCATCAGAGCTTCGACATCGTAGGAGCCAAAACACAAGAAGGTATAGAATCTAACCCCATTATCTCCCAATCCACACGGTATAAGTTCCAAGAAAACAAATTAATTTGTAGATTCCTCCTTATCGGTGCATCTAGCAATTCTTCTTACACAAATACACATATTTTTAGACAGTTACTTTCTTGCCAATAATATTTCCTTTGAATTTCTCTTGAGGCTCAATACCTCATTAGGCATTTGAAGCAGAATAGTAGATATTGAAGGCCGAAGAATACTATTAAGAAAAATTCAAAGAAAATTATTTTGATACCAACATCATAGACTGACCTATTTCATATCGCCTTCATTATTTGGAATAACAGCATTTCCCTATTAAAGCTTATATTTCTTATCCTTCATCATCTTTGAGCAAGCTGGCTTTTGCTGAAGCGGGCGATTCAGTTTCTATGACATTGCACCGGCTTGAATAGAAATCAAATTACAAAGATGAAAATTCTCATTACTATTTGTCATTCTCACAATCATCTGTAGAAAATAAGTCATTGGCAGTGAAAACACATTTGTATTTTGTATCTTTCGGCTGATATTTTAAAGGAATTCTTCACTTTCAATATTAATGGATTTCCAAGTCACTCTCCACTGTTTATATTTCCCACTGTTTTTGAGGTATTTTTTTCACTCCTTCACATTTGGTTTGTCACTTGGCGGTTCACCATAGTCCATTACCTCGGGGCACTACCCCTGTGGCACCCCGTAACCTCTGGTTTCCTTGACCCAGGATGTTTGCCCACACTACCCAGGGTTTTTATTCCCCCTTCAAGGATGTTATGACCCTTGTCTTGTTATTTCCCCACCTCTAGAATAAAACAATACTTTTAACGTATACCATAAACACACAGAACAACACCATGACAAGCTTTTGATCAAGCAATCTTTTTTTTATCAATATAAGAAATTATCCATCAGTGATTTTGAGCGTTGAGATTCATTTTTATTATTGCCTTATTTTGGTTAGTGTCGCTCATTTGGATGGTTGTATAAGCAAATGATGCAACATCAACTTTGCTTTTTCGCCTGCTCTTGTCATTCCATATGAGAAATATGTTCAGTTGAGTAACGATTAAATCATTTTAGGGACGGAACACTGAGACCGCGAGACCTGCTGTTAAAGTAGAAATTGTTTTCTCTGAGATTGAAATTGAAATTAATCATGTTATTAATAGGAAATTTGCCTTTCAATCTGTCACGTTCCTTTTGACCTCTTTAGTCGTCTCATTACATTAATTATGGCAGACCTATTTTTGTAAATATAAATGGATCTGAGGAAGTTACTCATGTGTATGTATTCTTTCCCCAGAAGATTGATTATTTTAGTCCCAGCACCAATGATAATGCGGTAAGCAATACATGTATATCGGTCCACGATGGGAATCTTTGGTGAAAGGGTGGACTGGATTATTCATTTGTATATACATGTATCATATATTATGGTAGGTTTTCCTAGATTCCAAGCATTTATAATGACTTTGAATCCGTTCATGGAAGTGTATAGCGGACATGGCTAGATGTAAATAAGCTGGTGATTATGGTGTTAAAACCCCGCTATCTATGTTATCGTAGCGTCTCAGGTTTTCTTTGTGAATGGACTCCTTTTCCAATTTAAGTAAGGTGGAGAAGGCAATGGCAAATGTTTTCCTTTTCTGTTAAGAGACCTAGAACACTTGTTCACTTTTGGTGATGGAAATCGTTTTCATGTTTATTTGACACACTATTTCAGAAACTACAAGGAACGTTTCGTTATTTCTGTTAAATTGCAAATGTATCATGGACGGAAAGCACTTAGGACAAACCTATCTGGACTTTCTTTTCCACTCGAGTGTATTTGTGTATCTGGTTTGCCTGACTTAATTGCTAGGTGAATGGTTTAAAATAAACGTCGTTTTCCATCACACTATTCGAATTATATCACACACCTCGTGCCGTATCCTCTCCGTTTCCAACATTCCTAGTCCGAAAAAGATAGTGATATATATTTATGATATATCTACATTGTGTTTGTTTTCAACCCAATGAATGAAATCTGACAAAAATAAAGTCGCGGGTTGTAAATAAATGTCCTGTTTCGATAATTTTACTCCCACTTCAAGCATATATCTGATGCTAAATCTGTATGAGCCGCATAGTGCTTTAATCCACCCTAGGCATTTCACCAGTGCTGTATCCATGCCTCATGCCGACAAAGAACATAGTTCATTATGGCGTCATGTGGCCCTTCACATGTTAGCATATGAAGATAAATCAAAAGCCAAGATAGAAACAACATGTTCGATTTTCCCCCGCAATCACAAAATTGACGTAGGTAGATAGGTTGCCGAAGCTGGATATAATGAGTGTATGATAGGATATAAGAATGGAATTAAGAGTGGATTCATCCATTGATTAGCCTGGACATAACCTATATGGGGACGTTGTAGCACTGCGCCTGATATCACAGCCTTAAGGTCACTCAATGATGTGATCCTCTGTTCCATCTAGCTATAGTCTTTTAGCATCGGTCTGCCCTATTTGAGTGATGTGTTAAGTTCGATCTACTTTCCATAGTTCAAACAGGATGCTTCAACGCGCCATTGTACACTCCATCGGGAAACATGATGTGCTCTATTTCTTAATTAAAACTGTCTGTCAAGTCCATCACCATTGTCTTAATGATTAGCTTGCCCATTATCCTCTTGGAATTTCAAGTGTCTTTTCCCCGTTCTTAATTGCTTGGAAGTAAAAGATAGGAAGGAGATTTGAATTAGCAATCTCATGTTTCAGCTCTATGCTCTCTCTGCTTCTCAAAATGATAGTTGTATCTGTGTTATTGATTCGAAGAAGGTATAAAACATGCTGATTTGTTAGGAATGTTAAGGTACAAAACCTCACCATATTCAATTCTTACCAAGTGTTTGACATTTCATGTTGGATTTCCCCACTCCCCCAAAAACATATGACATTGTTATCAAGATTAATTACTATTTTCATTGTTTCGCCAACATTTGTAATAATAATGTAATTTCTAATTTCTAACATTTATTTATTTATTTGTGATAGTATGGACTCTGATTTCTTGCATTGATTTGTCGCCTAAATTGCAAGACCTTCCCAATTTTGGTTAGCCTCACAGTAAACACTTACAGATACTAAGGTGTAGCATAGAATCCAATGCACCCAGAGAGAGTATCACACAATCATAGTGGGCTGGCTGGTATACACTAATGCCATTGCTATATACCTACCAATCCCCAATTCCTATTATTCATAAACCAAATCCCCAATAGGATTCTAGTACCCAAAGAGCATGTTGCTAACAGGGCCATATGTGTGTTTTTGTTTTTTCCTCCTTTACAGCAGTATGATGTCTAATAGCGCCAGTTCCTTGTATAACTCCAACACTTCATTGGCAGGCGATAAGAACCCGTTCAGGTTAGGTTTCTACCGGCCCACCAGGTGGCGACCCTGTGCTAACAACATCACTTCCTGTTTACTACTGCCTATGTTATTCCTTTTGATGTTTCTTTTTCCTTCTGTTTTTTTTATGTTATAATTTTTTTTATTAAAATGTAAAAAAACAACTCTTCTCAATCTAAAAACCCTTTCTACCCACTACTTGCCGACAGTCACCACTGAACGCTGCTTGCAGTGTGGGGGAGTCCTTGTCTCTTGTTGCACTGGTCACTAGGTAGAGTGACCCCAGCCCAGATGGTTGTACACTTGGAGCTATTAGTCAGTCCTTGTCATAACACGTTAACCCGGGATGAAAGCTGTTACTGACCCTTTCTCACTCACTTTGTACACTATTTGAATGGAGCACGGTCTATATCAATAATAACGATACACTGGCGCACTGTGCCGCCTCTCCAACACTGGACCCTGACTGCTTAACATGTATAAGAAGCTGAATGTGCATACTGTAGGTAGACATAATGATGATGTCGTTATGATAAAGGTCTTTGAACCAGAATATGTGCCTTTTTACAGGTAGACAGTGTCTATGAAGGGCAGCATGTTTGAAACTGACATATATTTAATAGACAATCATATTTACTTAGTGCAGCCAATATATACATGGAGTAGGTGAAGATGTTAAAGTGTGCATGCAGTCCCATTCTTTTTTGGGGTTATATTTTCACGTAGAATCTAAAGTGAAGATGTAAAGTTTAAGACCTTTGGAAGAGCTCATTCCAAGTAGGGGTGGTCTCATTTTCAGTGCTTTGCATCTCCTCACATGATACAGGAATGCTGTCTGAAAATGATGATACATACAGCAGAAAGTGATTCCATCCGTGAATTTCATACACTGGTGTGCCAGAATATAGACCCTTCACAAATATATGCAGGATACCAGCCATGATTTACGAAATTGCACAGCTGAGTTTAGAAACCAAAGCGAAAATCTGATATTGGGTCCAAGGAAAAGTTCTGGGCAAGTCTATATTGACTTGATTAGGTTGGTTTGTTCACAGCAGCCATAACATCTAAATCAGTATACCAATCTGTATATATACAACTAATAATGTATTAACATTAATAGTTGTACAGCGTGCTTTTGTTTTAATTGAATGTTACTGATAGAAAACCCCATTTGCGACAAATTCGCGAATCTTTCTTTTCATGCTTTCATGAAAATATATTATTATCTGTGATTTGCATACTTTCCTAACATACCTGCCTTTTTATAACAACAGGTAGGCCTTATATGCAATAAAGATAGTTATTTTGTGTTATGTATAGAAGAGTCCTCTAAGTATACGACAACACTAATTTCAGATTATGATTTGGCTCTTTCATATCAATAGATACCGGTATATACATCTACAAACACTACACACACCTATATACCATATTCAGAATTATATGTAGCTGGATTGTCGCATTTCTATACGGCTGAGATTTCATTCCAAAACTTTACGGTGACATATATATACGCTGTAGGCTATTTCTACACAACACAAACTCAAACTTTTAAAGATGTACAGGGGGCCTTACTTGTCCGAAACAATCTCTTGTAGAACTTCAGAGCATTCCAATTGGCCCCCATCGCATTCGGCTTCCAGGCAAGTATCTTGATCACCGTCAGTATCGCCCCCTGGTGTCGTTCTGCTGCAACTGCAGCACCCATGCACCAGGGGGTGGACGGAAGGTGAATTAGGCGCATTAGAGTCCCTCCTGCTTGGTTTCCCTGAGACTATACCATTCTCATACTCCCTTCCTCTCTGCTTCCAACCACCCTGAGACCTCACACCCTTCTATAAGAGTGATATGCCCAGCACTGTTTGGCATTTTTTACTACCACGTTGATTACTTAAGCTGTGTTTTTTAAAAGGACGGCCACATTGGTGTGTGACGTCGTTGTTCACTCTGCACTTTCCTGAAACTCCCTAAAACACAGTTTGTATTGATAATTAGACAGCACAAGTATTGATAAGTAAGGTTTGAAATAACTATAAAGTAAAGAAAACGGCAATTGTTCCCTT
Source organism: Harmothoe impar (assembly GCA_947462335.1). NCBI lineage: Eukaryota > Metazoa > Annelida > Polychaeta > Phyllodocida > Polynoidae > Harmothoe > Harmothoe impar. The sequence goes on along the minus strand of OX381712.1, from coordinate 39,912,174 downwards.
CCACACACTACAACATAAGCCACCAAATTACTCTTCTCCATTTCATTGCAGCAGGATACAGATTAAATAAATTTGAAAATGTTACTAAATGTTATACACATGTATTTCAAATAATATAAATGTTATTGATATTACAGAAGGGGGTCCAACATGTGGTGTATACATCTGTCTCATGTTCTTGCTATTCTTAATTGTAAAATAATTCCCACAAACAATATTTCCCCAATATGATATAATATAACATATACCTGCGTTAAGTCAATTCGCAATGCAGGCTGGAAAAGGCTTGTCATCTGGCAGAGACCACTATAAGTGCAAAGTTTGTGCCTCTATTTCACACAGTTTGCACTCTGATATACATGTAGTGGTCTCTGACAAATGACCAGCCATATTTAATATCAAATGACGTCGGTTAACTTGGTCCTGTATACAACATTAGTAGCCAGTCTGTCCCTTACCTACCCCTGTTGGCTAAAGAGGAAGGGGTGACGTGGTGGCGAGGGAAGGCCTTCTGTATATATAAACTGACTTACAGACTTTTAGAAACTAGACATTGTGACAAGGAAGGAGGTGGCAATGTGTCCCCTATTTCTGTTCTCAGACTTGTATTCTCTGCTTGACTATAACATGAAATAGTTGTTATATTAGAAGTGTGTGTATATTTACCAGCCTAGTCAGGAGGTGTATGGAAACATTGTTATTCGTCCTATAAGAGTTACAGATATTAAGGTTACAAGAGTTAAGAGGCTAACCCTGATGTTTGGGATATTACAAGACTTGGAGCCCACAGTTGGGGGATGAGTAGCAATGAGGGACCATGCACAGATTGATGTTCACCTTATATATTTATAAACACTTGCAAGTATTTGCTTAGCCTATCTACAATAATATAAATGTGTGATCATGGTTCTGTACTGACCACTCTTAAACATAATAAAAGCTAAAATTCTGGTAAATGGTTGGGATGTGAAGGTTGATGTCTCATATGTAAAGATATAGCAATGCTTTGAACCATAGCATTAAACTGGGTATTGTATTGGTTTATATTCAAATCCTGTAATAAATGTATATGCCACAGTGAGAATCTAATCTAATATACCTGTATATAAAATGTATTTGACTACCTGAACTAGTTTAAAACAAACATAATATTTATTGCATTATAAACAAAACTATCTGCGCAATATATTTCCATCTTAAAATGAACCCTTCTCTGTGTATTTAAATGCATGTATTATCAAATGAACTATGGCTATGTGGGACCTATAGCAGGGTGGTACCAGTTGGGTGGGGGTGTGATGTTCCAGCTTTAACAGCACGAGTGACTGGTGGCAAGTGGGTACCAAGGGAGCTGCTCTATTCACTCCCTTGAACTGCTCGGCTGCAGGAAGTCTCCCGTCAGTGGTCAATGCTCTCACTCTCCCTCTCCTCTTGTTTTCTACTCTTACTACATGATGGTGGTGGTGAATATTTCCAGCATGGGTATATTAGTAGCAAGTGTGACACCTTCTAGTAGCTCATTAGCCAACAACAGCAACACTATAATTATACGTAACGTGGATTCCACCGGAGCCAATTCTGGTTGAGGTCGTTCCAAGTGGACAACTCCATTTACTGGCATTTGATTATTGTTGTATTTAAAAAAATGTTCAATCTAATGGTTTTTTTATAGAAAAATGTAGGGAAACATGTGAAGAGATTGCCTTTGGTGGAAACCCATGTTTAATACAGAACCTGAGAAGAATGTACAATCATAGACATAATAATGTAAAGGTGGTCTATCATTGCCCACCTGTAGTTAACCTGTAATCTACGTGTAGGGGAAGCACAACAATAGGTGACCAGCATCTGTCTGGATGGTGGAGGTGATCCCTAGCAGCTAAAATGTACCAATGTTTATTTGCACAACACAGCTACTTTAATTACTGCTTTGGTGAAGGGTACTTCTCTGTGCATAAGAGAAATAATCTGAAAAAAATGAGAAATGTGGCAAATGTGAAACAATTTCCAACTGATGGATGAACTATGATTGAATTAAAGACTAGCTGCATGCTGAAACCCCCTTTTCACATTTTCATCAACCTGAAGGGGTCACACAGTTAATGGTATGGTTGTCTCTGGACTGCTAACCTCTTCCTGATCTGAATGCAGTGTGTCCCTTCTTGAAATGCTCCCTCTGAAGAGTCAGACAGGAAGACAACCGGTTTCTAAATCCCCATCCCCTTCGATGTGATGTCAGCTCGACTCATCATCTTCACTGTTATCCTGATGGCTGCACCTGATGGTGATGATGATAATGATGATGGTGATGATGATATTTGAGAATGGTGGTTTTGTGTGATGACGGTGATCGCATGGTGGTTCCATCTAAAGTAGCATGCCTCTCGTGTGCCTTCCGTCCCCTCCACTCGGTCATTCTCACAGTGTCCCCTAGTGGTGGCACTGCACCTCCCAGAATGTCGTCCGATACCCAGCACGACAAAATCACATTAAAGACATTACAAGTGGAAAATATTTTATGATAAATCGAGGCCAAAAGTTTTTTTTTACAATACACAACCCATTTAATCAAGTCTCAATAAATGAAGATGAAAAAATATCACATGTTGCCTAGAGCTCTGCTTCATGCAAGCATTACCCCCACCTTCTCACAGTCAAGCCTTAGCAGTGACAGCTGATGTTGGGATATGTGGATAGAATGACTAGAATCTAACAATGCTAACAGTTGCACTTACTTGTTTACTTTCTGTGTGATTTCATTTTCATGTTTCCCCCCCTGTTCTCAGTTCCGCTAATTATACATATCCAGATAACTTTTAAATTATCAGTTTATCATTCCTTGTCTAGATGATTTGAGTGTGATTATGTTTTGTAATATTATGTTACTCTATTTAGTGAGTAATGAATGATCAAGAGTAATTTAAGTATTATAGATTGCTAGCTAAGTAAGTCCACATTATCCTGTAGAACTGTATGGAGAGTCTTGATTGAACATTTCCCCACCATCGCAGGCTGAATGCAGAAAGATGCTTCTCAAAACTGGCAAACATGGTGTATGCTTCATTTAAACCTTTAAATCTCCTTGTTGCAGTGCATCTGTGCGTCGAACAAGCATGCGAGACAAGTCAGCCATTTCGTGGAAAGAAGCGCGTGAAGAGGCCAAAATGATGCGGTCATCTGCTGCTTCAGATGAGGAAGAGGAAGATAACAATGCCAACAAACCTAAGAGGTCCTCCCAAGAAACACCCAATGCTCTTATCCCACCTGCTCCTACCACAACCCCTGCCGAAATATCAACACCTACCAATACCACCACTATATCACAGCCTAGGAATGAGCAGGCCATCCCTTCAAACAAGACTGTGGTAAGGCTGCCAACATTTAATTTAACAAGGGCAAATCATATGGAAAAAACTTCTCCTTGGATATTTATTTCTATGAAGTCAGTTGATAGTGCTAATGTTTGAAAATCAACATAATTGATAAATGCCATTTACAATAAAGCAGTACTGCAACCGATGTAATTAACGCCCCAGGTATATAAGACGGTGTCAGGGAGGGAACGGTCCTTCAAGCACAATGCAACCACTGTGAATCAAATTAGCGCCCCAGGCCCTTACGAAATCATTTTATTAGATCAGAGTTTAATTGTGTCCAAAATCTTGAGAATATTTATTTTCTAGTCTTATAAGGGCTCCAAAAAGGGGGGTGTGTGTAGAGAATCACAAGTTACTGAGCTATGACCTATACTCTTTCCCCTGATTCTCTCTCCAGATAATTGAGGAGCTGAAAAAAGACCATGTGCCTGCCACTAACATTGATGACGTGACGATACAAGTCAAGCGTGACTCTGATGCACTGTCGCCACCTATTACGCGCGACTCAATTGGCATCATGTTGGACGAGAAGGAGCGTGAACGACAAATGAATGAGGCAAATGCTACTTGCAACAGCTCTGAAGTGAGTAGCCGGGACTCAACACTAGGGCACTCGGTTGCACCTCCTGTTGGCTCACATGCGCAGCCGCTCTCTCCTACCGGTGACGTAGTTGGCGTGCGGGCACGTGGCTACCCAACACCGGCCCCGCCCCATGTAGGGACGCTGGCTGACCTGAAGAAACAGCGCCAACAACAGTTACAGAATCAACTCCAGAAGTCAAAGAGTGGCCTCAGCATTGACATGGCCTCCAGCAATGGAAATGGTTCATTGCCACAAAATGGCCACTCCCCTAATCTCTCCATGTCTGGGCGTTCATCGCCTATCAACAATGGCGGGGGTAGCAACAGTGGCAATACAACACCCACCGGTAGTGGTCCCATGTACTTTCCTCCACCACCAAATGGTGAGCCACCCAAACACCGGTTTACAGCCACCCACCCGAGTGAGATCGTTGGCGACAATGGCAAGCAGAATTGTTGCACCATCCTATAGCCATCTCCAAGTTTGGCTGGGAGCTTTGTATACTCAAGCATCTGTGGATGGATGGATGCACATATAATGCTTTCGTTGGAAAAATAACCACAAACCAAACTCATTTAAATAATCACAAACAAGTATGAGGGATTCAGAGTTCTGATGACTTAAAGACATCTGTGGCATAGAAAGGATGACAATGGTTTGGTTGAAAAGACAATATTTTTTCACAAAGAGCCTTATAGAGTTAGGTTAGGCCAAATACATATGAACATAGACATGGTGCAAGTAGGAGGCACCACTGCCAACTTAAAAGCAGCAAGGCTGCCTTTGTAGAATGGCCTGTCAATATCACAGTGGAGATCTTTCTGAGTAATGATTTGGCCAAAAGAAAATATATGATCATGAGGTAAATGCAGTGATGGTTAATAAATGTTGCTGCAGAGTTTACCAACGTGGTTTGCCCGAGTAAGAAATAAGTTCATTTTTTTACGCGATATAATGAACATGCTTTCCACCGTAATTGTTATCCTAATTTCTTTAAATCTGTGATGGTGTCCCTGTTTTAAATGTCGGACAAAATGTTAAATATAGGCGGTTACAGCGCTGATACATAGAGGGGCAATCTGCTTTAATACCATTTTGGTTGTTAATTTATCTCTAGCAACCAAGTGTGTAGGCACCCTGTTCACCTGTATGCATGTCCTGTCATGCATTCAGTCATTCAATGAACAGGCTATATGGTTAAGATATGATAATAAGTACTGGCTGTTACAAGTAAGTGCCTACTCTACTGGGATCAGAAAGCAAAAAAGGTGTTCTATAGCCTTAAATGTCACCCTGTCAGAATTTGTACAAAGTTTAAAATCCTCAAACTTCCACCAGAAGTAAATGTGGATTTGTATTTCCTTATTCACTTTTGCTGTGAAATTATTGAGAGAAACTTTGTGGATAATTATTATTACTGAGAAGCTGCCAAGTTTGGATCCTAAGCATGTTATGTGTATATATCAGCATGCTATTATCATGTTATGTCTGGTTTATAATGCATATTCTTTATAGATATATTAGGTGTGAAATGGAATTACTCTAAGATAATTCTAAGTCTGCAACTAATAGTGATCAAAATGTTAACTAATTGCTTATAGTTACTGTATTGCTGTAATTATTGATATTACAATAGACTAGACGAATTATGTATTGGTTGTGGTGAAATGTCCCTCTCAGCAGTGGGGCTACCAATGTAAACAAAACAATCTGTCTCTTATTACAGAGTTTCTTAAGGTTCAATGAAGTGTGTGCATGTGTAACAGTGAAGTATTAATCATTATCATTTAAGAATGACAGGACTACACTTGGAGCAATCAGAAAAAAAGTGTAGACAAACAAAGTAATATGTTCATGGAAAGTTGTTCAAGCCACCTATATACATAGAATGCTGATATGGATTTCCATGATATAAAATATTTATGTAATGGATAATAAGTTACTAATCACCCATGGAAACATCATTGTACTTAAATGTATTAGTGAACAACATATCTATTATTCTCAGAATGGTAGCCACAGAAAACTGAGATATTTGGTTCTCTAAATATTGAGAACTTTAGAAATAGAGGGCTATGAAATGTTCACAGTCCTATGCAGTTATTCACTCTGGCCCAATCAATCGCAATATAAATTATTTTTAACAGCGACATATGACTTTGATAAAAACACCAATATACAGTTTGTAAAATAGATGCTTTATAGATTTCTCATCTCTAAAACCTAACTCATTTATAGAAATAAAACATGAATAGACAATAGAAATCTAGAAATTTTAGAATAATGTAGATAGTAATAAAAGAAATGATGGTATGAAAAGAATTGGCGACAGCATAGGAAGTCAATATCAAATTACGTATTGTTGATACGATTTTGACATCCGTTTGACGTGAATTACATGTGACTACTTTTAGAGATAATTTCAATATCACATTACATGCCTGCAATACAGAATTTATGTTGCAGGTGGAGGCAAAACCACAATACAGGGCTTAAAATATATGCAGATTTTCCAAATATTTTGGTCGCCGTGGTATACTAAACCGGTCTTCGTGATTACTGTCTATCTGTGGATTATATCAATATAAAACCAATTTATTAGTTGCAAATAAAAACAAACAGGCATGTCATGTTACCTTGTAACACAAACAGGACAGGTAGATGAAAGGGCAGGAATTGTTGTTTCATTGAGATTAAGTATTTGTTCAGATGCTGTATACTAAATTGGTTAAATCTATATAGCAATCATTCATATTAAACTCCATTTTAAGAACAGAGGGGCACACATTGTTAGCGTCTCTCGACTCCAACTTTTAGCAAGGCAGATATTTTGTACTGTGTTTAACTGTACTGTGTAATCATTGGTAGAAAAGGGTAGGCATCCCTACCTAAAATTATTTTTTATACACAATCACAAGTCTTTTGTACATAGTACACCTATCTATAAAAATATACTTAGACATAAAAAAACTGATATTCTGTGAGTGATAGGTGAATGTATATTGATGATGCTAAATAGGTCAAATGTGTAAAATACCAACATTGCAGTGAGCCATTGGATTGGCCTGCCTTTCCTATAGTCAAGAGTCCTCATTGGTCATCTGAACCAGTATAGATAGATACTCAATAGGTTGTGCTATCAGTGTCATGTAAGCAAGTGTGGATATTTTGTGTATCCTAACCCTTGACTTCCCTCAGGAGCAATATGTGGGGGTGTTGCAAGGCAGTGTCTACAGCAGTGACATCAGTGTACTACTTGGATGCGCCTCACCAGTTTGGAAAAAAAGCTGTTTGGTTCATTCATTTTACATATAGGAAAGCAGAATTACCCTATGATGTGGCACATTTTTTCCACTTAAAACCGCATTAGGAATATCTGTTAACATGGTTGAAATCTAAATGCAGTATTTTCCCCCAACATCTCCCTCCAACTTACGGTTGTATTATATGTAAACAAGGCTGGGCCAACGTTATTGTGTTTCATATGTATAATGAAAAAGATATATATGCATTCAATACCAGTTGCAGAATAATATGGCTGATCACATAATATATTGAAGCATATGTCGTTTCAATTTGTATTGATACTGTCTATCAGCATTAAAAATAATGGCCAATGTTTTATTCCCCAATATAATCCTCTCTGCTGGTTCCTTCTTGGAGAGGAAGGGGTCAACAGTGTAATCCCTCTGATCATTGGCTCAAACACTCTAATATTCTTATTAACAGTAAGTTACACATACCTACTGTGTATAAATGCTAAAGACATTCCAGAATGTCATGGGATGGGACTCACTTTAATGAGAAATATTAAAAGAAACATGTATGTCAATTCCTTTCTTGAACATTCATGTTTGTGTTTCTGGAGTAGACTATTCCAAATTCTAGCAAATGCCTCTTAATTATACAAGTGTTTAGAGTGTGCTAATTTGATTCCTGGGAAGGTTACTGTGATCAAATTGAAACAAATTACAATTACAATAGGAAGCTATCCACCATACTGACCAAACTACTGGAGTGTGCATTACTTTTAACTGTCGGATTATATGTTAACTTAATTTAAAGTATTCATTGAGAAAGATGCCACCAAACTTTCAGGAGGTTTCCCAAGAGGGTGTGGAAAGGTGATAAAATTTTCTTGTGAAAATATTGTTCAGACAGTGTTTAAAAGTATTGGCTAAGGGTAAATGTAGCAGGTCTACATTTTCTAAATTAAGAGGAAGGGATTATCAAGAAGTTAGGTAGGCTGATCTACCCATTGATTCCTGTGTATAGAAATGGCATCTTGTATTTGTCACCCGTGATGTGGTGTTTATCAGAGGCAGATCCATAGTTGATCTGTATCATGCTGGATGTATTGATAGAACTGTGTTCTATAGGCCCTACTTATACTTGTGACAAAGTATTTACAGCAGTGTTCCATCCTTTTTCATTGTTACCATGTCGGTAATTTTTTTTCTCATAGTGAATTACTTACTTGTGAGTCAATGTGATCTAAGTGGTAATTTAGCAACACAGCAGCACTGTAGCACGCCATTTATAAAACCATTTTATGATAGGTTCTGAGAGAAACATTTTGCTAGTTCACATGAATGTGTGTGGTTCTAAGTTTGTGCTGTGAAGTTAACATAATTATATTATACATAGAACGAATTATGTTAATGATATGTAACAAACTCATTCCATTATATATTTTCCTGGAGAAGGCTCAATTCTGGATACAGCATCAGTTGTACAGTTGTGTTTTGTATATTTTATAAGAGAAGCCTTGTTCATGTACTAGTGGAATTCGCATTTCTAAGCTGGCCTGGTCAGATAAAGGCACCAACATCTTTCTCTGGTGTAATACAATGTCTACTCGTGATGCAATCATGTGGTTTGCCACAAAAGTTCAGTGAATACTTCAGAACTAGGACTGTTGCTGTTACTGTATAAAAAAATATGTATGTCATTAAATAAATAGCATTCTTTATTAAGAAAAGAAATGGAAGTATTGTTTCTTTAGTAATCGATCATCCCCTCACACCATTCAATTTCTATAACAGAATTAGCTGACTTTTATACGACCAAGTACAAATTCAGCTGACGAGGAAAAACATCAATAATTTAATCCCTTTTTTCCCCAAGTAAGGCCACTCAAAAAAAAGAAGTGGTTTCTCATCACCAAGGTCTGAAAAATTTGATGAGGGAGGCTTTTTAAATTTTTTATTTTTTTTACTCGTGGGTTCAAATGCATGGGATGATATACCTTTTTCAGGACCAAAATTCACATTTTAGTTGTTCAGAATTTATGGATCTTTAAAAGTAGGGAAAATTTAGGTTAGTTCTATCCTACTGCATTACTGGCAGTATTAGCTTTGATTTGATACCAAATAACCCAATATTTGTCAATTTTTTATCATATTTTTCATGAAAAATTAGAAGAAAAAAAGAAGTTTTCCTCAAAAGGTGATTTTTATGATGCGCGCGGTGATGAGAAACCATTTTATTTTTTTAAGTGGCCTAAAACCATTTCGTTTAAAGGGAATAAAACATAACAGACGTTCAAGGATCATTAAATCCTAGGGTCAAGGTTTGAGGCTCTCTTGTGCATGGAAACTTTCTAAAATGCTTTAAAATATGTGTCCTGAACCAACACACCAGTCCGCGGCAGAGTAGTTTCTGTGTGCCTCAAATCTCCAACCTAGCCTTCACGCTCCAGCAGATGTTTGGTACTGACTAGATAGGAGATAAAATTCAACCCTATGGTCAGGAGACATCTATCATTAGGTATACGTCAATTAGGCGCTACGTTCCCGGTCCCGTATATGTCATAGTGCTAAACAACCCAAATGAAATTAGTCATTATTCAGCAATGGGACATCATACAATATCAAATGGCATATCACAGTATATAGGAAGACTATGTCTTTCTCTTTCTGGTATATCTGTAGCCCTCAAGGCGGTAAATAATGAGGTATAAATTGGTAAAATAAATACAATGGTTGTGCAAACAGTTAGATTGGGGGCCTAGGCCTAGATTAGTCTAGTAGGTTTAACCCATTCGGTGTGATGCTACAGAGTCGATGCATCCACCGTCTTTCCTCCACATTGAGTTCCGCGATTCCGGCAGGGGATCTCGGTGGGCTTTTTATGAAACTCAAGACTGTGATTTCCAAGCCGTTCCATCTAGATGGTTGTTGCGGAGGAGGGGGGCATATATTGTAATGTCTACCAACCGGTTTGTCACGGTTGTGGTCTATGTCCCCATGGTGTCCCTGGAAACGGTCCATTATCCTTTCCAGGGTTTGGCCTACATATTGTACGCCACAGGATTTGCAGGTTATGGCGTAGATTATGTTGGCGCTTTGACAGTTGACTGAGGTCAATGTCCTGAACTTTCTGCCGGTAGTGGTTGATTGAATAAATCCACTTTTGTTAATTTTTGGGCAGTATCTACAGTTCAGAGGAGTGTTGCACGGGTACTTTCTAATGTGTGGGACCTTGGTGTCAGGGGTCTTTCGGCTGGTGGAGGCTCTCACTAGTTCGTCACCCAGGCTCTTGTTTCGCCTGTTGCCAAAGACCAGTTTGTGCTCGTGAAACTCTCGGGTGGTTTTGGTCTTTTTCATCTGGTCCCAATTCTCTGTGAGAATTTGTTTTATTGGGGGGTTGTGGGGGTTGTGGGTAGTGATGCAATAGAATGCTTTCGGTCTACCAGTGGTGTTGGGTTTTTCTTTGGGCTTGATTAGCTCGGCCCTTGGTTGTAGTTTTGCCCTCGTTAGCGAATCTATGAGTAGATTCCGAGGATATTTCCGGCGGAGGAAATGTGTGCAGAGCATCAGGGAATTGCGTAAGAATTCAGACTCTCTAGTGCAGATACGCTTTACTCTCTCCGTCTCCCCAACAAGATACACACCAAGAGAGTCCCATATGCCCAGGCAAAGAAACTACATGTCATTCACGTCATGCGGACATTGTCCAACCAAAACACCCTATGCTCCATTGTTGACACACAGGCCACTCACTAATATCGTGGCCTCCACCCTTAACCCTCTTGCTTTATGGGTGCCTAGAATAACAAACTAAGCCCTGTTAATCTAGTGTCATTCAATCATGTGTACCAATTTTAGTCACACTCAACACACTTTTCAACTCTTTACTTTTGATCACTCCTAACAACTAGACTATTCTAGATTACTGACACTTAATGTTCAGTCACACCACCACATCAAAATAAAGCAAACAAAACTGGACTGATTTGGCCCTAAGACCCATCTCCTGGTCCCACCTTGTTCTAAAAGTTTAACTAACATATAGACCTTGGGAATCTGATAAGGATATAATCAATCTCAGCATTCTCCAAATGAATCACACCTGATGAGACATTCAAGTCGAAACCACTAACTGTACCACCGACACTGCACTACCCACAGTGTCAAACAGGGGCCCCACCTCATCATTCATTGGGCCCAGATGACCTCCACATAAATTCTCCTAAGTCCTAAACATCTGCTCTAAGATAGTTTCCCATATTAGGAAATCCTCCAATACTCTGCTAGGAGATTGCTTAGAGGAAGTGAGGTCACAGACTAAATCCCTGGACTCTGATTGGTCAGAGCCTTTGGTAACCATGGTACACATAAGCATAGTGAGCCTTGTCAACAAGGCATTCAGTGGTTGTGCAAGGTAGGGACTACCGTAAATTCTCGCGTAGAAGCCGCGGCTTGTACGCGAGTCAGACTCAGCTTTCTTTTGATACCAAACATGCCTATATAGGGTGCGGCTTATACGAGAGTTTTTATTAGTATACTGCAGTACCAAAATCGCAATATTCAAACCCCATCTGTGGCTTATATAATTTGTCAAAGTTAGGGGTGCGGCTTATACGCGAGTTAGGCTTATACGCGAGAATTTACGGTAGTAGTCCTTTTTCCGTTTTCACCTGAATAAACAGTTAGATTGGAACGGTTTCTCAAGGAGAAGCAATGGTGCTGCCCTCATAGAAAAGGGGGGTAGATGTGATTTAATATTAATTTAGAGGTCAAATATCTTGTATATGGATTGCCCTGACTGCAAAGATGTGATAGTATTTAATTTGTATCTTTATGACAACGTTTCCTATTTACACTAGACAGTGCAGCAATGGATCATATTTAGCAGCGGTTTATATATTCATATAGCACCTACAACTACGTAAAACCCCTATCATTGGGTAGCATAGAGGTTTCTAAACAGGATTATTCAAGTTTGGTCTAATAATATGCTGGCGAAAATTGGCGATAGGAGGTCTCCTGAAAGACGAAAATCAATCTCCTGAGGCTTCTATTTACTATTATTATAATAGTAAATTAATTTTGTCGTGGACATTTTAACGAGATTCTTATTGAAGTTCTCAAGCTATTGAATTCTACAAACAGCTAGTCAATACAGCAAATATTCTGTGATTGAGAGCAATATCCCTATAGCATGCAGCAGGGTAGGCCTAGTTAACTATGTCCCAATAGTCAGTGTAGCGGTACACTGCATTGCCATGTGGACCGGTAGAATGTGACAGGTCCCCTCTGGCAAGTTTTAATCTTTGAAACTCCATTAAAAATAATCTATCAATGATAGGAACATACTTTTTGTGGTCCGGGGCTCTAATTGTTTCACTCATCTTAGTGTATTGTACATGATGGTTTACAACAATTATCTAAGAATCCGTTGTCCTAGCTACTATCATCTATATTTCGCAATAGATTGCCAACACACACTAGGTGGTGTCCCTCATTACTCACTCTAATGCTCCTGAGAATGTCTACTAGTAAGTTTGTAAAGGTTCTGAATATCTCCACAGGGTCCCGCCACTAGTTCCCCAGAATGATCCTTAACTGACAAGTGGGAACCCTGAATAATGCACTATATACGGTAATATTATATACTAAAACAAGAATATAAACAAGATTTAAACGCATGTTACTGATTATTTTATTGATAAAGAATATAAACAGTTGAAGGTTTACATGATGCTTATATTCAGTTTCTTTTATTTTCTCCAGCGGGTGGACAGATATTTGTTTTCTCTGAAAAACCATAGCACTGACATTTTTTTATACATTTGTAACTAACAAAACGACATGCACAAGGGGAAAGTATGATTTGAACTTAAGATCTGTAAATGTCCATCATATACACGAAGAGGACTTGTACACCTCTACTACAGAATATGGGTGGTTCTGACCAATCGTTGACATTTGGCCCTGGGTGGAGCACTGGGGGGATATTTTTCAAATATAACCCCAGATAAAAATCCTTTTGCCTAGGTAAACTAGGGGTCCGGGGCCAACTGTGTACAAACTTGGAACAGTTAAAGCCTAAAACTGTTGCTATGGTAACCAGGCAAAGCTCCTATGTCAATACCCCTGAGTCTCATTGAGGCTACGAGTCACACACTTATTCTAATTTTATGCATTCTGTATTTTCACTCATTTCCACATATCCTTTGGCATGGAAGTTGGTTATTATATGTACAGGCGATGTTATGGGTCATATCATTATATTTCTTTTATATCTGGTTATGATTTTTATGACCTTTACTCTTTCTTTAAGAAATTGGGTGAAATCGTGCAAGGTTGAGGGGGAGAGGATATTTTCTCTCTGCTACCTTCCAATTAGCTTTACAACTTGGAATCTTATTGTAAACTTTTAATTTCTACTTGAATATATAGTAGGTCATATTGTCTGTTGACTGGTATATGGGTCTTGGACCTATCGCCACCTCAAGTGGGTCTGTCATGTCTGTGAAAAGGGGGTTTATTTATGCGTGACTCGTAGCCTCATAGGCTAGCTCTATCAGAAATTCGTATAAAGTATGATCCAGGTAGTTAAAACTTTTAATTGATTATATTGGTGCTTTATATGAAGGGATATATGTCAAAGAATGACAGGTTAAAATATTTTTTCTATATATGTATAGTAGAGATCTTGAGGACTTCAATCTCTGTGAGACTACGAGTCACTCACTTATTCCTTGATTTCACACGTTCAAGGTAGTCTTTGACGTGGGACTCTGTTATAACACATAATGGTCATATCTATATATATATTCTTACACCTCTGTGATGGCAACTATTGCTTTGACCTGTGCCCATTATTGTATGAGCAGTATCTCAGATGAGTTAATCACCATTATTTAACCCTTTACTTTATGTGCAGTGTACTGGTTCAATATACTGCCATCATCATCATTATCATCATCATCATCATGCACGACATGTCAATGTCAACTCATGGCTGTAACTCTGTGTGTGACTTGTGGCAAGTCTTCTGCCAGGTTTGTTGTCATAATATGGATTACTGATAATAAGGTTTGTGGTTCAGGGTGGGTGAGGGGTGTACGACAGGTTGACATCAACCATGTTTATGGTACCATGTCAGTTATGTTTAGCAATACTTGACCTGACCAATAAAGATTAACCTTTGGTAAAATTAGACAGTATTCCTCTATTAATCAGATGCAGAATCGTACCCCCTGAGGTTGTAGTAAGAATAGTATAAGCATACAGCTATACACTATTTAGCCTCATTGGTTGTAGTACATAGAGCATAAGCTTTCCATAACTGTTTAAATCATATTAATCAAGTGGGAAGTTCCAGAGAAAATTCGTTTTTTGAGTTGAAAATCTAGTTAATCAAATCCTTTAAAAAAAAAGGATTTATACATGGCTAATCCTAATTTCATAAAATCGAATACCAATGTATCGATACAGTAAGCATCAATGTTATCCCTGAAAATAGCGCAATCCCCCTTGCACAGTTTCCTTAATAATGATCCGATTTACACCCAGCAAAAAACTAAATAAAGGTATATGCTCCAGTAAGACAGATTCAGGCTTTAAATGCGTGATGCGTAGTTGCGTGACGCGTAGTTGCGTGATGTATACCAGCAGAACTCATTTTATCCGAGACAAAATAATGTTTCTTTTGTTACCTGGGCATTTTCCTTGAACAGTTCGCTTAATAATGATCCGATTTGCACCCAACAAAAACCAAAATGAAGGTATTTCTCCAAGGAGTGCAGATCTGGGCTTTATATGCGTGACACGTAGTTGCGTGACGTGTAGTTGCGTGACGCGTAGTTACCGCTGCAAAACCAGTCTTTATATTCAAATCTGAACTTTGGTCATTTGGCATATCGTTCCCCTCATTACAGAGGTTTTTCATGTGTAGAATAGATGGTTAAATATGAATAACATGGGAGCTGTGATGATATTACATTTTATTTCTGAGTGACTCGTAGCTTCAGAAAAAGTACACAACTTTACTAAATTATATTTCAATTCACTCCTGTCACAAGAGTTTTCAATATTTTTTCAATTTTCTTTTTCTATATATATGTGATGGTGTCTGGCATTGCATAACAATTTTTGGATAGGTTCTATGGTATTTCTGTGTACGAATCTTAGGGTGTGCCTTCTGGCCTAATAAGTGAGTGACTCGTAGCCTCAAAACTACACAACACTTATACAATGCCCCAGGGCCTTGATTTTTGGGTAAAATGAAGGATTTTAACATATCCAGTATTTCATTTATTCGTTTCCTATAGGAAAATGATGACATGGGTCATGTTGCTTTTCCACTTCTTTCATGGTACAGTCTAGAACTTAAGTTACCTGAAAGAAATCCTCTAGAAATCTCTATTTAAGTGAAATTTAACCAATTTTCGGCCTCTAACGGCTTTAATATTGGTCACCGATGGGCAAAACCATAGTACCCCTCAAAGCCCTAGATGGTCCCGACCTGATAAAATGTAAAAAAGTTGGTTTCATAGAATTTTCACAGAAGTACAGGCTACACAAGTCGAAATTGTGATATGTCAACGATCTGTTAGAACCACCCATATATCCATCCCCAAATGGGAGGTGATGACGTATATCATGTCGTTACGTTCTATTAGATAGTAAGTACGTCATTCTGGATCTCGTGGCTGAGTTGAGTTTGTAAGTCACTCAGTTTCTTTTTCAGGATGTTGAGACCGGATAACACGATGGTCTGCGGTTTGAGGGAGCCTATACTTTCCAGGTTGAAGTAAAACCTATTTGGTTTCCCTGTGGGATCGAACTGTGCCTGAGCTGCAAGAACAAATGATTAAAAATGATTTAAAAAGCTGCAAGAACAAATGATTAAAAAATGTCTTTAAATACCACATCAACAGTACACAGCTCGTTTATATTTATCTTATCTTATTAGTGTCGATATTTTACCACAAAGAAACAGACGAATGGAGTTAAGTTTAATAGTTTTACAAAGCATTGATGGGTTGATGTTCATTGGGTATTTTGTAGATGATTGAATGCAACATTTCAACCAATTTGATGCATCTTCATCAGCCATGCTATTTTTTTCGGGGGGGGGGGGGTTATGGGGTTTTGATATAAAGTCAATCTATTAAATATAGGAATTATTGTGTGTCGTATTATCCTCGATGATAAAAGAATTCTATCCCCTAGCTTCTATGTAACACATTTTAGATAAGTACTTACGTTCTTTTGGATCGACCGTGGAAAATTCACTTTTCGGCCTGAAATAGAAAAAAAAGAGGGAATAGTTCATATGTAATACTCCTTCTAGTCCCTGGTAGTAATACAGTGAGAGTCGGTGATACATGTGCCGTTATGGCCTGTTGATACGACCAGGTGCTTTGAAAATACAAATAGCTGCCGGTATTTATTCAAAACCTGGCGCATAAATAGTTTAGTGCATTAATTACAGAATAGAAAACGACGTTCTCCAACATCTCGGCTGTATGTAGGCCTATAATGCACGATGGTTACACTATAGTTACACACAGACATTACGTTAGTTACCCCAGCACAGTTTCATAAGGACAATAGAAAAATGGAGTTCAGGCTGGGGATATCTTACTGTATTGTATCATATTGCAACAGCCCTAAACGAATTTAAATTGACAATTAATGAACCCAATGCATACAGCTTTAGCCCATATATTATACAATCCTCAATTCGTAAAATACACTTAAATAAAATGTTGTAACTGACCATTCTTCAGGTTTGGGGTAGGTGGTGTGTCGGAGGGCGTTGTCCGGGTCGTATTCGAACGACACGGCACAGGTGGGGTTCCATTTAGCATGTTCCTTAGCGAAGCCTTTTCGTGCAAAGCAACGCATCTTGAGCTCCTGACCTTTCCGTAACTTGACTATGAGAATATCTGCAGCATAGGAAAGACATATACATTGGTTGGTAAGATGCCCGCTGTGATTTTATGTTGCTAAAGGAACAGGATTCCTATTAGCCTTGACTGAATA
Organism: Harmothoe impar; assembly: GCA_947462335.1. NCBI lineage: Eukaryota > Metazoa > Annelida > Polychaeta > Phyllodocida > Polynoidae > Harmothoe > Harmothoe impar. The sequence goes on along the minus strand of OX381712.1, from coordinate 39,894,931 downwards.
AACACTTTGACTCAATAGGCCTACTGCATATTGATTCCGATATTACACGCATGGATTTGGTCAATTTTATGTTGGGAAGTAACGTAAGGCAATACAGAAATCCTAGCGAAATGTAAAAATGCTTGCAAAAGTGGGAAGTGTGGCTTCTCCCTTAATAGTGTACACAGACTGCACAAATGCTTGCTATTCTGAAAGCTTGGAATGGACATTTCATGTTAGATTTGAAGCCTTTAAAAATTTAATTGACTGGTATCAGTAGGCCTACTTGAGTTCAGACTGCCGCCTAGTTTAGTAATAACATAAAAATGCGCAGGAGTGCGCACCATGCGATGGGGCAACCCAAACGAGTCGTCGTGCATCCAGTTGTATCTTTACGAGTTCTTTTTTTGTTTTATTATACCTAGCATATGACATTGGGAAGATTGCAATAGATATTAGAATAGATATTCCGGAATACACATTTGCGAGTTCCCCTATTTTACGCACCACCCCATCTGTTTGCGCACCACTTTTCCCGTATCACACACGTTGCGATACAGAGGTCCGTATTACACACGTAGCTAATCCGGCGCTCCTACGTTGTAGGAATAGCAATGTCATATGCTAGGTATAATAATGGGATTGGAAATAGTCGGTGAGCTACTGATTCGATGGCGGTATAGAGAGGGTGATAGGCAAGCTAAACTATAGACCTATTTTTAACATAAATCTGAATGGTACCAGTAGGCCTACCCGGTAGGCCCAAATAACTACTCACCGTCTGTTTCCCCATAGTCCCCCTCTTCTTCTCTGTGACGTGACGTTACCTACAAAACAAAGGTGTAATCTATGAGTATTAGACCTTATTTCATGGTGGATACGATGACCACTATGCTTAAGTACTAGAAATAATGTATCCCATGCCCCCCATGGGATACAGTGTTCCCGTATCCCATGGCCTGTGACGTCATCATTTGTTCAAATAATTTTCGCCATTTATATGCAATTAAACATATTTTGAAGAGTCAAAACCATGAAATAAAGGCAAAGGCTCATAGCCTGAGCACATTTTGGTACCGTTCCCCCCTCGGTGAGGCTGGGGCCGCATCCCACTCAGCCTGCGGCTTCGTGGGATACGGCCCCAGCCTCACCTTGGGGGGAACGGTACCAGAATATGCTCTGGCCATGGGCCTTTGTCTATATATATACGGCCCTCTCCATATCTTCATGGAGCGAGCCATAGCCTGGTAGAGAGGACCTATTTAGATGGTCTTCTATGACTTATGAGCATTTAAATCGTCGTCATACCATAGACCTACCATCGCATCAGGCTTTAGCCAACAAACTCTACCGGTACCTACAGTATTTTTTTGGATTTGAGAAGATACAAAAGTATCCATCCCATTTATTCAATAGCTCCACAAAGTTACATGTGTTCTTCCCATTGAACAAAGACCGGCCCACCTGAAAACCTATCTAACGATATCACATCAGCAGTTTAGTTAATCACCGCTCAGGGAGAGGGGTTTACAAGTAGGAGACCAGCAATCATATTTAGCTGCAAAAGATGGTGCAGACTGGCAAAAGTAACTGAACAAAAGGGATGAATTACGAATTGGGTGTGTGGAGTGTGGTGTGGACAGTTCTAGCCTAGGTCGAGAGCCCCCACCTCTTCCCTACGGCCCCCAAAGTCTGGCAAAGACAGTTCGAGTCTCGATCTACGATCTTATCGCATCTATTCTAGGACAGTTCCGAAGTGAGTTCGAGCCCAGTCTCTCACTCACAGTCTCAAGGGGTTCCGATTCAAATCAGGCCATGACAATTACATTTACACTAATTATAGTACGATGGACACCCATTTGTCATGGTTTACAAACGTAGACCCCTCGATATAAATGTCAGTCATGCAGTTTTTATAACTAGAGTGAAAGATAACGCCGGAATCAAAGAAATTCCACCCCCCCCCCCCCTCGTACATTCGTATGGCACAAATCACGTCACATGATGCATAAGACGTCACGTGACAACCACGACCACGTGGTCGGCGACGACAAAACAAACGATCTACTCATCAATCTGGAAATGTCCATACAACTAGAACATTTGACGGTTCAGATGTTTTAATTCCTCAAGTTTGAATAATAATGTCAGCCTTCAAAATGTTGACATTTTGAAATAGCCATAGTAACCAACCTAGCAACAACTGCTCTCTTTCCATAACGTCACGACCCACGTCATCAAAAATAGAGATCATGTTCAATCAAAATCGCGTGGACATCATTTTTTAAGTTCCATCCGACTTGTCACATTCTCTGATTCATATTATTTTTTATTAAAGTAGGAGAGGAGAAAGGAACTTAAAAGAATGGAAACTGGCGAGTGCGAGTACTTTTTATGCCGTGATCACGGTCGCCATCACCAAGAGTCGTTACTAAGCAAGTAACTTAAGACAATCTCTTAGCAACTTGTTGTCAACTCAGTCGGTCACCAACGGCAACGGGAACACTCGGTCAACGACAACAACAATAACAGGGTAAGGAACGAATGCATCATTTTCTTAACACTTAACAACTTTATAGAATCGAAAAGTAATACTCTACAGGGCTGGTAGATCGAGGATAGACTACCGTCGTACCAGATGAAGTATCACTATCGGAATCATCTGTAACTGCTGTCTTTCGACGGTGCGAGTTTTCTGATCGGGAGAGGATCGGACGAGTGTACAGAGTCAGAGCTGCTTAGGTTGTGTTCATTCATTAGTTACAGGGGGGGAGGGGGGCAAAAATTTCCGACCCCTCCTGAGGGGGGGGGGGGCGTAAAAAGTTCTCACCCCTCTTGAGGGGGGGGGGGGGGGCGTAAAAAATTTAGCCCCCTTTTTCTAAAAGCCCGCGCGTTACTAGCCAGGTCTACCTAGTATAGTTCAACTTCAAGGGGGGTATTTTTAGTTGAGCTTACCCAACCTACTACTCCTTGTAGGTTGGGCCGCCACTGCTTGGCAAAGTCTGGGAATGAATGCGACCCAGGCTGGGTCGCAAAGCACAGGGAGCCCATTCGTTGGGCCGGTAACTACGTTTCTAGGGTTACGTTTTGACGTTACCAGGCACGGCATCCATGTTGTGCGGGGTACACTTTTAGATGCGTCCGTACGGGCGGCGCCGTTCAATGTTGTCATTCTTCAAATATCTGACAGTAAGGCGGCTGATATAAGTACAGGTGAATGTCATGGCACCTCCGGCCATGTTGTGTGAGCCATTAAGCGTTTAGAGCAAAATCATGGTCATAATCGGCCATTCAAGTATCGCAGGGTGCCAGTGTAGGCCCTTCAAAACGCAGAGCAGAGAGCACAGGCGACGACACTGTACCCGGGCCAATATGGCGGCTGTGCCTGGTTACGTCAAAGCGTAACCCTAGATACGTGGTTTTCGGCCCAACGAATAGACGGTGGCGCCACCTGGCGGGAATTTTTGGTTGCTCAAAGAGAGCCCCAGCAATTGCCATGCAGCCCCAGCGTAACCCACAGGCGTAGCCGCAGTGGGTTACGTCGGAACTAGGTATTTTTTGCCGCCTTCGGCAAGGGGGGGCCACAAAGCATACTACGCGCTATCAAGGTGTCACGGTACAAATAGCCGACAACATTTCTGGTTCTGACCCTATTTTTCTCCTTCAGACGGGCAAAAGGTTGGGTTCTTTTGAGTGTGCAGTAATGAATGACCCCTTAAATTAAAGCTTAACACATATCAGATTTTTTTATTTGCATCCCGCATAAAAAAGTGTGTTCCGATTTTGCGCTAGTTGCCATGGAAACTGACTTACCCAAAGAAATTTTACAGGTGCCCAGCGACCTTTGACCTTGACCTTTGACCCCTCCAATAACCACCCAGGGTTACTATGGCAACAACCAACTTTTTATATTTTTTTTGCCAAGGACTTTGGGAACAATTTGGGCCGCAGATTATGTTTCTGTGACAAATTTAAGGCCTCCTACCACTGATTATATGCACAGTAGTACCGTTTTTCATTGGCACTATTTACATCACAACATTCTGGGGGCGAATTTGTACTGTGACACCTCAAGGGGGGGCGTAACATTTTTTCACGCAATCTCACCACTAGACTGAGTTTCGTCTGTATCCGGAGGAAACCTACTGACGTGAGAGGATCGGGAGGCTTAGTAGGGGTACGAAAGTGGCTATCTCACCACCCCCCCCTATAATTAATAGGGGAGACCGGGGCCTAAATGAACACTCCCTTATAATATAGGCCCCCTAGAGGCTACCGTCGTACCAGTTCCAAAATTAGAGGCCCGCCTCGATATGGATTGCATTTGATTTGTTAGTTCTGCCAACTTCTGGTGACTTGGTTTAATTTTAGGCCGAGCTTCAGGTCAAACTTGATTAGGGGCCTAGGCCTAGAGAGGTGATAATTTTTTAACAGGTTTTTTTTACACCCCCCTTTTATAGTCTAATCATGTAGCAAATAATCAAGTTCTCTTTTAAAATTAGCATATATACTCATGTCAAGATTTTTATCCCATGTGGCTTTAATTCACTATCCCTCATATAGGCACATAGTAGGCCTATGCCCCCATGCAAAGATATTTTGAGCCAAAGTCACCCCAAAGCCGGGGTGACTTTGGCTGACATTAATATTGGAAATTTAAAAACCTTCCAATGGACTTTTTTTTGGTTTTATATTTTTGAGCCCAGTGCATAATATAACAGCCATAAATGTTATAAAACTTATGGAATGAAATATGGCAAAAGTGAGCCAAAGCAGATTCTGGTTGTATGTATTAACATACTATACTGGATGTAACCTTAATAAAAAATCTTTAAAAAAATAAAGTCACCCCACTTTACGGTAATGGCTCCGACATCCTGGCTGGGGGTGTCATAGCTTTTAGCTGTGTTAAAATAACCCCTCCCCCCCCACATTTTCGAAGAAATTGGAGATTGAACGGCAACCCCCCCCCCCCCCCACCCCTCCCCGTACTGAACCATCCAAAAGTGTACGAGGGACAGTATGGCATCCGTACATCGTTACGTCAAAAATGTAACCCTAGAAACGTAGTTACCGTCTCAACGAATAGTAACGCCCAGAAATTCCTATTAGAAGTGACGTTATGGCCATGTAGCCATTATTCAATGAATCTTAACTTTTATACATCAGGGCAATTCTCATTGAAAAACATCATAATATATCATTAAAAATTAGTATGAACTCCTCTTATGACATGAATGGCCTGTGTAGAAGACAAATGGCCTGTGTAAGATCTCGGTACATAGGCCACATTGGCCTGTGTGCATAAAAAGTTTTCGGCAACACTGGTGTCATTTATATACATTTACCAGCAGCTTCGCTGCAGGCGAAACTAAAGTGTGAACATTTGGTACCTTGGGGTGTGCCGTGAGAATAACAGCATGGCACTGGGCGGGAACATAACCACCGACCAGGACCCAACAAAATCGCCTCAGGTGAAATGCATTATGGGAGCAACATCAATATTAATATGGTCCTAATCACTAGCCTACCTGAGGTGGGGGGGGGGGGGGGGGTGCGCTTGGTGGATTTTCTTAAAATGTTTATTTTTCAGACCCCCCCCCCCCCCCCCAACAATTAAGTAGTACATGGTCATTATTCATCATCGGGGGGGGGGGGGGGGGGAGGGTGGTATGGTACGAGCGAACATTTTTACGACCCCTGTTTAAGTTTTTCATCATGACCCCCCCCCATATGCAGCTGGCAATGAATGACTCAGTCTATAGGGAGTGGTCATTATCTTTAATAACAGGAGGAGGGGGTTGATGAATTTTAGCGCAAGGGCGCAGACATTTTTACAACTAAAACAAATCATTATTTAAATATTAAATATTTTAATTTTGTACAGAACTGGAGTGAATCATAATGACGACACAGGCTGGGCAGAGTATGGCCCGGTGTGTGAATCCTGTGACACATGACGTACGTTACCAGCCACGACCTGGTTATGTGGTCCCCTCCCTCTTCTATTCGTCATGCTCGGCCATTAGACGTGCTGTCACCATCCGCAGATTCAACAAGGTAGGTCTATGGCAAAGTGAGGGGTGAGAGGATCGAGTTTCTCACCTATAGATAATTATCAGACTTAGAAATGTTATGCACTTATCTAATGATGAAGAACATCTCCCTTGCAAGGTGATGAATATTAATTTTTTTTAAAACAACAAAAAAAAACAGAGGGCCCCACCTCTATATATTTATATTTATTCAGATTCTGATAATTATGCTTATCATTGTCTTACAGATTTCAACACTGCCATTACCACGGTCCCTACAGCAAACCCTTGGTGCTCTATGTATGAATGATTTCCGAATTGATCCAAATGAGGTGGTTGCCAACCATCACCGTAACTGGACATTCCCGGCCACCTGTCACATCGATGGCACACGCGTCATGATCAAACTAGGCCCAAAAGGTGCGTGGACATGCCTGCTTGCAGTGGGTATGGTGGTGGTCTGACTTGGTCATGATTACCCCTTCCCTGGTATTTTTCTTAAGTACTTTATTTCTGCAAAGTTCAAAAAATGGGAAGGGTTTAAAAGTGACCCAACTGTTTCTAACTGTTTTCTAAGCCATGTCTTTCTATGTATAAACCTGGTCAATTGGCCATTTCAAAATTTAGGCTCGAGCTTATTATGAATATGGGAAAAAAATTCTTTTTACTGTACATCCAATGTTTTCTTCTTCAGGAAGTGAGCTTGTTCAGTACCCAAGGATCATAGCACGATTTGCTTGTAGTGGTGTATGTAGTCAGGTTCTTGAAATAACCCAGACTCTGGCAGAATATATGAAGAGTAACTCCCAAAAAGATGATCCCCTGGAGGAGCGGGCCATTTGGAAGATCATCTTTGCAATTGCCTGTGCGCTAGAGGGTCTTCAAGCTGACTCAAATGTTACTCCTGCCAATCTGCACCTCCAGGAGGATCATAGCATCTTTTACCAAGCAACACCCGAAGGGACACGTGATGTCAACAATATGATGGAGAGTGCTGTTTTCTATGAGGCCCCGGAGATTCTGACGCGTCACAATGCTACAAGCCGCTCACACTCGTGGCTGCTAGGATGCATTGCATATGAACTTGCTAGCAAAAAGCCTGCATATTATGACAGGGCTGGTAATGGCAACTTGCTGTCCGTTGTAATGTCCATCTCACATGGAGTCCAGCCTCCCGCAGTGGCCAAAAATTACTCAGCTGACCTGACGCACCGACTTATATCAGCATGCTTAAGGGTAATGCCAAATTCTAGGCCTTCTGTACTTCACATCAAAGAACTGGCTGAGAGTAAATTGCGAGCATAAAAGTGTAATATCCACATATAGTCACTGCTGGCAGTGTATACGCTTACTATTTTTACATGTTTTTAACATACTTTAGTATGCCATCGCCAATCATGCTTTTAAAATAAAAGGTAGTCTCAGCATCATTATCATATCGCAATTCAAATAAAGAAATTATTTTGAAAAAGATACCTTGCTTTATCATTATTCAATCATAGAATTAATCAAAAGCTGAGAAAGTTTTTCTCAACTCCCTGTACTACAGACAGATTTGTCAGGTGGCCATGTAACACTTGGTCGTTTGGAGAAACCTCTCATTCATGTCCCGTAAAGTCTCTTGGACAACCTGCATCTCGTGTACAACCCGTGACTACAGTAACAAAATCGACACCCGACTCGGTGGTCCTGGTCCAATTGGAATTCCAGGTGTGCTTAACCTGCACCTGGTTTGGTTCGCATATTAACCCGCGAGACTTTAACAGTACTAATGATGACCTGTGGAAACATGTAATTTCATTTACTACTTACAGACTTGGCCTGTGGAAATGTGTCATTTCATATACTACTGACAAGATGTGACCGTGGGAAGGTCCCATTTCATATACTACTGACAAGATGTGACCCGTGGGAAGGTCCCATTTCATATACTACTGACAAGATGTAACCCGTGGGAAGGTCCCATTCCATATACTACTGACAAGATGTGACCCGTGGGAAGGTCCCATTTCATATACTACTGACAAGATGTGACCAGTGGGAAGGTCCCATTTCATAAACTACTGACAAGATGTTACTCGTGGGAAGGTCCCATTTCATGTACTACTGACATGTATAACCTGTGGAAATATGTCATTTCATGCACCACTGACAGACATTCAGTACTGCCGAAAAGACACCGGCACACCGGCTTTTGCCTGTGCAAAAATACTAATGGCCGGTGTAAGGCTCTTGCACTCCAGCCACAATGGCCGGCTATGATGTCTGACATTAGCTTTCCAGAAGTGAAACAGTTATTTATTTATTTATTCACATAATCCTAAGATGGCCTGTGTCGGATCTCGCGACACAGGCCACATTGGCTTGTGTACATAAAAGGTTTTAGGCAATACTGAATGACATTTGACCGTTGAAAGAGCCATTTCATGTACTACTACTAGCCGATTTGACACGTGGAAACGGATCATTTCATGTGCTCTTGACATAATATTTATATGACCCGCAAAATAACACTGTCTTTGGCTGACAAACAGAACTGGTGAGATGTGAGAACTATTAATAGTATTCAACATATCGAATAAACAATTCACAACAACTTATAATCCGGTACATGTAGTAAATATGGAGTGCCTCCAAAATTAGAATGGCATTACCTTGTGGAACACATTATTTAAGGAGCCAATGCTACTTACAGGAACAACTTTGGGGTTACTGGAGATGAGGTCTGCACTGGTTACATGGCGTGTCTGGTCGTCAGTGCACCGTACATCTAGTGTGAACTCGACTGAACAATCTTGGCAGAACTCGTCACATGTACAGTCCTGAAAAATATGTCAAATCATAAGATATTTAGAAAGAGCTTTAACACAATACCAATGGCCGGAACCACATACCATAATATCATTCCCTCATGATAATTCATTTAACAATTACGGTTATACATAGTTATAGTAACTTGACAGATTAGCATTGAATAAAATTATTGATGTCGCCTTGAAACTAACCATACTGTAAATTCTTGCATATGACAGCCAAACCCTCATACAAGCCACACCCGAGTTTGATGAAATCCCATAAGCCACACATGGGGTCTGATTGGGAGACTTTAGTACTGTCTCATACTTCCACAAACCCTTGTAATAAACTCAACTTTGGGCCAATCCTGTAAGCCGCACTGGCCTTCTGACTCTCGTACAAATTGTGGCTTCTACGTGAGAATTTACTTATACATTTAATCGAACTACCGTAAAACCTTGCGTATAAGCCACAGCTAATGCGCGAGTCAGGTCGGCAGTGCGGCTTATAAGAACAGCCCAGGGTCAGGGTGCAGCTTACTAGTATACACAAGTTTTTGCTGTTATGGTACAGTTCTAAAGTCACCGCAATCAGATCGCCATTATAGGATCGGCCCAAACTCTGGGTGCGGCTTATACGCGAGTTAGGCTTATACGTGAGATTTTATGGTACATTGGTTTGGTCCATCTCCATGTTCGGCAATACTTACTCTGCAGTACTGCATACGGTCTACGGTTTCGTCACATGTGAGTGGTATCAGGCCTACGCGACCCGCAATGAACTCGTCGCACATGACAGTCGAGTTGGCCTCAATCTGTATCCAGTCAATAGCTGTAAAGAGAAATCCAATTAGTGTTTATTGTATTGTCAATTAGACTAATGATTAGTATTATAAAAATCTTTAATCAGTTATCAGGGCAAATAGGTCTATGTGTGGTAGATAATCTGGACTTTCGGGTCTTTTCTTTGAACATTTATAATTTATAAATAGGAACAATTGACCATCTTGCTGTAACGGAACACATGCCTCAGTGTAAGCTGTAATACTGTTACTAACAGTGTTAGACCTATTTGTGCTCCATAGAAGTCGTGGTTGTAGCTTACTGCTTGTTTTGTAGAGTGTGTATACCCACTTAGAAACACATCACAGTGATAATGTTCTTACCTATTGTTGGCGTCTCTGCAATGAAGACCCTCCGAATGCTATTTGCAGTGCTGTAATTACAAAAGTTAACGATACATTAAAAATTGCATAAATTAGGAAAAATAAATTCCCATGCACAGAAATTTGAATTTCTATTTGATAAATATAGATTTTTCTGGAGAATATAAAGGTCACGTCACATGATGCAACTATTGTCAATGACATTGTCATGCTAACTCATGGATTGGTCATTGAGGGGGCATAGCCATAGAATGATAGATGTCAGTCCACAATAGGCAAAAAAATAGGAAAGATGCTGGTCTCTTTTTTTATATAGGAAATAAGGGAGTGTTCATTTATTATTTACAGGGGGGTGGTGGGTTTTGGGGGGGGGGGGGCGTAAAAATTTCCGACCCCTCCTGAGGGGGGGGGCATAAAAAATTCTGACCACTCTTGAGGGGAGGGGGGCGTAAAAATGTAAGCCCCTCTTTAGCAAAAAAGCCACCTCGTTACTATAGTTCAAAGGGGGGGGGCGAATTTTTTTTCGGCGACTTCGGCAAGGGGGGGGGGGGGCGCAAAACATTACACGCGCTCTCGAGAGGGGGGCGTAAAAAATGTTTGCCCCTCCGCGCGAAATCTCACCACCCCCTCCCCTGTAATTAATAAATGAACACTCCCTAAATATACTTCTTTACAGGAAGCACAATGGAAAAGTAGCAATTTCTGCAGTGGGAAAGGTGGCATATTTATTTTGGGAGGTAAAAGACCTGATCCCGATCACTGGCTGCATACTCACAGTCACACAAGTGACAAGAAGAGAGTGGATTGGCCTTCTGGGCGATAATAGGGACACCGGCGAGTATCAACTAGATAAATGCGTAATATCTGCTGTATGTGTTAACACTTACCTTAGGGACATGTCCTCGATATGGAACTTTATGTTCTCGTTAGTTAGCTCTGTTAGTGCCACGGTAGGCTGGCTTGCGTACGGCATCTTGAGGATAAAAGTGGACCCGAACAATAATCAAACTTTTGCCGAATCGGCCGCCAACTTGGATGATGCCACTGGCCTGTACGGAAGCAGGGGTGTCAGAATAGACAGATCCCATAATAACCTATCTAAGATCTGATTGGGATGGAAGATACTAATAAAATTAACAAAAGTATTCTAAATATGTCGGATAATTACACTAAATATAATGAGACTTAACGAGTTTAGACACATATCATTTTCTTTAGATGGTGAACACCCCATAAATTACTAAATGGACTCGTCCGAGACAAGGCGTGAGCGTGGCTAGACGAGATCACAACACACGCAATCTGCGGCTGGTGTTTGCAGCCACATTTGCAAGATCAAGCAAGAATGGGGTCATTTTCAGACAGTAACGTGTCGAAGAAGTTAGCAGATTTAAACAATTCTCAACAGAGTATCCAGACTTTATCGCTATGGCTGATTCATCACAGAAAGCACTCAGCAACGATTGTGGATGTGTGGTGCAGAGAACTGAAAAAAAGTAAGTTGACAGTCACACTTCTGATACACTCACACAGTCACACAGTCACACTGACACTGGAGGCTGGAGCAGACAGCACATGTGACTTCTGTAGTTTTTGTCTTTAGGCCTACACTTTTTACCATAATAAGTTATGAGCAGGGGTGATCCAGGAGCTATTACGGTACGGTATAGATATATGTAAGTCATGGTCAGACCATGATGACTGTAGAATGGTGCACCAATATTGTTATCATGATTGGTCCAGCTTGAATTGAATGGAAATTCACATGATTTGGGGGGAGGTGGGATACAGTGTCATTGAGGTAAGGAACGCTCAGTATTGCCAGCTGGAAAGGGGGGGGGGGGGGGGTGATCATTTAAAATTACATTTATGTACGGTACCTGGTATGATGTTTATATAATTCAATTCAATTCTTTATTTCTGACTCATTTGAAGTACAAAGGTTATCATGCATACCAAAAATAATATAGATATAGAAGAACAGGAGTATCACGGCCTTTGGTGTCTCAGACATGGTTCACTGAGGAGAGATCACAATGCAGACCAACAGCGTGGGGGGGGGGGGGGCAAACTTGATAAGACTCCATGCTTGGGGGATGGGTTAAAACTGTAGAGTAATGCCCTATAACTATACAAGCATTACACATGAAGTAAGAAGTTACAGATCTAAGAACTGGAGATCATATCTCCACTCAATTGTTAGCAATTTATTGGACATAACTTTAGGTGTAAAAAAATAATCACTCTCGTACACAAATTATTCAGACCGTGGCAAAAATCTCTAAAAAAAACCTCTCTAGGCTGTACCTAACTGATAGATCATCTATGTGCAATTTCTTATTTCCTTCAGCCCCTTCAAAACGTAAACTCACCCTACTCTACCTGGCCAATGATGTCATCCAGAACAGCAAAAAGAAGGGACCAGAGTTCAATAAATCCTTCAGAACGGTGCTTCAAGAGGGTTTCAAAAGTGCTCTCAAGTAAGTATCTACGTGCCCGTGGGTACAAGTAGGCCTATCAGTAGGCCTACTGGTACGGTATATAAAATGTATTTGAACTAAGAGGGGGTCACTGTCTATTAGGAGCAGTGCTATGTACTGGGGAGAACCTTATATGGCTCACTCTCACCAGATCGATGCAACTATTACGTCATGTGACGTACATAGTCGGTGACGTACATGATCGGTGATTTATTGACTGCCTTACCCTTTCAAACCATGATAAAACATGAATAAACCTTACCAAGGTGTACATATGATGTGTGTCTTGAAATGTAAGATTTTAGACATGTGTAGATGCGACCATTAAAGGGAATTTTACATGACATTTCAATACCGATCATGTACGTAATGTGACGTACATGATCGGCCATTTTCTATTGACTGCCTTAATTACCCTTTCTCACCATATTTAAAACATAAACCAATCATAGGAAGGTGTACATATGATGTAAGTCTTATTAAACATGTATTATCAAAGTCATGTGCAGCAGTGGGTAATAAGAAAAATGTTGCATGACATTCCAAGCCGATCATGTACGTCATGTGACGTACATGATCGCTTGTACATTGAGGCACTCCCCTCTGGCCCCTATAAATATTTTGTGAGTGTTCTTTTGCTAATAAACTCCCCAAACATACATTACAGCCAGTAGGTACGGTTAGAAGAGTTAAATAGCAGATTGCATGGTGTAATTAGTGGATTTTTATAGTTTTCCGATCATGTACGGCCACCGATCATGTACGGCCACATTTTAGTTGCACTGATTTGGTGAGAGTGAGCCATATGCTACATTAAATCCTACGTAATTTACAGGCAATCCTGTATTGAATTTAATTCTCTTGGCTGGGGATAATACATGTAGGCCGTTACTGCTTCATTATGACATTAAATTGTAACTGCATGTAGTCAGCACTGAGAGATGATTCATCTAACCTACGATACATCTTTCACCCATAGAGATGTAGATGAAAAAGCCAAGGGTTCCATGGAGAGACTAGTTAAGATATGGGAGGAGCGCTCAGTATTTGACAAGGACTTCATCAACTCACTGAAAAAGGTATTTGCCAAGGCCTCACACTCACAGAGCAAGAGCCAACAGAGGTCGTCAAAGGAGGATGCAAATGGTAAGTAACACGCACTGTATGATATAAGCATCTACATAGAATTTGTTTTGACTTTGAAGATGTTACATTTGGCGAGGAATTGGTGATGTAGACTCTCTATCTGACACAATGTACTGCTACTTTTTCATTAGTACAATTGATAACTTAGATCCCAATGTAAGGTGTAAACCTACAGGAGTTTACTTGTGAATACAGTTGATTTAAAAAAAAATCATATTTGACAATTATATTAAAATTGTGTCTGACAAAGTGTGTTAAGGCACTCCTTTTAATTTCCATGTATATTCTATACAGGCACACCCGAACAGAAGGAACCAACTCCTCCAGTAAAGTCAGCAACAAAACGTAGGTTCATCTAGGCTACGTGTGCAGCATTTTCTAGCCATTGGAATAGAGCTGTTTTATGGGTGTAGCATTACAATACCGTCTAATCGTACTTTCACTAATGACATGTTTAGTTTTATTGGGAGAGGCAATTTATTTCAGGTAGAAGCATGTAGACCCTAGAAAATGTAGCTTATAGAAATACTCACCCGATAAATGTATCTTGATTTTGTCCATACTAACACCATAGTCCACAAATATATTATAAATACCGTAGTCCATATGTTAGTGATATCGCTGTGTTGTTGTGCATGCATATATGCCTGTAATGATACAAAAATGAATAGTGCAGGGTTCTCTACCACTGACTGAAAATTCAAGCCGCAAAATCGAACACGACAAAGCTATGATCTCTCCCTTGTTTAAAAAAGAAAGACCACTAGAAAATGGGAAATTTTGGCTTATAAGGTGCTTAAATGCCTCTGAATTCTGTTCTATTTGGAGGATTTACTAAATCCAAAAGGATGTAAGGATAGCTAAGGTGACATGGGCGGTGAATGTAGGATGATTTAGTACTGGCGGCAGCAAATATAGAATGAAGAGAACCCTGTAGTAGTTGTTTCAGATGTTACATGTATGTAAATCGTTCAATTCGATTATTTGTGTAAAGGGAAACTATAACGGTGCATTCCTTTATTTTCCAGGGCCAGGTACGTATAGCTCCCTTAAATTAATGAATAATTATGTTGTCCCTGTTTATTTTCCGGTTTTTTTTTGTGTGAATGCTTTTTGTTTGTTTAATGTTATCAAATTCCAAAGGTCATACTCAGTATGAATTCTAAAGCTGCAATGATATACTGCACCACATATGGGCACATTTGTAACTAAACATCTAAATTATGTTGCGAATAAACCATTAAAAACAAAGATTTGGATATTTAGTTTAAAAGTTATTGCATATATATAGGTTTGCGAAAAGACAGGTCTGGAACTGTTGTGGTTATGATAATCATTTCCCCACGCAAGTGAGGTTGCCTTCCATCCACGTCTATACAACGCTTTGGTGGTAAATCGAAATCACTGGCCATACATGATCGAATATTGTAGTGAACACAACAAAATATCTCCAAACGGATACCCGTCTGATGGTGGTATTTATATTTTCTATAGGAAAAACGACAAAACCTGAAAAGGAACCATCAAAAAAGAAGAAAAAGGACCTTTCTCTGTTAGAAGAGATTGAGCAGGAAGTGTTGGGAGATAACGCCAACAGGTCCCCACCCGAGGTAAGACTACCACCAAAGTCTGCGCCACTATATTATAATACTCTACATTAGATGTTAAGGTTTGATACAGTTGATCTTACCAAAACAAAATATAAATTGTAATGTAAGTATTATAGAATATTCATATTTTTGTCTGATAACATCAATTTTGGGCCGATCCTATGTCTATGACCCGCACCGGCGATCTCATTATGGCGATTTTAGTACTGTAGTATACATCTAAAACCTCGCATATTAGCTGCACCCTGACTTTGTCCACATCTTATAAGCCGCACCAGTGATCTGACGCGCGTACTAGCTGCGGCTTCTATGCAAGGTTTTACGGTAAGGCTAATCTAATCTAACATTATGCTATTGCAGGCAGATGAGCTGGTCAGGGCGATGAGTGACCTGGAGCATTCTGCATCGAGTGACGCTGTGGTCAGGGAGCAGATAGCCGCTTTACCGGCTGAGGTATCGGACGTCACGCTACTCGAGAAGTTAAAAGGTTTGTGTTTTGTATATATTGTAGTTAAGAGCTTAATGACAAAATAGGAAAGGTATTGGTCATTTCTACTTAAAATCATAAAACGCGTATTCACGGAGAGGGCGATAGTTACGTCAAGTGCGATAGTAATAAGATGCCATCAAAAGAAGTCAAACTGAGCTTACAATCATTCTGTCATACATGTATATGTATTTCTAGCTCAAATCATACTAATATAATTCATATGTGTAACTACACAATCATATAGTTTCTTAAATAAAATTCTACAAATATCACCACTCTCACATGAACATAATCATTTATAATGCAGACAAAGGAGATGCGGCCAGGCTTTCTGAGCAAGTAGAAGAGGCACGACAACTGCTGGCAGAGTATAACGCGCGCCTTCACTTAGAACTAGAGGAGCGTAAACGGATAGCACGCATGTTACGGGACTACATCTCACTACAGAAGGAGAAACAGGGCCAGGCAGAGGAGAAGCTCCGGGTAAGTGATCCACATACTGGTTTCCTACAATTTATTTCACATATTACCAGGGGTGGTCCTTAGTCTTTGGAGGGGACCCATCCTATACAATTCATCTCAAATGGAGAAGGGTGTATTTCTTGTGTTTCTCCCTATAGTTAAGTTTGGCAAGACTTGTCATGGGCATAAAGAAACTGGATCTCGTTCTTTATGGGTTTTGACTCCAAAGATGACTAAAATACATGAGATAAAAAAAAGAGCAATATCTAAACTGTTTCCAAAAAAAATATTAATCACTCATTTGTGTTGCTGGGACATTTAACTTTGCCTTATCGACAGTCTCTCTTTTGATCTTGCGTTAGTCCCACCCTCCACCAAAGGATACCTTAGCACATGATTTTTGTCTTTTACAATAGGAGTATCGTGATAAGCTGGTCCAAGTATCGAGCGTCCGGAAGGAGCTCAAGTCTCACCTCTCGAGCCTGCCCGACCTGACCCTTCTCCCCGACGTAACCGGACTCGCACCGCTACCATCCACAAGCGACCTCTTCAATGCTGATAATGAGATTGATGATCTCTTCTGAGCTTGGGTGCTGTTTATGGGTTGCTTCTTTCTGTTTTCTTCTTTGTGGTTGCAAGTTGCTATGGTGTTTCTCCCACCTCCTAGAGTGTATCAGGTAACATAGCATGTATAACATGCAGATGTGTGTCATGTGTATATCTTGGAAAATATGGTGAAGTGTATGCAGTGTGGATGTGTGTGTTGAATACACAGTTGTTTATTTAATATCTCAGTGAGGACGCATTATGGTCTTATTTTGTCGTTTACCGGGTAGTTTGATATTTTTCAAAGAAGTGAATTATCAAGCCTGTTTCATGGAGAAATATTATGTGATGACTATCAAATATAGGGCAACATTTTTGTGGGAGCAAAAGCATGTATTTTCCATATGTTAGAAAGAATGGTTCATATTTATAAGTGACATTTAGTTTTCCTTTGTCAGTATGTATACTCATGGAAAAAGGGGGAAAATGCTCCAGATAACTGTAGAACAAGAACAGATTGTAATAAATCTGCTACATTTTATTTGGACTAAGGCATGAGTAGTTACAAGAATGGTTTTTCACCCTTTAAGGGCAGTAGAGTGTCATTTGTCGGCATGATGCATAACTTAACCAGGACCTTAAAGGGCTAAATAATGATGAGGACAAATGTCGCCATGATTTTACAACGCCATGAGCAACCTTGTGCGTTAAGAAACCGTTGGTACATGTATATCAAACTTGCGAATCATTGTATAACCAATACGAGCAGTTCAGATATGCTTCATCGTATATCTATGATATAGTCTGTAAGCGTGAGATATCCACCTTTTCCTTATTCATCGAGTGCCTTAAACACTAAAAGACGAACGCTGTGTATTGGTTATAGTCATCCGTATCAATATGTATTCTGAACGAGACTACTCGACTAACCAAAGTCAGTCGTCAAGTTGTCTTAAATCAGTAGAGACTGTTCCCGGCCACTGCAATTTCCCTTTGATTTTGAGAGAAGTTTTACCGCGTAATCTTTAATAAGGACATCATAAGATGCATTACAGTTATCGGCCCCATACAATTGATTATGGGCTATTAAATATAGATTAAGTAAGTTTCGATCATTGTGTATGAGTTGTGAAGATTTATTTCAGGACAAAAGTGACATTCTTGTTTTCGTCCAGAAAAGAAAATATTTACTTCTGTAAGGGTGGAGTGTGCACGGCAGACACTACTAGTCGTCAATATTATAGAAAATCTGTTGTGCACTTCAGGCTTCTCCACCAATTTGGCTAAGTTTATATAACCACTATACTCTGGTTAAGAGCAGAGATATCACTACTCCTGCTTTTGTAGGGATTATCTGTTCTTTTTCTGTCAAAATTTCTGCATTAAACTATGTTTATCTGTGTTATTGGGACATAATCTTGTAAGCGTCAATAAAAAGCTGTGTGTCAGGTCGACTGTATAGCTTTTGTTGTAGGGTAAACTGATCAATAAGTCAAACGTTCGCGATCTTTATACATGTACCTACCAATTAAAATGTTTGACTGCCATTATATTAATATAAACAATAAGTAAACTATACCTAGCATAAATCCATCATGGGAACTGCTATGGAGGCATTTAGCTATTAAATGAGGCATGGGATGATATGTCGTTATGAATAGATCGCCATACATATATTCCTGAGAATGAGAAGACCAAATGAGAGCAGAGATTTGATTTGGATGTTGACACAGGAGATGGAGGATAATGTGATTTGATAGTTTGTCATTGTTTGTTACAAGACGTTGGTACCAAGGTTACCACATTGGTTACATGGAGTACCAAGAATGCTGTAATAAGTAACAGTCGTGTAAATATATCTTTTGAAGATAAGTTGAATATGTTGTACTTCATGATGGGTATGTAAATAAAAGGTAAAACCCAACTGGTATTTTGTCATTTGTTTGTCATGGAGATTGAATTTTAACTACCTGAAAAGTTGTCTAATAAAAAAAACCTATTCCCCTAAATCAGTTAGTGATAGACGTGTTATATAATATAGGACTATTGAAAATATAATATAGGTCAATTGAAAAAAAGAGCCTTTACCAAGTCTTTTATGTATCGTAAAACCTCTTTGATATGCCGACCCCCTACTCTTGAGAGAATTATTATAAGCCAAATTTGGACAATTTAAACATGGTTAAATTATAATTTAATTGATAAAAGAAAACTCCCTCATAAACCGACCCTCTATTTGAGACGGTTCTTTAAGCCGAATCAGGCCTGAGATATCTAAAAGACAAATGGGCTTATCAGAGATTTTAGGAATACCTCTTCTGGTTGGCTGTGCACAAATGGTTTTAATTATTATTTTTATTTCGTCAAGGAGTGAACAACTCCATCAACCGTCACACAGACAAACGGCTTTAAATAGGCTACCAAATATGTAGGAATGAAAGTCTGAACACGTTGTATATTTTACTTGGCTTTATTGGTGCCAACTGTCAAAACCAATCTAGATATAGGAATATTTTTTGTTAATATGGAATGACAAGATCGGTATCCAAACTTTACATTTCAAAGTTAATACTGTATATCAATACTTAGCAAGGCCAGCTTAGCAAAAACACTTAAGCATACATTATGCATTATAAAGCTTATAAAACAATCACCTTGATACCTTATAAAATGTGATTAGAATTCAAGATGTGTAAGCTTATATCATTATGCAAGAATATCAGTTTGTCACAAGTATACAATGTCATAATTTTACCCATTTACCCATATGAGACTCCTCATGTGACTAAAAGAACCACACGAAACATCTTTTTGATGTATCTAATACATGTAATACTTTTAAATGCAGTGTTGATTTAACTCATGTTTGTAATTGACATTCTGAGGTACGCAGTGAAATCGCAACACTAGATCAGATAGGACAAGTATAGGCACTAATAGCTTTTAGACCTGATTTAATATAACGAGTAGATTATCTTAATTCTCAGCTGTTTTATACATGATCAATAGCAAGTATTTTAATCCAGGTCTCATATGGCATGATAGATCAGATTAACTAATCTACAGATCAGCCATTTGGGTCCCCGCTGGGGAATCCTTCCAGTGTGGGGGCCAGCTGGCCTTGACTGAAGGGCGCTCCGACACTTTGGCATGGTAGGCCTGGAGACGCGGGAAGCGAGGAGCCAGATTAAAGCCGACGCGAACCATGAAAGCCAGCAGTGGGAAGAAGACCATGTCGGCAATGCTGAAGTCCTTGCCGGCAATGTAAGCCCCATCTCCAATCTGAGGTAAAACACAAGTTGTAAAATGAATGAAGGTAACAGAACACAGACTTATCGAATGATTAGTATATGAATCCCCAAGAGCCTAAGAACTGTATCAGTATGGACACAAGACTATTTTCCTTTAGGATCTGCATCATCATAGTATTGAATATTATTATAATCCAACACCAAACAGCCCTTTTTTCAAGTGAAAATGAGAATCAATTATCAGAATCCAAGAACACACACAACAAACATTTAGTAAAACACATCAATAGGATGATTACCTTTTCCAAAAAACCTTCCCAACGGCCTACTTCTTCCAAAACAGCGTCCTTCTTTTTCTTCAGCTCTTCCTGGAATCAAGAAACGTATTAATTAAAGCTATTATCTTAACAGTAGCACATCTTTAGTATGATCTCAGGGCTCGACAAATCCCTATACCGTGTTCCCGTGACACATAAATAAATAATTGGCCACAAATTGTTTCCTACAGTGGTGCCGTTGCCAAAATGATGATGTTCTCCGTTTTAACTATCGACTTGTGCTCTGCTTTAGACATGGCTTTTATCTTCAAGCTTTTCCATATTTTTGCATGAGTAGAGGGTTAGTTTTTATTAGAGAAAGTCTGCTAGAATGCAATTAAGACCTGTGATCTGGAGTGCATACTTGTCAATAAAAAGATTTACCGAAGATTATCCGGAATTTTAATTAATATGTGTAGTGCATCCATACCTCTGGCATGTCCTTGGTTTTCCCCTGCCATATTTGGTACAAGTAATCCTCCATCGCTTTCTTCCTCAAGTTAACAACCTGTGAAACACATTATTATTATTGTGGGATTGAAGAAAACGTGTTTACATCTTAACGCCATAATAATTAAATTAAGAATACTCAAAAGATTGGTCTGCATCTCACTTGTCTGTGGGGGCCATGATTATACCAGATCTTGGGTGACGTTTAGGCTCTATTTTTTTAAATTCTTTTTTTTTTTTTTTTTTTTTTTTTAAATATATCTGTTCCAGCCAATGTGCCACGCCATAGGAACTAGTGCCGACCAATTTCCCTTCCAGGAGTGGTTGGGATAAAGCCAGCTTACATAATTATAGAGCTTTATTACTCTCATCTTATGTCAATTCAGATACCTATCTGTTCTGCAGAGAAATATAAGTGTAATTCCTACCTCATACTTGCGCTGAAGAACTTGAGCCAGCTGGGCAGGGTCAGTGGGCACAAGTGAGGCTCCGTTTGAGCCATACACTGCCTGGCAGAAACAAATGAAACATGTGACTTTTGTTACACGATACTGTATTTTCCTGTTCACAAGCCTCCCCTGCTTTTAAGGCGGATGTAAAAGGCCTTCTTGCTCTAATCGTTGTACATGTTTATGCCGGGCCCAAATTATAACTTTTTTTTCCATTTAACTTTGGCTTATGGTTATAGCTCTTGAAATCCGAATTTTTGATATGGTCATCATGTAAATCCATGGCACATAATAAGATATAACTTCCTATTGTAACATTTACCTGCAAGTAGTCAAGGATTGCCACTGACTCATTGACGATAATGTCGCCATGCTTGAAGGTGGGAACCTGAAAATGAATTAAATTATTGTAATGAACACACATTTTAGATTAGCTTTGGTAGAATTCACAAAGTTGATGAATATATTTGTTATGAATAAAATATGTTAGAAATATAGAGAATATCTATTTCTACTATACTAATCCACATTATGTTGCTGGAAATATCAATATGAATGTAGTCAAATCATGATAATCTATATAAATGGACTAATTTTATGGCTAACTACGCCCAACATTATTAAAGGTACTCGGGTGTGCCTCATGCTGATACTCCTACTTACTTGGCCTCTTGGGTTTATCTTCATGACTTCTTCACCCTTGTGTCCCTTTTCCGAGAAAGAGATCTGGTGACTCTTGTATCCCTGGAGTCCCTTTTCCTCCAGCATGATCATCACAGCCCAGCAGGGGCCCGAGCCAGACCCCCAGTATAAAACCATATCGGACGCCATTATTCTGCGGGTAAGAAGAACAAAATATACATGGATTTTAGTTGGTCCTCATTGGCTTACTGAGATTCTAGTTCTATCCGACGTTGTATTATTGTATTATATATATACGTATATATATATATATACATTATAAAGCAGCAAACGAATTAATTGCCCAGAAGATCTAAAGGTGCATCTTAATTCCATGAAAACTGAAGCAGTAGATCTAGCATCATCCTTTGCCCTTACAATATTTTAAATGAAGTTGAATGCAGCTTCGGCTGTCAACGTTTTTTACTCTCCTAGGCCTGCGTTTTATGGAAGTCTGAAGTGCTTGAATGGATAGGCTACTGCATGTAGGCCTATTATGTATTGCAGCCGAGGTGGGCCCATGTTGATATTAAAACTGCAAAGTCACCCTGCCTATGAGGGATTATGAGGGCGCGGGGGGATGGGGGGAAGCCTTTATGTAATCCAAAAGTGCAAACTCATTCTACTTGTGCAGACCAAGAGGGGCGGGAGGGGGTAGTACATGCCACCAACCCAAAAGTGCAACGTCCTGGTCAAAAGTGCACATGGAGGGGGGGGGGAGGGGGGTGGGTGGGGGAGTGTAAAAACACATTTGTACATAATTACCATCCTATTTAGTCTACAAACTAGTAGCGAAATCTAATGTTCCCTTTTGGGTGCTGCATGCACTTCGCTGTACCAAATTCGGTAAATACTGGTAATACAGGAGACCGGAAACGTGTATTCATGATCATGATAGCATTGATGGTTCACATATCGTATGGCCCAAGACCGCTAAATTCGACATGTGGACATGGGCCTAAAATGCTAATGAATGGTATTGGCGATTGGCATCACATGTGACCCAGGGGAGGGAGGTAGGGAGGGAGGTAGGGAGGGAGGTAGGTAGGGAGGCAGGGAGGGAGGGAGGGAGGGAGGGAGGGAGGGAGGGAGGAAGGGAGGAAGGAAGGAAGGAAGGAAGGAAGGCAGGCAGGCAGGCAGGCAGGCAGGCAGGCAGGCAGGGGAAAAAAAAGTTTTGAAAAAACAAAGTTTGGAAAAAAAAAGTTTGGAAAAAAAAAAAAAAAAAATGGAAAAAAATAATTAAAAAAAATTAAAAGGGAGGTTCTCACAAAGCGTCTCATATACCGTCTCAGAAAAGCGTTCCTCAAGCTTTTAACATGGAAGTCTATGGGCTCAACAAGTTGGTGGAGGGCATAAGAGGGAGGTTTTTCCTATACCTGCAATGCTAAAGAAATTTGTGAAAAAAAAGCCAAAAGTGACACTTTTTTAAATGCCTTTTTTGAGAATTTGAGCAAACCCACATTTACAATACTGGTATGGGGAGATTGGCATTGAGCTGTATGACTCAAAACACAGACATTTCTTTGGCAGGAAGATTTATTTGCTGAATTATTCCAGGTACAAGTGATGGGAAAAATGTCTTAAATTGGGTTGAGAACCGTTGTATAAGACCCTGAGGCACAGTAGTGCCCCTGGGTCAACGACTTATAGCTATAGTAATATATACATATAGTGAGATGGGACTGGGGGATTAAATACTTAGTAGATAGTGACATTGTTAGGGAGTGATCATTTATTATCAACAGGGGGGGGGGTGGTGGGTTTGGGGGGGGGGGGGCAAAAAAATTTGGACCCCTTGACCGGGGGGGGGCAAAAAAATTTGGACCTCTCTTGGGGGGGGGGGGCAAAAAAATTTGACCTGTTTTGAGCCAAAAAGCCCGCGCGTTACTATGCTTCAAAGGGCCCGCGCGCGAGCCGATTTTCGACCCTAAGGGGGGGGGAGGTAAAAAATTTTGACCCCTTGACCGGGGGGGGTGTAAAAAATTTCGTGCGCTCCGCGCGGAAACCCACCGCCCCCCCCCTGTTGTTAAAAAATGATCACTCCCTTAGGGGCCCCAGAATCCGCTAGGGATATTTGACTACTAATGTTAGGTTATCACTTAGAAATGCAGTCAAGAGAAAGACCTATCAACCATACTATCATACGTGACTGCAGATAAGAGAAGTTACAAATCTTAAATATTATTGGTGATAAAATAAATTTAATAAAAAAACAGGGAAACCCTTATGACATTTTTTTCTCTCTCCCCCGCGCAGGCTTATCTGCTTAAAAGGGCTGAATGTTGGATGTTACTACCGGGCTACTATTAATTAGTGACTGTAACACCCTTGGCATAATAATGCCATCAGTATGGATTTCCACCGCCTGACATCCATCCCGGGCATCCATCCCCTGCCACTCCCATGGAGGTCAGTGAGTAGTCACAATGCAAGTTGTAACCTCCATTTTCACATGTTTATATGCCATGACACTTCACCAAAATTGAACTCGGGGATCTCTGATGAGCCAGTTAATATTTGCAACTTGTTTTGATTATCATACTTACGTTAAACCGTTGAGAACTTGAAGAAAAAAGACGCCGGTATCTTGCACCTGTTCACTACTGCCGGTTCTGCTGTTTGTCGAGACTGGTTCGATAAGTAGGTCGCAGTAAATGGATCCAGGGGCCCTGGCGGAGAATTCCGGCGTTACCAGTAGCAGGTGCGCGCCGCGTCCAAAGTAGCGTCCGTTTCTTGGGCTTTCCCGCCACGTCCTATAGTTGGCCCTAGGACCCTAAAATCGGCATAACGACATGGGCCCTTTTGGGGCTTAGTGACATGGGACAAGAGGAAAAAACTGATAGGGACATGGGGAATGACGATATGAGCATTTATTAAAATCATAGAATTGTACAAGATACAATTGTGCAGTTCCATGTTAAAATAATTAGACAGGGGACATGGGGACCCCCTGTACAATGGCAAACTGTATCATATTACCGCTATCTGTATCAATAACATATCGTCGCATTTAGAACTATATAGGTGCCCGGGCAGCCATTTATTTGGATATCCTTGTATCCCCGGCTTCTATTTAAAGCAGGCAGCTATTCAATACCAGGCAGCTATTTTTTAGAGTCCGAAAATAGCCCGCTCCTTAATGTGGTGTAAGGGAATCTTGTATTTGAAGTCAACAATGCCCCCAGGACTTATTTGAGACAGCTGCATATAGTTTTTGAACTGCTTTGAGCTCAATAAAGTGAACTATGGGTAAAATAAAACCCCATAATATTCTTTAAGAAAAGAACATACCCTCACCAATGGTATGGCTGATACAGATAGCGGTGTTACTACAGATAGCGGATGTAGGCCTAAGGGCAAATTAATGTATCAAAGAATACTATGGCCCAAAACACTGTCCTACCCTAATGTCCTGCCCTACAAAATGACCTACACATTTGCCCCAATTATATCTTGACATTTCCTGAATAGCCTGGCTACCCTACCCTCCCAAAATGGCAAGGTTGATACAGATAGCAGTGTTACTACAGATAGTGGTTGCAAGGACAACCGCTATCTGTATCAAAGCGTCTTGATTAACCACAGGATTGACCTAACCTTGTATGTACAGGATGTTTGACTTTTGACTTTTTCGTACTTGTTTTACAAGTTTCTCACCAAGTTTTGGAAAGTTGACTTTTCATGCATTTTTACATTAAACTTTAACTTTTTTTTCTTTTTCTTTTTTTTTAAACAAAATTAAACAATGTTTGAAACAAAGTCACTCTCGAACCAATTTGATACACTTTAATAGCTATGGAGGAATTAGCCCAGCAGATTGTTGCGAAATACAGGGGGATTGTGCCTTTGACAATAAAAGCATGAAACTTGGCACAGTGGTAGATACGGTCCTTACAAAGATATTTTTGATAAGGAAATCACAATTTTGTCCCGTAATTGTAATTGACTGTATACACTATATAAACCAAGGAATCACATGTATTAAACTGTATTTGCTCAAGGTGCCAGCCGTGGGCAATAAACCTATGTCCAAGGGTTATAGAATTGTACACTGTTAGAAGTAAGTAGTGTTCCTGTACAGCAACTATTGGGGGCAACTTTGGTTCCAGTAAATTCTGCTGTAGACCTACAGTAGAATCTACTGTAGACGCAGACCTGAGTTCTAAAAAGGCTCACATATTCAACATCTTGGAGATTTGAACCCCCAGGTTCCAATCCATAGTCCTGAACCATGACCACTACGCCAGTGAATCCTGCATGTCAGGTGCATTGAAACACCTCCTACTTATGTGTGAATGGTAATGAGGTCAACACAGGATCCCTGGGGACAATTTTAGAACTAGACTGTTCATGTCTTAAGGGATAATATGAAAATTACCCTATTGCAGTAATGTACTAATAAGGACTGAACTACCATTAGTTGAAGTGTAATCTTGATGGCCTATAGATGTTTTTCAAAGTAAATTTTACTATCTTTCATGCAGATTGTTGAGATACATTGGTCTTATCCTCCGCATATTTTCAATAGTAACATTTCAGTGTACCAAAATATATTATACTTTAGAATTGCATCAGGAGAAATGTAGTTTGTGTGAGAGTTTCCTGCCGGGACTGGAACCGCTGACCCTCAGACTACATGTCCCACGGCTCTACCGACTGAGCTAGAGGGGCAGTCACTATGTAGCCTGCAACAGTGGGCTTTTGAAAAGATCAGGTCATATTTGAGCTGTGGAGTATGGTACTCCCTCCAACCTCTCTGCTCTCTCTCCCTCTGGTTGCTGGTTATGGGATTCGAACCTGCATCTACAGTAACAGAATTGTATGTGTACAGCAAAAGTTGCTGTATTATCTTTTACAGCTAAAGTACTGTATAGTTACAGCACATATTGCTGTTCACGAACAACAACTTTTTACAGTGTATAAGTTAGTTTTGCATAGCCATGTCTGACCTAAATCCAAAGTGTAGGCTGAGAGGTGTACTTAAAATGGATGATGGTAGTGCATATATCACTGGATGTGGTATATTGAAGGCAGTGTTCTTTGTACCAACTGTGGCTCAAGGCTGTCTAATACCCAATCTATGACAGTTCATTATGAGGTGAATCAGGCATGAAAACCCATCAATATTAGAAGGATTGCCTCAACCTCTCCAGTCCACCATATCACCTTTTCCAAACTCAGCAGCCACATGGAATGGAGGACTGTCTCTGTAACCATGTGTCTCAAGATAAGCTTTTCCCCCAGGCAAAGCTTCCAAAGACACAAGTTGCCAGATGTAATGGGGTCTCTCTTCCATGCCTGGTTTTGGAGTGTGTGGGCGGGTTTGCAGCAGCTACTACATGAATACACTGTAAGAAGTTACTGTATTTAAACAGCGCAATGTGCTGTACATTTACAGCACTTATTGCTGTAGTTGGTATTACAGCACTATTTGCTGTATAATTACAGCATTATGTACTGTAAATTGGGTCTCCGGCACTGTTGCTGTACATTTACGGTACATTGTGCTGTAGATTTCCGCCACTAGGTGGCAGCAGTAGACCATTTCTGTATTAATTATTCCACCCAACCCTTTCCCGAGTCAAATAAAACCTCACAAACTCTCAAGATATCGTAGAATAAGAATGGATGAGAGAGACTGAATGCAGTTATCATAAAGTGTATTGATATTTGCATAATTGTGTTGAATGATACAAAAAAAACAGCAAAGGTATAGAATGGACACCACATTGGTGGGAAAAGTTAAATGCTTAAGTGCCCGGCCTGGGGAAAAGCTGGTATCACATACGGTTCAGCTGTATTGAAGCAGGATTAAACCATTACATTGTGTAGTGTGTATTATCCTAGCTGAGATTGAACTATTATGCAGGAAAGTACTCTCCATGCATGCATATTAATTGATATAAATTGATGAGAACAACAATATGAAACTTACAGAAGAATTTGCGGTAACTTTACAGCACTCAGTTGCTGTACATGTACAGCAAAGTCTACTGGAACAAAAGTTGCCAGCAACTTTTGCTGTAGATGTACAGTAGAAGTTGCTGTAAATTTAAAATAGAAGTTGCTGTAAATTTACAGTAGAAGTTGCTGTAAATTTACAGCAAGTCAGTTGCTGTACACCTACAGCAAAATCTACTGGAACAAAAGTTGCCAGCAACTTTTGCTGTAGGTGTACAGTACTTACTTCTTACAGTGTAGGTGTCCTGCCAAAGCTGTGCACTGCCCATGCATATCACCCCTCCCCCCATAATGTCCACAAACGTTTAAGCATTAAAGGAGACTGAAAAAGTAAGCCTGTCCACAATATCACTTTTCCCTAGACTCTATTACCTGGCTTTAAAAAAATTCAAATGTTTGGAGGAAAACACTTTTCATACAAACCTATGAAAAACATTTGGGAACCTTTTTGAAAGCTGGGTTCCTGGTGTGTCATGGTCATGGTGTCAAGATGACGCATGACATTAAGCTGCCATGACCTTACATCCTTCATAAGAACTGTCTGTCCTGCACCATCCACCTGGTCTACATCCACCCCACTGTCCAGGTACTTATTATAAACTCCAGATCCATGTGGATGTCATGGGTGGAGCATCACTCTTGGTGTTGCTGACGCTTATGGTCCTGAACTTCATGAAGTGATCAGTGATCAAGTTATGACTGATCTGGCACTATATAGGTCTCCCACCCAAACTCATGCCTGGACTTTGGAAAGGGACATTAAAAAAAACTGCCACAAACATATAATTATGCCCATTTTCTATGGAGAATCCAGCAGTGACCTTCTTGAGGCAAAATGTCTCTAAAGTTTGGCTGTATAATTGCAGGCCATATGATTTGAGCGGGGCAAGGGATTTACTTTCACTTGGGATGTTTCTGGAGTCTCTTGCATCCAAGGATGGGCAAATACTATCTGAATCTTGTTCTGGTGTAACCATCTAAGAGGATTCACCAGATTTACACATACACTGTAAGAAGTTACTGTATTTAAACAGCACAATGTGCTGTACATTTACAGCACTTTTTGCTGTAGTTGGTATTACAGTACTATTTGCTGTATAATTACAGCATTATGTACTGTAAATTGGGTCTCCGGCAATGTTGCTGTACATTTACAGTACATTGTGCTGTAGATTTCCCCCGCTAGGTGGCAGCAGTAGACTATTTCTGTATTAATTATTCCACCCAACCCTTTCCCGAGTCAAATAAAGCCTCACAAACTCTCAAGACATTGTAGAATAAGAATAAATGAGAGAGACTGAATGCAGTTATCATAAAGTGTATTGATATTTGCATAATTGTGTTGAATAATACAAAAAAACTGCAAAAGTATAGAATAGACACCACATTGGTGGGAATAGTTAAATGCTTAAGTGCCCGGACTGGGGAAAAGCTGGTATCAAATACTGTTCAGCTGTATTGAAGCAGGATTAAACCATTACATTGTGTGGTGTGTATGTTCCTAGCTGAGATTGAACTATTATGCAGGAAAGTACTCTCCATGCATGCGTATTAATTGATATAAATTGATGAGAACAACAATATGAAACCTACAGTAGAAGTTGCTGTAACTTAACAGCACCCAGTTGCTGTACATGTACAGCAAAACCTACTGGAACAAAAGTTGCCAGCAACTTTTGCTGTAGATGTACAGTAGAAGTTGCTGTAAATTTACAGTAGAAGTTGCTGTAAATTTACAGTAGAAGTTGCTGTAAATTTACAGCAAGTCAGTTGCTGTACACCTACAGCAAAATCTACTGGAACAAAAGTTGCCAGCAACTTTTGCTGTAGGTGTACAGTACTTACTTCTTACAGTGTACTTACAGTGTAAATCATCAAGTAAAACTCATTGGAATGAATTTCAAGCTGGATCCTGATTCGACTTGAGTAGCCATCTTAAAAAATGTGGCCTAACATTCTATTTTTTGGATGCATAAAAAGCACGTTTTCTATGAGAAATTAGCTCATATGCGACTTTCTGGTTGCCATGGAAGCCATTCCATTACGCAAAATGGGAGACAATACAACCAAATCTACTGTCATTTTACAGCACCTACTGTATCTACAGTAGATTCTACTGTTTACCTACACTAAACTGTACACCTACAACAGATTATGAATACTGTACACCTACAGAAAAGGCAAGCAACTTTAACAGTGTATTGATATCAATACTCTGATAGGGACCTCATTTCTTTGAACAACCTGACATAATAACCCTCTTTGTAAGAGAGTAACATGTTTCTACACTGTAAGAAGTAAGTACTGTACACCTACAGCAAAAGTTGCTGGCAACTTTTGTTCCAGTAGATTTTGCTGTAGGTGTACAGCAACTGACTTGCTGTAAATTTACAGCAACTTCTACTGTAAATTTACAGCAACTTCTACTGTAAATTTACAGCAACTTCTACTGTACATCTACAGCAAAAGTTGCTGGCAACTTTTGTTCCAGTATATTTTGCTGTACATGTACAGCAACTGGGTGCTGTAAAGTTACAGCAACTTCTACTGTAGGTTTCATATTGTTGTTCTCATCAATTTATATCAATTAATATGCATGCATGGAGAGTACTTTCCTGCATAATAGTTCAATCTCAGCTAGGATAATACACACTACACAATGTAATGGTTTAATCCTGCTTCAATACAGCTGAACCGTATGTGATACCACCTTTTCCCCAGTCTGGGCACTTAAGCATTTAACTTTTCCCACCAATGTGGTGTCTATTCTATACTTTTGCTGTTTTTTTGTATTATTTAACACAATTATGCAAATATCAATACACTTTATGATAACTGCATTCAGTTTCTCTCATCCATTCTTATTCTACAATGTCTTCAGAGTTTGTGAGGCTTTATTTGACTTGGGAAAGGGTTGGGTGGAATAATTAATACAGAAATGGTCTACTGCTGCCACCTAGTGGCGGAAATCTACAGCACAATGTACTGTAAATGTACAGCAACATTGCCGGAGACTCAATTTACAGTACATAATGCTGTAATTATACAGCAAATAGTGCTGTAATACCACCTACAGTAAAAAGTGCTGTAAATGTACAGCACATTGTGCTGTTTAAATACAGTAACTTCTTACAGTGTAATGTTCAAGCAAACCCTGGGAGGATACCACACATTTTAAAGAAACCTGGCCAAGCTTGACTTTATTTTTCAAAAAACTTCATTTTTAACTTTGATAGCATAAACAACAACTTTTGATATTGACATGAGTGGATATACTATGTACACTGCTCGGATATCTCTTTCTGGAATTGCCATGATTGTTACACAACAAACATTGAGAGAGTCCTAAGTAAATAATATAGTTTTATGATTTCAAGACATAGACAAAACAATGTCTGGATGCCTAGATTAGGGCATGATTTATTTGACGTCATGTGTAGGTTGTCAGGAACCTGGATATATCAACTCACATGTAAGCATTATTAACTAATAGTCTTATATATGTGGAGAGACTACAATGTGACATCAGGATCCGATCATTCTGTGAGGTAGCAATCCCATCTATCTATGAATGACAAGTCATATCTAGGCATAGATACCCGTTGTGTGAGGTCATTACCTGATGATTATCTTACATGGCATTTCAGGATATGTGATTTTCAAGGAGCTGTTACCATAGCTCCTTGTCTTGGCCATCTCTAACATCAAAGACTATCTGTGTCATCACAGGAGCTCTTACCTTAGCTCCTGGCTCCTACATCACACATCTCAGCTAACTAATTCACAGTTGTTTTGTGATGTCAGCCAATCAAAAACAGTTGATTTTCAATATATCTAACTGTTCTCCTGTATATAAATAGTATGAGTAACTACAAGTTATGATGTTACAAGTACAAAAAAGGTCATCTGTGAAAATAGCTCTAGAAGCATTGTATATGTACACATTGGGCCCACATTGGGGCAACACTCTAGTTGCCAACATCTATGCGATTAGATGCAGATGATTTTGTAGCTGTCCTTGGTCTGCTTTTGTAATTAGCAGTCATTGGTCTTTGTCTAGCTTGTCTGAAATCATCTTCAGCATCGACATCTCTTGACCTGTGTTTGTAACTCATTGATAACTCTAGTCCAGATGTCCTTTTCGAAAGCCTACTCTTTGGTCTCAAATCGGACAGGGGCTGATCGAGAAAATCATCATTGTCATCTTCAAAATCTATCTTACGATCTTGGTCTAGGCCAGTCGTACGTTGGTGTTTTCCGCTATGATTTCTGACAATGTATTCAAGCATTTGACCTCGTTCGAGCAACTCATTCTGCTGTTTGATGACACTGGACATGAGCCTTTTTAGGTTGCTCACATTGTTGTTCGTCTCTAGCAGACTCTCCCTTATGCTAAAGGTATTGTCTCGCTTGAAGTCTTTGAAAAGGTCCAGCTCATGGTGTTGTGTTGCTAGTTGGTGGCAACACTTGTGAGGACGGGGACCAATCATATAGCTGCTCTGTTCTATGAGCAGGACCACATTCAGCTTCTGAAGCAGACTCTTCACCTGCACATGTTCACGAGCTCCATCTCCAAGAACATTTGAGATGAGACCTATCAGAAAGTTGATGCCAACCACAGCAGAAGTCAATAGGAAAGCACTGACTAGAATAATTGACATGTAAGGATCTATTGAGATCATTGTGTCAAGGTCATATTCATCAACCAAGGTCAGGCGGAAGAGGGAAAAGCATAAAGTGGTATAGGTTTCCATCCCTGCAACAGTTAGATTGGTGCGATTACTTACACATGCTCCTATATCAATATCACACTCAGTGGTAAGATAACTAGTGAAATTGCAATTGCTGGTGCAATTTGCTGGAGCTGAGCAATTGACCTGGCATAGCTCATTGAATGGGTGCCTGATACCTCCAAAGATTATCCAGAAGGCAATGGTGAAGGGAAAATACAGCTGTATGTATAAAAATATAAAACGCCCAAAGTCAGATGCCATTAAACCCAACATAATAACAAGCTGCCCAGGGCCAAAGAATCCCCTTGTGTCTTTCATTAGCCTTATGCCTAAAAGCAGTATGGTAACACATCCAAGTTGACCATGTAATCTTGCACGTTGGATGTTGTGGTTCAGAGCATCTCCTATATGGGTGATCATACAGATGACGATTACAGTAAAGATTAGGAAGTCATAAATGTTCCAGAGGTCACGACCATACAGACCTAACTGCCTCCACCATTGGGTTAGTCGTTTGGTTTTCTTTTCTTGTGCTAAGAGATAAGTTTCTTCATCTTTACAGCGTGGATGGATGATGTGCTTGAGGTCACTCTGAATTGCCTCAAGTCTAATGTTTGCCATGGTAACACCACGCTTAATACTGTACATCAATTCCAGAACTTCTATTTTGATTTCCCAGATGAGAAAGAAGACACCGAAGGCAGGTAACAATGCTCTCCACCAGTGGTATTTCCAGTTATAATTGTGTTTTTCCTCCCAGTGAATGGCTAAGATCCATCCAGTCCACGTAGCAAAGAACAGAAATCTGAAAAAGAAATTCACAAGCGCCCACATCCTGCCAAACATGTCCCATCTTGTTTTTATCATGGTCTGTATTACAGTGTGACGTATTGCCTGCGAGCATTCTTGACTTTCGATGACATCCAATAAGCAATTGGTCTGGACCTTCTTTCTCCAATCCTCTGAACATGTTTCAAGAAAAGCAGGGTCAAATAGAAGCTTTTCAGTCATATCACTATGTTGTATAAGGTTGTCTAATGCCCGGTCCACAAATCTAGGACAGTTCACAATGAGGTGAATCAAGCATGAAAAACCATCATCATCTATATTAGCAGGGTTGGCTCGAGCTTTCAATAGAAAGTCCACCATATCACCTTTCCCAAACTCAGCAGCCACATGGAATGGAGTTCTCCCTTTGTTATCACGAGCCTCAAGATAAGCTTCTCTCTCAAGCAAAGCCTCCACAGACAACAGAGCCCCTCTACGCGCTGCCAGATGCAATGGAGTCTCTCCACTGTGCCTGATTTTGGAGTTTGGGTTGGCTCCCTTGTCTAGGAGAAGATGAACAGCTTTAGGCCGGTTTGCAGCAGCCGCTACATGAATTGGTGTTCTACCAAAACTGTCCTGGTGTGTCACAGAGGCCTCATTATCCAGGAGATAACGGATGACGTCCAGATGCCATGACCTCACAGCCTCCATGAGAACTGTCTGTCCTGCACCGTCCACCTGGTCTACATCCACCCCACTGTCCAGGCACTTAGCAACAAACTCCAGATCCAACTGGATGTCATGGTCAGGAGCATCACTCTTGGTGTTGCTGAAACTGATGGTCCTGTACTTTTCTATGAAGTGATCGATGAGTTGGGTGTGTGGAGAAGGCAGGCATCTTACCTGCTCCTGTTGGACCAGGAGGCATGTTGACATTGGTTTCACTAATCGGGCATTATAGGCTTCCCACCAAAACCCACGCCTAGCCTTGGGCCTGAAAGGATCATGCATAAAAACTTCTTCAGAAGGTTTTTCCATTTTGGGACTTAATCCTGCATGGTTTCTTGCTGACTGCGGCTGGGTACCATATCGGGAATTCCCTGGCATCCTTGGAGAGTTTGAGCTCATGGATGTCAATGAAGTGGACTGGGTCTTCTGTGAGGACTTCTGATCAGACACATTCTCTGCTGTGACAGCATCCTTAAGGGATGGGTAGGAAGAGGTAATGGTAATGTTACCTTGTATGACCTCATTCACTTCTGAGCCCATTTGAAAGGTTACAGCAGCCATTTTCCCTTCCCCTGCCCCAAAGACACGGCTCTTTTCTGTTGAGAATCCAGCAGTTAACTTCCCCTTGAGGCCAGATGTTTCTATTGGCTGTAACCGCAGTCCATGTGCTTTGCGACGGCCAGGGGATATACTTTCACCTGGGATGACTGCATTCCGTTTTCGGAGTCGCTTTGTCCGATGCCTCTTCCGTTGGTGGGCAGCACCATTTGAATCCTGTTCTGGAGTTGTGGTGTCACGATCTGAGAGTAATGCAGAATCACGATGCCCGTGATGGTGTTCCATCTCTTACTACCTGTAAAGAAATATGCCAATAATTAGTATCAAGTGCTAAGTAAAGGCCCAACGGATTAAGATGTAGCCCCCCTTCTCCCTAGTCATTTCCCACAAAAGAGGATACAATAATACAATCAAATGATAAAGTATGAGGTCCTACTTTAGTGTTACAGATATACAGGATTTACAATGTAATATTCCAGTTTGCAGTTCCCAGATGTGCTGTTCACCTTTGATGGGGATTTTAATCTACATAATCAATATGCCAAGACCAAAGAAGATTGAACGTGTGATTTACATCACAAATGACTCAAGGTCAGGTATGCTTGAGCTATTGAATTTATTGAATTTATTGTTTGAAGTGGTAAATCATTAAAGGAACAAGGAATTATTTGTTGATTCTGACAGCAGAAACATATTCCTGGCTCAAAATAATGGTGAAGTTATGTGGCACACCAGTGTGTTAGCACATTTCAGCCAAGCAGGTGGAGGTGGGTGTGGGCAAGCATGTAGAAGTGGGGGAGGAGGCAGGTGTGGGTGACAGTCCCCGGCTGTGGAGATCTGCCGCCTTCAATCCCTGTTGAAAAGCGAGTCGGTTGGACCGTAATCTGCATAGATATGGGGACCTGAGTCAATTTGACATATCCACCAAATGCCAATTGGAAGAATGCATGTCTTCCTCCCACGTCCATTTGCTCACTTGGAATGAACTAGTGTGCTGAAATGTTCATCTGCATTTTTAATCTTAGATCCAGCCTTTGGGAGTTTCAATGCATGCCCTTCATGTTGATCATGATCAAAGGTGATATTGCACAGATACACTTTAGAAATAGTATCTGTGGTTTAGAGGTGATATCAATGCAATAGTATAATTATAAATACAGCATGTCTTGACATGTGACAAACCTGTATTCACACTACAATGTACCAGCAAAAAACACCAGAGAATGCTCGCCCCAGAAAAAAAGGAAGGAATCCATTTGTTGAACAAACCTAGGTTGTGTAGGTGGTGGGCTAGAAAAGCAGATCAATTTTTGAGGGTGCCTTGGGAAGGTATCGATCAATGATTAATGAGGGCTGTAGAGGAAGTTGAGCCAGAAAATAACACCACAGGAGAAGACCCTGGAAGCACTCCTGTAGGGCCATTAAAAAGTGCAGAGAAGACTACAAACAATGGAGGCAACACCCTAGGTACAAATCCCAGGCTGAAGTATGCGCTCTGGTTAATGGATTAACCAGGCGATAGTCTCCAGGGGGGGTGCTTCGGCATGCTATGAGGTGTCCCTGGGGATCTAAACCTGCTTGGCTTTGGTAGAGTTTCCTTGAGTGAAGGGATGAGGAACTGGTAGTGAACAGGTAGTGAGTTTTCAACATGAAGGTTTTTATCATGCCACTGTGATTGACTTTAGATCTAGTCTCCCAGGAATCTAAGCAAATGGACCCACATGTGTGTTTGTGTGGTTTTATGTCCGATCGGTCCTTCATTGGGAATTCTGACTAAAAGTTCAACAAGGTTGTGGGATGTGTTGGTAGACACACAGGCCTATATGAATAAGTCCTCATATTGAGATATGTATACATGTTACAAGTCAGTGTTGCCACCGGGCCGTCATGAAAATAACGTATGAGCGCTACCAAAATTAAGTATACAAATAAAGTATAATCAAGGTCACCAAAGATTTCGATTTCTATAAAATCTTAGTGGTACTTTCTTTTTTTGGCCTTTTTTCTTAATTTAGGAATCTGG
This sequence comes from Harmothoe impar, assembly GCA_947462335.1. Lineage (NCBI taxonomy): Eukaryota > Metazoa > Annelida > Polychaeta > Phyllodocida > Polynoidae > Harmothoe > Harmothoe impar. The sequence goes on along the minus strand of OX381712.1, from coordinate 39,858,302 downwards.
GCTGATTTATGTGCGTGAGCATCTAAAGAATACAATCCTGTAATTTGCAATTTAGAGCACATTTCTGCACCTTTCTTCAAAATAAGGTATGAATAAAGTATAAATTTGTAAAACTGCTGAAAGAAAGTATATAAAGTGAAGTGGCAACACTGGACGGTAGAATGTTAGGTAATTGAATTGAATAATCTAATAGTGGGAATAGCATCAACATTAATGTGATAATGGAAGTAATGATACTCATAAATTATATAGTAACATGTCCTAGCGATATTAAAACAAAGGTTTTACAAGATAATTATTATAGAAAATCTAGGTACTCAAACTTTGGAATTCAGCAGTTGCAAATGCCCCAAAAAGGCTTCACAGAAATACATTTTTATGTGATCTACCAGCCCCATTTTATATGATCTACCAGCACGAAACTACAATATATTTGCACACCCAGTGACATGTATCAAGATAGCTATAACCATCATTATATTTCCTACAGTATAATGCAGACTAGCTGTCTCTATAGTTTAGTCAGGCATAGGCCAACAGGTTTAGTAAATATCGATCACCACATGGCAACAACTCACCTGCAACTGCTAAATCCAAATCAACAGGTGGGTTCCCAATTCGACAGTTCTTGAATCAGAATTCCAAGTCCCTGTCGTTCCCCATCACCTCCATGGTGAAGACACCTTCTTGTGGACAACACATATTCCTCCTGTTAGTGGACAGAACTGGAGAGTTTCATCATATAGGTCACATACAGTGGGTGTCTATGGATCCCCCAGTATTGGACTATGCTCAGTGATGCATGCCGGTGGGGGTTGGGCCGAGGGAGCACCACTGAGCTGCTCTGCAATTTTAATAGGGACCCTGGCAGCAAGACCACTCCCCTACCACTAGGGGGCGGCGAGCAAATCTATATAGTCTGTCTGGTAAATGGTTCCAGCCTAAACTTCCTCAATCATTCTGAGACAGAGGTCGATGGAGAAATTTGACCTCTGGGAGCTTCCAGACTTTATCATGGGCGCAAAATCAGTTAGATTAATTATTGTTGTACGTTTATCTGCTGGTGGCTAAACAGGGCATCAGGCTCAGTCTCATGAGGTTGTAACATTTCAAACGTCTTTGACCGGTGGCGTCTTTGACCGGTGGCGTCTTTGACCGGTGGCGTCTTTGACCGAGTATGTGATTAAAATGAAGAAAAAAGTAGTATATAGTAAAGAAATTTAAGCTTCAACTTCTTCATGTAATAAACAGTCTATGGTTGTTTTACCCAATTAAAAAAATATATTTTAATGCACATATTAAGGGTTCCTTTTGGGCTTTTTTTCTTCAGCAGGTCAAAGACGTCACCGGTCAAAGACGACGCCGGTCAAAGACGTTTCAACTGTTACAAACTCATGAGACTGAGCCAGTAACATAAATATATGAAATATATCAATTTTAGATAATGCCTCGAAATGATGTGTTATAACATATTATACAAAATATCTACCCATTTCTTTACTATACACTACTTTTTTCTTCATTTTAATCACATACCCGGTCAAAGACGGCTCCGGTCAAAGACGGCTCCGGTCAAAGACAGCACCGGTCAAAGACGTTTGAAATGTTACAAACTCATGAGACTGAGCCATCAACGTTACAAAGAGAGTATTACTAGATCACTGCCTCTTGTTACATAATGCGCTTAATACGGCTAATGTGCTGTATGTTACACAGGGCTGGGTAGCTGTCGCAATGTCGCAAAAAATGTGCGACAGAGGCCTTGGAAAATGCGACAGTAACATTAGGAATACTGTGGGCTTTCTAAATCTGAAAGAATTTAGTAAATATTCCAATCAGAACCAAACTTATAGGCCTGTTTCAATAGCCTTCCCTGCGTGTTCTTACAGCAATAATTAAGGCCCTAAACCCCTCAGTACACAGCAATGTAACAACAGCTTTTTAAAAAATTTCTTGAAGCAACATACCCACAAAACCCCTGAGACAGTCTATCTAAAAGAAGGAATTCTTGTAATAATATATACCCAAACCCTTAAAAAAGTTCCAATCTAGAGATTCATCTCGGAGCAAAACTCTAAAGAGCACACCAATCTAAAGGTATAAATATTCTTAATTTCCCTTTTCAAAACCATCAGAATACATCTAAGAGGTAGAATTTACTCTTTCTTTTGTATACAGTATGTCCTCCAAACCCCTAAGAATATAGCATTCTAAAGACAGAATTCAAAATATTTCCTGCCATATTCTGCCCCAAAACTCCACAAAACTCACCAAATTAAAGGTAAATTTTTCTAATTTTCGTAGTACAATGGCCCCAAAATCCAGAACACACCACTCAACAGTAGATTTATTCAATTTCTTTGGGGGCAGTAGGTCCCTAAACCCACAGAGTCTTAAAATGGAAATCTAAAGCTTACCCTGGAATAGTATTCCCCCACATCTAACATAGATTTGACTAATCTCTCCTTTAGAAATCTCACACCAGCCTACAGAGAGAATTGAAAAAAAGAACCCAGGAGCTGTATGCCTTCAATATAACACAGATTGCACTAATCAAAATGTAGAATTTTCTAAAATATATGCTTCTGAATCCCTCAGAAAACATCAATCCAAAGATAGAGATAATAAAATTTCCCGGGATTTTCATACATTAAATTCACCTCGATGAGGTATGGGGTAACCCACATGTACGCTCCTAATTAATGTGTGCCCTGGATGTGCCCCCCCTCCTTCCCGTGTGCCCTGCCGAAATGTTTTACTCCACAGATTTCTAGGTTTGCTCCAGCATATCACAACATGCCTAGCCCTGTAATACATAGTATAGTTGCGATAAGTATAGTGCCTGGGGTGCTCTTCAATTTGGCAGGGCCTTTACCCTAAAGATATACAACTTTCAGTGCTCCCTTAGTGACTAGGACATCTTTGGGTACTTCATCTGTGACTAGGGGCCTGGGCACATTCTGGTGCTCCCTTTGTGACTAGGACACTTTTAGGTACTCCCCACATGAGTATGACATCTTCCACTTTTCCAGTGCTTCCTCTGTGACTACCAGCATTTGTGGATGACTCCTTGCTAACTTGAGGCAGTTTCGAAAGGGTACTAGGTACGCCTGGAAATTAAACAAATCAATCAATCAATCAAGAATAGGACACCTTCCAGTGTTTCCTCCACATTAGGACACATATAGGGTGCTCCCTCCGCAACTATATGAAACATGTACGTTCAGGTGCTCCCTTCATGACTAGGACACCTTTGGGTGCTCCCTTTGCAGCCAGGACACCTGAGGATACTGCCTCTGTGAATGGGACACCTTCAGGTGCTCCCTCGATATAGGACATTTTTGGGTGCTCCCTCCATGACCATGGCACCTTAGGGTGCTCCCTCCATGACTACGGCACCTTAGGGTGCTACCTCCGAAACTGTAGGAAACACCTTCAGGTGCTCCCTCTGTGCCTAGGACACCTTTGGGTGCTCCCTCTTGATCTAGGACATGTGTGTGTGTTTTCTCTGTGACTAGGATATATGTTTGAGTGCTCCCTCTGTGACTATGTCATCTTCAGGTGCTCCCTCTGCGCCTAGAACATCTTGGGATGCCCCTTCCATGGCAAGGACACCCTTTGGTGCTCCTTCCATGACTAGGACACATTTTGGTGCACTTTCCATGACTAGGACACATTTTGGTGCACTTTCCATGACTAGACACCTTTTGGTGCATCTTCCATGACTAGGACACCTTTTGGTACTCCTTCCATGACTAGGACACCTATTGGTGCTCTTTCCATAACTAGGAACGTTTTGATGCACCTTCCATGACTAGGATACCTTTGGGTGCTGCTTCAATCTCTAGGACACCTTTTGAGGCTCCTTCCATGCCTACCGTAAAACCTCATGTATAAGCCCAACTCTCGTATTAGCCGCACCCCGACTTTGGGCCAATCCTATAAGCCACATCAGCAATCTGATTATGGTGGCTTTAGTACTGTACCATAGTAGCAAAAACTCGCGTATAAGCCGCACCCTGACTCTGGGCCGATCCTATAAGCTGAACTGCCGAAATGATTTTACGGTAGGACACCTTTTGGTGCTCCTTCCATCTCTAGGACACCTTTTTGTGCTCTTTCCATAACTAGAACACATTTGGTGCACCTTCAACGACTAGGGCACGTTTTGGTCCACCTTCCATGACTAGGACACATTTAGTGCACCTTCCATGACTAGGACACTTTTGGTGTTCTTTCCATAACTAGGACCTCTTGGTGCTCCCTCCTTGACTAGCACACCTTTGGGTGCTCCCTCTGCAACTAGGACACCTTTGGTTGCACCCCTCTATCTAGAGCACTTAGCTCAAGTATACTAGAGTTTCTTGCTCAGGTGCCCCATCTGCAATTCCTCTATGACTAAAAGTGGATTTTCTCTGTGACATAACGTGCAGTGCAAGTTTCTGCCAATCTGCTGTTTAGTCCTTGTGTTTTGCAACAGACAATCATGATTGAAAATATTCTTGTTATTGGCCCCAACAGTCAAGGAAGAGTCCTCTCGTCCATTTCAAAGTATTTTTCAGACCCCCAGTGCGCGTTATATGGCTCTCCTAAAGTCGGGGTGTGGGTTATACTTGGGAATTTATGGTATGTAGATACTGTTGGATACTTTCTATTGGTCTCCCTATCAATATCAGGAGAGATTTACTCACTGAGGAACCATTTTAAATCATAATAAAATGACACATTCTCATCTTATTCACCCAATTACCATGGATAGGTAACTTTGTTTTTATTTACTGGATATTTAAATACAACTTATAGAATAATATATATATCAGAAGTGGGGAAAAATAAAAATACAAAAACTGTTATAATAGTAAAAGTGGTCAAGGAAACAAATAATTGCACATAGAAATCCTGAACTGGTTATGTTTATTATTCCGAATCTAAGTCTACATATGTCATGTTCTGTTTGCACTTAATTATATACAGTCTTACGTATAAACAAGGTACATAAACGTATATGCGGCTACACAATTTCAATTCTTTCTGATTTATATTCATGGCGGCGTCATGCATGCACGGTAATATTCAACGCCGGATGTCAAAATTATATTCAGAGTACACGAAGGACATTTCATGGATATAAATACACATTCATCCTCATTATATTCAATATTATAATAGGACCTAACCATCATTTCAAGTTATTTTCCTTACAAACCTTCTGCTCCAGCTTGTACACAAACCGTTAAGATTATCAATGGTGCTTTAACTGTTTTAGTATCATTTCAATATTAAACGTGTGGTTAACAAACTTAATATCATTGAACACACTGCCGACACAGTCCACATCAATCGATTAAGTCTATGGACAATATTTCTTTTCAAATCCATCAGCACTCCCAACATATATGTCAGTGTGGATGCTCAACAAATATGGCAGTCTCGGCGGTGTGGAGTGCGACAATGGCATAACACAATCTTACAACGGCATCTTAAACACCCACTTCTTAGGCACTCATGATATCTTTCAATGGAAAATACAGAGAAAGATAGAGAATTACCAACGTAAAATTGGCGATTAATTACATAATATTTATGACATTATGGACTAATATGGTACACTTGCAATGTTTTTTAGTGCCATGGGGAAAAAACACTGTACAATACTGACCGAGTTTGACACCTAATTTACATAGTAGCAATGTAGTGATTTTCTAAATGAAAATGATATCTCCCTCTCCCTGTTATGTTGACAGCCCTAGGCGTTCGTTGATTAGAGAGTTCCTCCAGTCCAGCATGATATCATCCAGGTGGTTGTCGAAGTCTACAAGGTCCCGGTACAGTTTGCTTTCTAGCATGCTACACGACACATCCAATGCAGATTCCTCTAGGTGTTTACTGCAATACAAAGTATTTTTATAGCCTTTATATAAAATGAAAATATTAGATCGCAGCTATCACTTTTTTCTGGACATAAAATCGGTTAAGTCTTCAAACCTACCACAGCAAAACATATTATGAAATCAAACAACTATAATGTAAAGGGTAATCCAATGAACATGTAATAATAACAATGACAATCGAAAAACAATTGCTTTTAACAACAGTAGGATCATGTATAAAATGCATCATGTGATCTTTTCTTTATGACAATTCTCAAACTTGAAATGTCTAAATGGGGGCTCCTGAGTAGAGGTCTCTTTGGGTGAGTATAGGTTCTCGCACATTTGAAATCAAAAACTTTCACTGTTGGTTTTAACTACTGTTATTATGAATCCAGATATAACCATTCCGATTACAGAACACTGCTGTAAAATCCTACCTTGAGTTCTTTATTTTCCATTTGCTGTCCGACATTTGATACACTTGATAGGCTTCCCCCTTTCCGTCCATATTTACCTTGTCGTTATTTATCTGAAAATAGATTAAAAACGGCTACATAAATACTGGGTAAATTTATGAATTTTGCAATATATTCAAAATGTTCAATTCGTTGCTATATTATGAAACTGTTACAGAGATGCCACTCTGTGGTCAACAAAAAGTAGGAAATCTTAATATTTTGGTCAATTTTCTGTAGGAAATTTACATAATTCAAGAGATACATGTCAGCGAAAAAGTATGAATTCCTGCAAAAGTACGAAGTGACATCTCTGCCGTTATCAACTCTTTAGACTTTGGATGGTGACTAGTTGTAGGCCAAGTTAAGGGTATCATTTTCATAGCTTACCATGAATAAGCACGCATCTGGGTAGTATTCACAGATCTTATCGGCAATTTTCTCTGCAATCAAGTTTGGTCTGAAATACAAAATAAATCTATATTATTACTGGATACACGTATGTTGAAAACAGGAAAAACATCAGAAAACTGCTTGGCAAAAAGCCTAATGGTCATCATGATCATTATCATTACCGTATTCGACGTAATAAGCGCCCTCCCCCTAATAAGCGCCCACCCCTTTTGTGTTGGGGCATTTTTAGACTACAACAAAGACTCAAATTTCACGCTTTTGGAGAAAATTAAACTCTGAAGTACTAAAACGTCATAAAAATAAATTTATAAGGGCCCAGTGCGCTTATTACGTCGAATATGGTATATATCTTTTTTGGAGTGTGTCTGGTGGTGGGCGGTTGGGTTAACGAGGCCATTGGTCTATTGATAAAGGCTTGAGTCGGTTTGCATTATTTCTATTTTTCTTTGCACATTGTTATATCTTGTTACTGTTTAAGAGGACTGTTACTCTTCAATGGCCTCGTACAGCTTTAGTAGATTATGCTTAAAGGAGAAATGATAAAAGTTACTCACTTGTTATCTTGGAAATGTTCATTTGCTTGATAGTATCCTGCAACTACTAAATTTTGGTTAGCACAGTAGGCATCGATCTGCAAAGAGAAAACAAATTGGAACAGTTAATTTCAACATATCGTTAATTTTCGTGTACAGCCTACAGCCAACATGTTAGTGTCACTGTGTGGAATATAGGATCTTTCAAGGTCTCGGTTCGGGTTATACTAGAGCTTTTGAAATTTTCGATTTCAGAAATGACCCAAAAATCGCCTACAGTACCAGGGGGACAGATAGCCCTGTAGCGGTGAGGGTGGAGTTCTAGGTGGATCATGTAGGACCAATTTCTTGGTCATCTTAGGGAGTGCTCAGTTTTGTACAATGAGGGCGGGGGCTGGGTGGTCTAGAGGAGTCGAAATTTGTTCCCCCGTCACCGCGGTGAGTCAAAAAAAAATCGCCCTTTGAAGCAGAGTAACATGAATTTAATTTACATGCAGGGTTGTTCGCTGAGGAAGTACTCATTTTTTAACAGGATAGGGGTGGAGAAATTTCGACCCTGTGACCGGGGAGGGGTTAAATGTACACCCTGTTTTGGGCAAAGAAACGGGCAGGTTACTATGCTTCAACAGGGGCATCTGCGACCCTGGGGGGGGGGGGGGGGGGGGTTCGCGGGCCCAAGTAGAATCTCTCCGCATTTTATGGGGGGGTGGGGGAGAGAGCGTCATATCTTTAAAAAAATCCAAACGTGGTGAGCAGGGGGGGGGGGGGGGAGTCGAGATTACTTACCAAGTTTACTTTCGGCTAGTTCGCAGGGGTTTGGGGGCGGGTAGAATCAGTATCAGTTTTTCAAGGGGTTACTTGGTAAGGGCTACCGGTACGAGAGTGGCTGGTGGAGGGGGTGGGGCAGAAAAAAAATCCACCAAGCCCCCACTCCCATCCCTGCTATTAATAAATGCTCGGCTCTTGGCCTAGAAAGATACTGGGTATGGCACTATCATAACTATGGGATTATTGTCCCAGATTGCGTAGCCCCACTGCACTGGACATTGTTTCATTCTGCCAGTTTCTGGTACTACGGTAACATTTTTAGCTTTTAGTTTTACCATAGGCATAGATCTATTCAATTTCAATTTTGCAACTCCCCAAAAATCAAGCTAGACAGGCTAAGGGAGTGCTCATTTTTTAACAACAGGGGGGGGGGGGGTGGTGGATTTTTTTGGGGGGGGGGGGTAAAAAATTCGGACCCCTTGACCGGGGGGGGGGGGGTAAAAAATTCAGACCCCTCTTGAGGGGGGGGGCAAAAAAATTCAACCTGTTTTGAGGGGAAAAGCCCGCGCGTTACTATGCTACAAAGGGGCGCGAACGCGCGCGATTTGCGGCCTGCCGGGGGGGGGGGGTAAAAAATTTCGACCCCTCTAGAGGGGGGGGGGGCAAAAAAATTCGCGCACTCCGCGCGAAATCTCACCGCCCCCCCCCCTGTTATTAAAAAATGAGCACTCCCTAAATCTACGCAAATTAAAATCCAATGGGGGCGGGGCACATTTTATACACACAACTTCACAAGGAAAATATACAACCCCGTCCCTTGATGTGAAGCGGCCTGTGGGTGTGGATGCATATCTAATTTACAGTGATGTGTATTTGAATGAATCAGTGAAAGTGACGTAGGGGACACTCGAGCAGTGCAGTGGACTCACCTGTGTCAAAGCTACTTCCAACATGGGTGCCAAACCAAGCGTCAGGTGAAACAATGGCACGGAATCTACAAACTTTATACATTTGTGATCTTTCGACTTCCCCTTTTCCGCAAGTAGAACCCCATTTACTGCTCGGTGTGGATATTTTGCGGCATGTAATATAAGTTTGCAGTAAGCTCGCGTGCTGACACTTATTTCCGCCATCTTGGATTAGCCGGTAGTAGACCGCAGTGAATGGATGACGCGTTTTTAGGCGTTTTCACTGAATAAAATATCCGCACGATAAAATAATATCGCATTATATTTTGACTCGCTACAACGGTTAATGATGAACAAATCTTAAATGTAAATATCTCTTTTTATTTTCTATACAATGCAGGAGGCCCGCAGAACTGATTTGGGAACACTGCTGCCACCTAGTGGTAACAAGGGGAACCGTTTCCCTAGAGCGTTTCCCTTTCCACGCCACTCAATATCTACATTTTACAGTAGATGTTCAAATAATAAGAATCATTTAGCCGTTTTACACGCATCACATGTCATAACTAGATTAATAATACCTTAGCTTTTGCAATATTGGTGGTGTAAAGTTGGAGCGTTTGTCTCTGCTTGGAGAGTGAACGGCAACCATAGCAACGGTATCATAGCATCGTCGCTAGAGACCATGATCACCAAAGCAACCTGCACCACGGCAACCACCAAGTAGCATAAACGGATCTGTCCGGCATCCTCAACTGCGGGGTTTAGTATTTGCTTTGAATTTCGTAGGTAAGTACAGTGCAGTTCTCGTTATTAATTATGAATGCGACATATGCTATATCATTGTTAGTAGCTACGCCAGTTGGTGGTCATTAATTAGATCTACTAGTTCGATGTGTGGCCCTAATCCCTAGGCTACTGGACCTAGACTGAATTTCGTCTTTCAGCGGAGGGCGTTTACACACAAACACTGGCCGTTTTTTTTTGTGGATTTCCATCTCGTTTAGCATTTGGTTGTGGAAGGGCTATCTGTTTTGTTACGGTTTATTGCCATGATTTTCAGTACATTTTTGGTCCAGTTGATGATGGGGGGGTCTAGATGGGGGGTCCCCATGTCGCCTGTCGATTTTAAGAAATGCTCATGTCATTTGTCAGTATCTTTCTATTTCTCCTGTCATTTGTCACTAGGCTCCATGTCGCCTGTCGATTTTTTGTCAATATCTTTTAATTTCTCCTGTCGTTTGTCACTAGGCCCCATGTCGTCTGTCGATTTTAAGAAAAGGCCATGTCGCCCTGTCGATTTTAGGGTTCTACACCCATATGATGATCCATAGTAGGCTACATAGAGGTTAGGCATATATACATTCATCTGGGAAAGCATGATATAGATCTACAGTTATTCATCTGTATATAGCACACTGAAACGCAGATGGTGTTGCTGCTGACGCTCCGATCGACTCGCTTTTTGGCTGAGACGTAAAACGGTGGTTACGCGCCGCTGGGCGCTGACACCCACAGCCACCTCCTTGCCCAGACCCACTTGCTTGCCCACACTCACCGGCTGGCCCACACCCACCCACCAGCTCTCCCACACCCACCTGCTCAGCTGAATTATGATAATATACTAGTGTGACACATGATTTGAAGGTAGTTTTGACCCAGGAATACATTCCTGCTCTCAGGATTGACAAATAATTCATTTTTCTTGAAATAATATTTACAGATTGAGTCGTTTAGTTCATCAATTCAATCACTTTATCACCCTGACCCTGAGTCATTTGTGATGTTAATCGCGCGTTCAATTTTTTTACTTTGGTGTCTCATTTACTCTCTATGAAATAGATTTATGATTTCTACATAGAATTCAATTCTAATTTCTTGAGCTTATAATCTTTTTGATAACATAATGCTAGTTTCAAATTGCTCTGAGTCACATAATAAGTTCCTGCCTGCCACTGCCTGCCATAGTCTGTATGCTTGCCTCCCATTCACCTCTTACGTGCCTGCCTGCTCCCTGCATGCCTGCCTGCCTGCCTGCCTGCTCCCTGCTTGCCTGCCTGACTGCCTGTCTTCCTCCCTCTTTTAGTACACTCTCCTTCCTACACCAGTAGAGTTAAATGCAATTCCCACGAAAGACATGAATAAATCATGCCCCCATCACTCTAAGGCTGACACCGCTGGAAACAGACTTGGAAAGTCAAGAGATCGAATCTAATCGATTCAGTACAGTCTATGTAAAATTCAGCTGATGCACTGGTCTTTAGTCCTTGTGTTAGGGAGGTTTTAGGTGTGCAGCCAGGTCGTTATGGTGCATACAGGAAGTGACAAGCCGAGGAGTATCAAAAGAGGTATACCTTATAGCTCATCCTTATACCATATCATCACGTTTTACTTACCCTCATAACCCAGCAACATTATTATAGCTCGATTCAGTTTCAGTTTTATTTTTTCATGCATTATAAGTCAGGAGTTATCTATTTCAGGTGTGTGATATTGTGCAGAAACAGAATGGGAGACTATCCGGGTGCCGATTACCAGATGTCCCTCTATGGGAATAGAGAAAGGAACCCCGAGGAAACAGCCGGCCAATGGAAGGAGTTAATCAAGGTTGGTGACATGAATACTTATCTTAATCTGTTCTTCCCCCACTTTAATATGTATGGTAAGGACACACTTCCCTCTTTTTTTTTTTACTTAATCACAAAATAATAATGAGCACTATGACAATTAAATAGATACCTATAGTACGCTATAGGAAGTTATATCTGTGACATGAGAAAAATGCGTTACCGAAGTGGCCAGCAGATCCGACCCTTGATATTCATCGCCGGTATGATTAATGCAACTTTTTGGAAAACACATTGAAACGTTAATTCCAGCTTTGACTGTTTGGGCCAAAGATATATCTATGGAGGTAGATGGCTAAATTTGACATGGCGGCATGGCTCATGAGGCCTAGTGACATGCGACATGGGACTTGAAAAGTTAGTGACAGGGGACATGAGCAATTCTTAAAATCGACATGGGACATGGGCATTATTAAGCGATTATTTAGATCGACATGCGACATGAGGACCCCCCTCCCCCATCTATACCCCCGTATCTCAAACAGCAAAGTCTTGACCATTGATTGCTTTAAAATTTAAAGAAATTCATTCATGAACTTTACAGATAGAAACTCGTATTCACAAGAAGCACATCGCTATTCGTGGTAACGGTACGGACGTGTGGCCGGGGGAGCCGGAACCCAACAGGGAGACAACATCCTACTTTGACAATATAAAGAAGGTAGGTGTAAAATCAAATCAAAAGTAATGACATATTGGAATAATGCAGGGCTCAAGGAGGCATATCCCTCTGTCGGCCCACCAGTGCATTTCTAATCGCGAAGGCCATTGGAGAGACATTTAATTGTCATGATTGTTATCATAATATAGTTATAAACTTTTTTTTTATCATCGTAGGACAGCCAACGGCAACACTATATAGAAATATATAATATAGAAACAAAATGTTTGTGGATATTATCAGATGTCTATAGTTCACTCACTGCCACTGAACGCCCACCTCTCTATAATTAAAAAGGCGGCTACAATCTCAAATAAGGCAGTTTAATAATTGAGACAAGCATAACACCAACGATGTTAGGTGCTTAACATCTCTGATGAAAGTAATTAATCTATGATGATTACCAATGAGATTAATCCCATTAATCCCCTCTGTATGCTATATAGTATGTGGGTGTCTAAACTCTTAATGACTTCCACTCCACCATCATAAAGGGAGAAAACACCTCCTCCAAATATGACCGGCTCTTCCACCAACCGGAAGGCTACAACTCACGCCTGCGCCGTGACGACCGTCAGCACACTGTTGGCCTTGACATCCAGGCTGAGGTAGGCCACAGTAACATTTCTTTTTTGTCCAAAATCAACAACTTAACAATTTTACGTTTTAAATCGCTCTATATGTCCTCTAGTATCATCCCATAGACATTGAGGTGAGAAGGTGAAAGTAATATTAAAGTTATTGACCAAAACTGTTACAGGTACAGTTTCATACCCCGTCACTGCTAGGGGCTTCCCCGTTGGTTTTTATCGCAAGGTATTTAATTAAGTTCAGTTAGTACAGAATCTGATGCTATTACTTATGCGATAGGTGGGTTACCATGGTGAAGTTGCAATTGGAATGACGCAGGTGCATGCTTCCACTAAGGGCTGTTGAACGCCTGCAATGCAGTATATTATGCATGCAATTTATGCATATTGATTTAGGTAATAAGTGTGTAGTGTATGGAAATGGCTCATTGTGTAAGTAGTGTATGGAAATGGCACACTGTGTAAGTAGTGTATGGAAATGGCACATTGTGTAAGTAGTGCATGGAAATGGCTCATTGTGTAAGTAGTGTATGGAAATGGCAAATTGTGTAAGTGGTGTATGGAAATGGCTCATTGTGTAGGTGGTGAATGGGAATGGCTCATTGTGTAAGTAGACTGTAGTGTATGGAAATGGATCATTGTGTAAGTAGTGTATGGAAATGGTACATTGTGTCAGACGTGTATGGAAATGGTATATTGTGTAAGTAGTTTATGGAAATGGCGTATTAATACAGGTAACACGTTTTTAACACTATACAGGAACACCTAGAGGATAGGTTTAGTTTCTCTCTTGAGTTTTTTTTTTTAACAATGACTAAAAGCGTACCAGAATAATTAATAACCACAACTTTGATTATACACTTACAGGAGCGGTGTAGGACAGTCCCCGTGTGTTCCTCCGCTACCTATGGGCGCCTGGTACACAAGCCCCTGGAGGACGCCTCCAGCCGGGAACATGTCCGCATTGACCGTGTGATGAAGGGCTTCTACAGGTGCGGTGGTACAGGCATCCCCACCGCCTCCTCCCTCCGCGGACCTGACCGACCCATGACATAGACCGCCATCTCGAAAAAGGCAGCCATCTTGGCGTAGGCAGCCATTTTGGTGTAGGCCGACATCTTGACATAGGTCAGCATCTAAGAACGTCAACCCCATTTCGGTATGGATATTTGAAAACAACCGAAAATACCATCATTTATAAACAAGATAGAAAATAACTGCTGTGCAGTATTTTGGTATTTATACATTTTATTAATGGCAAAAAACTTATATATACATATATATATTTCAATATATCATAGTCGGAGGATACTTAATAGTTCATCAGACATATTTATGATCTAGAGAACTGACATGTCAACAAGACATGGTTATTTTAACCCAATTGAGATACTTATTAACACCTTATTGCTTAAAGTGTTTGACACCCAATTGTGATGGTTATCGTCTACTATTCAATCAGCATACAGAGATATTGTTCAATAAATATTTACACCAAAAATCATATCGCCTTTGATTTTTCTTGTATAGTTACATGGTAGCCTCGGTCTCAGACAGTGAATAAAACGTATACCGGCTCGTATACCAGCCCATTTCCAGTCGCTCTATATAATTATGGTCATTCATTGGTATGATGACAGGCCGAATATAGAACACTTTCTTGAGCTAGGAATATAGGCTTTCATCTTTTTCCTCTTTGATCAATTTTCTTAATGTCCCCCCCCATCCCTGTCTTGGACAATATCTACTGCTCTTTCCGGTATTATATTCAGTTCCATTCGGTAGTTTTTCCATAACCTTTAGCAAATTCAACCCCTGACTTAAAAAAACAAGAAAATAAAACAAGTAGACAGAGCTCTTTAGATCCTGACACAATCAGTGAGCGCATGGAGAAAGGGTACCGGTATACATACATACATATTGCGTGGTACCGACTCGAAGCAGAATATCAGATCAGTGAGATCAGGGCAATAGAACGTTACAGAGTATATTGCCGTCAATGTAGAAACACCAAACAGCACTTAATTACCTGTTTGTTAGCTATGTCAATACTCCAAAATGAGAACTGTATAGTATCATGGTGAAAAACGTTATCTAGCCTGGGTGTCCATCAGCCATAGTACGACCTCCAGCCACTGCAAACTGTGGCGCTGTTGTATAAACATGGCCGCTGTACGGCTGATGGGATACAAACAAGCTGCTAGTGGCTTAGTGCTTCTGCACACCTCATATATCCACTGCAGGGGCGGATCCAGGATTTTGGAAAAGGGGGGGCGTGAAATAGGCAATGTACTGGGGGTATTGGAAATTGTCACATTAAAATGTACAGAAAAATAGGGGGGGCGCACGCCGGGTCCGCCCCCCCCCTAAATCCGCCCCTGCACTGTAGTCTACAAGTGGGGTACTGGGATACATTATGCACGCCAACATCACATGTTGCCTATAGTATATGCTCCTTCCCCAAGAGAGAGTAATTGGGGCGCTGGTATGGGCCTTTAGCCAGGAAATATACCCTTATCCTTTAAAACATTCTTGGCTCACATCAGGCCTTAAATTTATCCTTCAAATGCGACGTTAAAGCATCAATGTCAGTACCCCCCAATATACATCTATGCTTTGATTAGGGCATATCCTTCAAAACATCGAGTACCTTCAGAGAAGACTTCATGAATGTATGACACTTCCATTGTCAGAATTAGATTTTCAAAGTGTAATATCTTTAAAACAAATAGTTCCAAGAAATAAATAGTTCTATACCGATGTCCATGGCCAAATATGGTTAGCCGAGGCTCAATGCTTTGTCAGTTGAAATAACCTATCTGCATACTTCTGGTTTAGCCGAGCCATATCAGTGCACCACACATCGGTAAAGGTGATTATAGCAACATTCTTTATTCAATTAAGGAGTAAATACTTTTTAACGAAGGCTCTTGACCTTTTGCTGGAGGAGAGGGTCATAATGTCAAATCAATTGTTGTTGAAACGAAGGTATAATACCACATCAAAGTGAAAATGAAATAAAATAATTTCTAAAGACATAATAAATAATGATGACACATAACTTTGCCGTAACGTTATAGTTCTTGACATTGCATTTTGAATTCCCACTCATATTTTTCTTTATCGAGGAGACAAAGCAAATAGTTTACCAAGATGTCATGATTATGAGAGGAAGGTTTACTATGATGTAGCAGAGACTGTACCAGTCCACACACATGTAAATCCTATTGAACAGTTAATGACTGTGCCAATGTTAAAAAAAGAATCGCATTTCACAGATGGAAATGATATCCAAAGCACACAGATGGGGTTTACGGAAATGATCATACTTAAAACTACGTAAATGTTTCTGATTATGTAATCTTATCAGGCAAAATGTAGAACGCTCTCCCCTGGACGTAATAACAAAAGAATTCATTCCACGATGTTGGTCCTCAATATGAGTGATGCTATAACGGTTGTGGTCACCAGAAAACGGGAGAAGTAGGGGATTGAGACGGAGGAAGACGTTTTGCCACCAGCTGCAAATAGACGAGGGGGACTGGGTCGGGTACAGTAGTCTTCTTGGCAGCAGGTAGTGAGGATATCATTTATATATGACCCTGTACACTCAGAGGCACAGTCCACTCGGAAAGAATCCCCAAGGTCCACTTTCTGGAAAAATGAGATGACACTGTACCCTATATGTCTCATTCATACAGAGAATATAGTTGGCGCAACATAATTCCTTGATTATCAAATTCATAGGATATATTATAGTTGTGCAATGTATAATAATTATTGTATACAGGGTAGGTTGAATGGAAAAAGAACTTGTTAGTATTTTAATGCCAATGTATACATGTATGGCAATAGTCACTTGAGGGAACCAATCCTTCTATTAAATGAGTCAGACCTTGCAGTACCCATCTGTCTCACACGTTGCAGGTTCATCTTCACAATTGCTGGAGTCACATTGATCGCATGAAAGTCCAAACACTCCTAAAAAGGATAGAAAGAAGATAACATAATCACAAAACCACAGAAATACTCTTGCCAATGAGCAAATAAGGAGAAGACCACAACTGGCATAGAACCTTTAATGTTGATGATGTGCCTGCACACAGAGAAAAGAAACAGCGTCAAAAGGTTGCCTCCAGAATGACTCCCCTCTCCAGGGGAGCCCCGGTCGCCTATGTGACTCTCTAGCTGACTTAGGGAGTCACCATGGGGAGTCATATAGCTCTCTTGGTCATATGACTCCCCAGGTGACTCCCTTAGGTCAGCCAGACAGTCACCCAGGCTCCCTTGGGCGACCTGGGCTCCCCTGGAGAGGAGTCATTCTGCAGGCAACCTGGGCTCCCTTTTGATGCTGTTTATTCTCTCTGTGTGTATAATGTGTCATATACTGTTCTACCCAGGGAACAGTGTAGTGTAACGGGTTGACTATAAAGTCTAACTGTTATTGTTGTATATCTATTGTATGTTGTATGATGTAAGACAACACGGTTCTATTGTGTTTAATAACTGTTTTATTCATCTAACTAGTGTCGTCGGTTCGTTACATACACCGACTCCTCTAGTTCGGTTATATATACGGTAGTGTACCGGTACCACCTTCGGTTACCGTCGGTAGTTGTTACATAATCATTTTTACATAACTAAACCTAACAGGTGGCGCTGCTAGTACGGTCACGTGGCTACGCAGCGCTGTATATAAGACGGCTGCTTCCCCATTGGAAGGCAGTCAGGTTTGGGACTGTCGTGACATGACCACCCTGTGCTCACGGGCTTAACTCTATGCTATAGGGTTGCCCACTGTATTATATATCTGTTCTGATCTCGTATATCCGCTGGTTATACTTGTACTATAATACCCAAGAGTTACCTTTACAATAAAGTCGCCGTATATTAAAGTCTAATTTACCTTGTCTGGTTTTTGTACTCAAGTGTTACATACGTAGTAAGAGACCAACTACATTGGTGCC
Source organism: Harmothoe impar (assembly GCA_947462335.1). Lineage (NCBI taxonomy): Eukaryota > Metazoa > Annelida > Polychaeta > Phyllodocida > Polynoidae > Harmothoe > Harmothoe impar. The sequence goes on along the minus strand of OX381712.1, from coordinate 39,840,506 downwards.
GTGACCACTTGACGAACCGACCATTGATAGGGTATTAAATAGACTTACAGTATATGGATTACCTATACGATTTTGTCAGCTCGTTCAGCGGCAGGACTAAAACCCCTGCTGAGGAACGTGAGGAAGCCGTACAGAATGTACGCTTCTTCACAGGCAAATCCAATAGGCGGGAGGGCCGGGCAGCCTTGCAGGTGCCCGGGGACGACCTCTCCCAAGAAGCAATAGGTGATCCTATTGTGGAAGCCTTTACCAAAGGAGAGGATGGGGAGCAATCTCCAATCCCGGGACCCTTTGATATAAGCTCCAGGAGATCGTTGGACTCCCTTTCCACGAATCTTTTCTGTCCTGAGGGTCAGAAAATACCGGGTAGAGAGCCTAAAACTCTCGGCCCAGCTGCCTTCGGTTCTACACCGACGGTAGCAGATCCTTCATTGGATCCAGACACGTCGGTTTTCACTGATGGTGCCACTCCTACACCGAACGGTATGGGGGGTGGCGGGCTATCAAAGAAAACTAACGTGGCAACAGAAGCTCCTGGTAAGGGGTACCCGGCAGCAGTAGATGAGCCATCCAGTTTACCACTGGATGGGGACCTACTAGCGGCCATGGGGATCCCCACCAAGAAAACTGAGTTGCATGAGCTCGCTGAAGCCCGGAGGGAACTTGCTTCCATCAATCAAACTAGGAAGTTATTCCTAAGGGAGGTTGATGAGAAGAAAAAGTTCCTACTGGAACTCCAGAACGAGATGGCTTCCCACAAGGTGGAGGTTGACAAACTTTTGCACCAGAGGGTGTCCGGCGAATGTGAGGTTGCAAGCTTAACTTCCTTGGGAAAGGATTTGAGCACGCAGCTCCACTTAGCCAGACAGGACCTCGCAAGCTTAAGGCAAGTCAATCAGGACCTGAAGACGAAGTCGGAGAAAGTACCACCACCTTCCACGGTGGTACCTCCAGTCATACCCGTACCCAGTGTGTACACGACAGTGACACCTTCAAGTGTCCCGCCGCTAGTACACACCACGGTAACAGGTATGACACCTCAGATGGGGGCTAGCTATCTACAGACTCCGGTCTGTGGTGGCGCCGTTGGAGGCACGGCAACACCTCCAGGGTACACCCACCCATCTACTGGTTCAACGATGTTGAACCAACAGCAGACCATGGTCTCAGTTCCAGTACCGAAACCCAGAGCTAGACAGGGCTTAACCCCTGTCCAGCGGGCTAAGTACGACCGGAACCCGGCTATTGAGAAGCTGGGGACAGACATCGTCCCGCGGGACATCGATGAACTGGATGAACGATATGCTCCTTTCAACTTTGGGGAGATCAAACATCCTGATGCAGCCCGTCAAAAGGCCATCGATATTCCGCCTTTCACAGGGTCGCCACCCTGGAGAAAGTACAAAGTTCGGTTCAAGGCTATTGTGGAGAGCAATCGCTGGAACAATCAGCAAGCGCTGGTTGCTCTGAAGCAAGCACTCTGCAACGGGCCAGGTGAACCAGCCCTTTTGGCGTTCGAGAGAGTGAAGATCAAGACATTGAGCTCACTTGAAGAAACAGCTGAATGGGCGATTGGGAAGATTGGTGAGCATGACCCAAGGACTCAGCTGCTCAAACGTGTCCAACGCAAGGACGAGCATCTGAGATCCTACGGATTTGCTCTACAAGAACTGATATCCGAGTGTTATCAGGGATGTAGACCTGACACCCCCACTGTCATCCAGGAGTTAACCTCCAGGTTTGTCAATGGAGTCAGAGACACCAATCTCCAGGCATATCTGCGGGAAAAATGGCAGCCGGACTTATCTCTAGCTGACCTTTTTGACCATGCAGATGTGTATGACACCAAACAGGCTGTTTTTCCTAGTGGAGGAGTGTCGGCATCTCCATCTGTAGCCCCGAAAGGAGCTCAGGTGGTAGAGGCCGCCACAAAACCACCTAAGAAAAAACAGCCCGCCTCTGAGGAGGTGGCGGCAGTAATGCCTGACAGGGACATGGAGAAGATGATTGAGGGTTTGTTGCGGAAGCACTTGGAAAAGAGCTCTGCGTCCACTTCTGATTCTGGATCTGGAAAGAGAAGGAAAAAGAAGAAAAAGGACACGAAACCTCAGCCATGTAGACGCTGTCAGAAGATGGGTCATTGGGCTAGCGAATGCAAAGCCCCTGCACCCATCGCTGCTAAAACCGAAAAGGAGACGGAAAACTGAATGGGGCCCATCCTCTTGGCAAGGATGGCGCCCCCACAGTTAGCCATGCCTGTAAGGGATTAGTAGACGGTGTTAACTCTTCCATGAACCAAGGCCGCGCAGAGGCAGAAGGGTCTGTACAACCTGTAAGCGTCTGGCAAGGCGGGGCTGGCAAGGACGAACGGAATCCGGAGGATTCTGTAGTCGCTGGCTTAGAGGAGTCTTGGTTAGAATCAATTGCCCAGAGCAGTGTGATTCAAGACTCCCCGAGCGACCCATGTTGGGATTATCTCCTGACAAAAGGGGTTGCTATGGATGGAGGGGGAAGCCCGATGCTGACCTCTGAGTGTGTCCCTTTACGGGGACAGCGTTGGTACCTGAGTCTGGTTATTTCCGGGACGCGTGGTGAATTTTTGGTCGACACGGGTGCATCTCACACCTTGGTCGATCGTAAATTCATGGCCCGTCTTTGCAACCAGCCCGAAGCTCCGCTACTAGGAGTAAAGGCTCGGACTGCTACGGGAGATAGTATGCAGACTTATGGCAGAACTGTAAAACCTATGTTGGTTGATGGCAAGACATACTGGATATGTCCAACCATCACCGACATCACTGATGATGGCATACTGGGGATGGACTTTGCTGCTCTTTACGGGGTAACAATGAACACCGCAACGGGCCGACTTCAGATTAAACATCCTTATAAACAATCTGTACAGTGCGTTTTAAGGAATGGTTCGTCTGTGGCGTCAGTGGCACAAGACACAAAGTTGGCAGCAGGACATGTATCTGATGTCCTAGTCAGCTGCGTGGGAGTGCAGGCCAAACGGCCGGGAATGTTTGAACCAGAAGATCAAAAGCTCTCAGAGTTAGGTCTTGCTGGCTATCATACTTACCTGGCCAACGCTCGTTGGGGGGTGATACCGATTTGTAACTCGAGTAGTAGAGAAATCACTCTACGAAAGGGGACGCCTATTGGTAACACCACGCGAGCATATGGGGTAGACTCACTAACTACGGACTTTGTGGAAGTAGGTGTGGTGGCGGGAGACTCTTCCCACGAAGAGGCTCTAGCTAAATCCAACCTACCGAAACATTTAAGGTCCCTGTTGTGTGAGTCACACCTCACTACCCTGGAGAGCGAAATGGTGGCAAATGAGCTGTCGGAGTTATCTGACGCCTTTGCGCAACCAGGAGATCCTCTAGGGCGTACCAATACGGTACAACACCGGGTTGACACTGGGGACGCGCTTCCCAGTAGAATCCCCTACCGTCGGTTACCCATGGCTAAAAAAAGTGCTATGGAGGCTGAGGTAGAAAAGATGTTGGATGAAGATGTGATTCAACCTAGTGAGAGCCCATGGTCAAGTCCTGTGGTGATGGTCACCAAGAAGGATGGTTCCTGTCGATTTTGCATCGACTATAGGAAGTTGAACGGACTCACTAGGAAGAATGCATATCCTCTACCTCGGATAGATGAATGTGTGGAATCTCTGGGTGGGGCGAAATGGTTCTGTACACTAGATTTACAATCTGGTTATTGGCAGATCGGCATGGACCCCCGGGACCGAGAAAAAACCGCATTTTCTACCCATATGGGACTATTTGAGTTCAACGTCATGCCATTCGGGCTATGCAATGCCCCGGCAACCTTCGAGGCAATGATGGAAACCATGTTACGGGGTTTACTTTGGAAAAAGTGCCTAGTATACTTGGACGACATCATCGTCTTCGGTGGTTCTGTGGAGGAAACTCTACAGAACCTCCAAGCTGTGCTGAAACGCATCTTATCATATGGTCTGAAATTGAAACCTTCAAAGTGCAAGCTTTTTAGGAAGTCAGTTGAATACCTAGGTAGAATTGTTTCTGAACATGGCATCATGGCTGATCCTCATAAGATCGAAGTGGTACAGAACTGGCCTCGTCCGATGGACACGAAGGAGATACGCTCTTTCATCGGGTTTTGTTCATACTACAGAGATTTTATACCTGGATTCTCGAGAGTCGCAGCTCCCTTACAAGAGCTGATGATTGGAGAGAAGAAGGCTAAGGCTAAAATAGTCTGGTCCCCAGCCGCAGAACAGTCTTTCAGTGAGTTAAAGAGACTCTTCTTAGAAACACCTGTTTTGCACTACCCTGCACCTGTTGGTAAGTTCATCTTGGACACTGATGCTTCTAATACAAGTATTGGTGCTGCCTTGTCGCAGATCCAGGATGGGCGAGAAGTGCCGCTGGCATTTTCGTCCAACAGTCTAAGCAAAACACAACGTAACTACTGCACAACCAAGCGTGAACTCTTGGCAGTGGTGGTTTACACAAAAAAGTACAGACATTTCCTATATGGTGGGAATTATCTCGTACGGACGGATCATTCATCTCTGCAGTGGCTCCTTAACTTCAAGGACGCTGAGGGGATGATGGGTAGATGGTTGAACCACCTCTCTGAGTTTGGCATGACGAATGAGCATATCATACACAGGAGTGGAGTAGATCATGTGAATGCGGACAGCTTGTCCCGCTATCCTATCCGGAACTGTCACCGTGTAGACTGCCGAGACTGTGGGTCTCACAATGCAGTGATTGCGTCTGTGGGTGCGAAAGTTCCTAACTGGACGTTAAATCACTTGAAGGATGAGCAGCTTGCAGATCCGGCTATTTCGAGGGTGTACTCCTTGAAGTTGTTGGGCCTGTCCAAGCCTGTTCGCCCCGCACTTTCGCTGGAATGTAAAGAAGTTAGACAACTGTTAGCTCAGTGGGATAATCTTTTTATACGGAACAGTGTATTGTGCCGCTGGAGAGTGCAACCTGGCAGGAAGAGAGCAGCTCAGTCTGTAGTGCCTCTGTCACTCAGACTACAGTTGCTCAATTACTGTCATGGCCACCGAACTTCAGCACACTTTGGCAGACAACGGACTGAGGCAAAGATTAAGAGTAGATATTACTGGCCTGGTATGACTTTGGACATACGGCGTTGGGTAAAGCAATGCCCCCAATGCTGTTTATCAAAGCCTGGACCTGGTATCGGTAAACTACCTCTAAGTCAAGAGCTATTCGGTGTTCGGTTTGCCCGGATCGCTGTTGATATCATTAGTGGTTTCAACACGACCCCCCGTGGGAATACCTGTATGATGGTGGTACAGGACTACTATACCAAGTACGTCCAAGTATATCCGTTGGTAAATCATACAGCTGTTACCTGCGCTGAAGCACTTTTCGAGAATTGGATCCTCACGTGGGGAGGTCCTTTAATGCTTCACTCCGACCAGGGTCGTGAGTTTGAATCTCGACTGTGGGCAGAACTGTGTAGTAAAATACACATCTGCAAGACGCATACGAACCCCTACCGACCTCAATCGGATGGTATGGTGGAACGTTTCAATCGGACGTTGATCCAATGTCTCACGACAATGGTTAATGAGCACCGGGATGATTGGGATGAGCATGCTCGCTATATCTCCCATGCTTACAATGCTACCGAACATGCGTCGACGGGCTGTACGCCTAATATGCTCGTAATGGGTGAAGACATAGTCATGCCAAGTGACATGGTCTATGGCGTGCAGGGACACCAGCTCGAGCAACCCTGCACAGTGATGTTTGTTGAATCACTTCGACAATCATTACGCGAGTCCTATGGAGTAGTAAGGGACAACTTGGAAAAATCTGCTAGTTTGCAGAAGGTGGGCTATGACACGGGCCTTAAACTCCGCCAATTTAAGGTGGGGGATAAGGTCGCGAGATTTAGCACACCAAATTCCAAAGTCAAGACCCTGTACTCCTGGGATGGTCCGCATACGGTTACTATGGTGGTTAGTGAAACTACTGTAGTAATACGGTTAAAAAAAGGGACTCTCACTAAATCACATGTGGCTAGACTCCGACCTTGGTATGGAGTCCCATATATAGATGACGGTGAAGATTCCCTCGGTGCTGGTCGAGTACCAGCACCAACCGACCCTGCGCTACCGAAGATACCGAAGGCAGGACCAACGGTCATACCGTCGGTACCGACGGTAGCGCGCCGAAGGGGTCGTCCTAGGAAATTACCGATTGAACCACAGTCGTGTGTTACCAAGCCCAAGCGCGGTAGGCCTCGTAAAAAAGGGTCAGCTGTGCGTAAAGGACTAACCGTAGACACCGGTAAACAAAGCAAGGTGATACCTCCGGTGTCATCATTGCTGGACATACCGGTACAAGGTCTACGGAGGAGCACACGTGTCAGAGAGCGAGATAAAATTGTGTAAACATTTTTTTCTTACCTTGTTGACGACATTTAGCTGCTGGCTTGATTGAATTTCCCTGGACAGTTCCGTACTGGGCCGGTGGTCATTGGCCCGGTACACGATCACCAAAACACAACGAGAAGAGACGGGTTATCCGGTGTGGTTATCCGTTGGAGGTAGAAAAGCACGTGTTCAGGGCAGGTGGCTGGCTTTGCCGATTAGTTCTAAGTATGGGACTAGTTTTGACCACATATTGCTTAGCAACACGCTGCTGTGTATATCCTCTAATGCCGGTATATCATTCCCGGGTTATCCGGTGGCTCCGCCACGAAAATTGTAAACAACAGTGAGAGTTCCCACCGTCGGATATGCCAGGCGTGGGAAGGGCGCTGCCCGCGTCACCTGATCGATTTCTCCCGCCAAATGAGCCGTGAGAAATTGGGTCACCTCGGCGCGCCTTCGGGGCGCGACCTCTGATTGGCTGAGAAGCCGGTCAAGGGGCGGGGTCACGGGGGACGGGTGGGGTATATAAGCCCCACAGGCAGCCAGGCTTCTTCAGATCAACACGTTTGCCCGTAGGGTAGCGTGTTGATCAGTGGTGCCTAGGTCTGCCCGGCAGTACCTATACTATTGTTTACCAGCTGTGCTACTAAATGCTCGGGTGAGTGAACCGTGAGGTTCACCTACGCCTGAGCTAACAGTATGGCAGCCCGTGTAGATGGCAGATGCACGGCCCCGGAGAAGGCTGAGGCCTCCGATGGGGAAGACCGAGTTCTCGAGTCTGACACGGAAATGGACACTACCGGTGCTCCAACCGTCGGTCAAGGCTCGGCTTCGGTACCAACTGAACCTAACCCTGAGGGGTCGGGTGATGTTGTTCCGAAGACAGAACCTGGTCTGGGTGGTAGTAATATCATCCAGGAGGAGAACCCTGCAGGGGGATCTTCTCCGAAACCCGCCGGTGTATTGGCACAAGAACCGACGGTCCCTGATGGTGATTCATCAGACGGGTCCACGGTTCGTGCTAAGACCAAACGGAAGCGGAAGCGTAAGAGGAGGATTGCATCTTCCCCTGAGACTCCTGCAACCGAAGAGGTCGCACCGACTGAGGCTGATAGACTCAAAGCTGTTGCTGACAGAGTGGCCAAGGCGGAAGCCGAGGGCTGGTCTGTTGCAGAGAGCAGAGCCAATCGACGCCTCCGCGCCAAGGCAGCGCATGTCCGTCTAAACCTGTGTCTCCGTGATGATGACCGGGAGAACCTGAGCCTCACTGATTTAATTCAGGAGAATGGCAAAATGGCTCTTCCTGCACCTCACACGGTCGACGGTTCAGACGACGAAGACTGGTTGACAGGTGATTCCCATCCCATTGACTGGTACCTCGTGTACCTCAAGGCAGTGTTGGCGGGGAATAAACCTAACATCCATAGGTCATGCCGTCCCAAGCTGAAATATGCTTGGAAGAACTACGTGCCAGGGGATCCCTGCCCGTACGTTCGCTGTCAGCGCCTGAAAGGGACTGCGACAGCAGCAAAACGGTGGCCAAACCTTTTCAAGTTTGCCCGTCATTTGGTAGAGAAGCACATGAATGTGCGTCCCTACTTGTACTGTGTGAGGGGAAGTACGAGTACTTCCTGCCCTGAGTACAGTGACGGGGAACTATTCCGTAGCCAACGGAGATCCGGTTTGGTAAGGCATCTCTGCGATAATAAGGGCGTGCACAAGCGCACTATTACTCGTGGAGTTGAGGCTGCACTGAAGGTTTGGGGGATCCACAAACGTGTAGGAAATCTACAGTTTAAGTGGAGAACCAACAAACTTAAACAGTGGAACTACCTCACGGAGGCTGACTGGGAGAGGTTGTGTAAGGGCGCCAAGTGCGAACAAACCGACCTGGGACCAGCTACAGAAGCTCCGATGCCCACTGTAAAGAAGGATACCCCTCCTAAGAAGAAAAATCTAAAAAGGGGCCGCCAGGCATCCAAAGATGATACCAAAGGTGGACGTGACCGTTCCCGCAGTGAACCTGCGAAGAAACGTGTCGCCACCGCCACGGTAACATCTGAGGTCGACCATAGCCAAACCGTCGGTACCGTCACGGTATCTTCGGTTGCATTGCCCCCGGTTGCTGATCAACTGCCCAGGCAGGAGAGACAGAAACTGGGGAATGCACTGGCTATTGTTCAGAACTCTTTGGGTGACGAGCAGGCGGAACAAGTCGCTGCTGACTATGTCAAGCAGTACAAGTGGAGTCAGAAGCAAAAGAAAGCTTCAGCCCCACAGGAGAGTGTCTCACCTGTCAGTGATGCTGAACAGGTAGAGGTACAACAGCCGGATGGGGCGTCAGCCCAGCCGACTGCTCCACCCCAGCACGGAGCAACCTCTGACCCCGCAAGGGATGACGAGGTGACTCCAGACCCTGAGCACAGGGCTGTTGACGAAGGGCTAGCAGGGTTACCTGTGTTGCCTGGAGACGGTCCTGCCTTTGACACTGGATTCTCTGACACTCTAGTCCCCGGATTTGAGTGCTACAGAGCTAAGATGGCTGAAAACGCAAGTAAGCTACTCCAGTTTCAGGTTTCCTTCTTGGAGAAGTCGTACTTTGAGCAGTACAAGTTGCTCAGAGAACAGGCTATCCGGGAAGGGAAAGCTTGGGTTGCTGAACGCACCAGAGTCCTTGCCGAGCGCGAGGCGAGTCTGGAGCAAGATCATGCCTTCTGGAGGGCTACGATCGACCAGCTCGAATCAAGGTTGACAACTTGTGACGCCAAGTTCTTCCGGCAGTTCGGGTTTAAGCTGACAGAGTGGGAGAGATCTGGTTTTCCAGATCTCCAGTCCAGGTTGGGGCTTGCCGCAAGGCCTGCTCCTCCTGTGACCCCGGTACTGTCAGTACACCCACCTAGGTATGAGATGCCATTTTCTTTCATGGCACAATCTACCCGGGTGGTCAGTGGCGGGGAGCCTACTGCGGCGCCGAGTACCCTCTCGGTGGCCCCAGGTGGAGCCCTTCCTCTCCAGGTGGAGGCTGCTGTGGTTTGCACCACGGAGGCCCCTCCTGGAGGAAGTCCTGATGGGGAAGGAAAGCCAACCGGCGGTGTCCCTATGGACACCTAAGGTTGGTCCCCCGTCAGGCCCTCTGGGGTGCACTGTTCCGCCCCTCGGAGGTAAAACTAAACCATCGACGCAGCTACACGCCCCTGGACAACCGAAAGCAGACCGACGGTGCTGTCGTGACTTAACTAAGTCTCTACTGCCACCACACTGGAAGCAGCCTGATGTCTTCAACCGTGGTTTACTACTAAGCCACAACCGTCGGTGCTCTACTACTGTCCAGGGCTCCTGATCCTGTGGTCACATTCTACTATGGTGACCTATGAACTATTATATGGATCATCCTCCTGTGATAATTATTTATAAGGAGGCACGGACCTACCTTTTTATATTTATATTTCACAAGAGATGGAAGTACTATACCGGTACTGGACTCTATCCATCTCTACCACCATAAACTGCTAGGTACTGGAGTACCGCCCCTAATAAGGATGACGATCTATCCCACCTTATTTAGGATACGCTATTATGGATTTTTATATATAAACTTTTCTTCGCCAAAGGAAGTGAGAGCTATTATAGTTCTATTATTTATATATAAGGACACTAACTCCACACGGATTCGCACCATTGCTGAATGAAGTAGGTGATGTGTTGAGTTTCCAAGGTGGTTATTTGGTGCCTTTACTATTAACTGATACTAGTCTAGGACTATCAGTTGGACAGTTTTTATATCATGCGCCTACGGGACTATGGTTTTACAAAGACTATATTGTTGATATAAACTGTTATGTACATGTTAACTTGTATGTTCATGTATGTATGCCTGTTGTTGCTATGAGTAGAAATGTTACTTGTTGATAAATAGATATACGTGGTATATAATGTATCCAAGAGGTATTATTGTTATAAAACCAACCCTTCCTACATTCTAAAGGGGGGTAGTGTAACGGGTTGACTATAAAGTCTAACTGTTATTGTTGTATATCTATTGTATGTTGTATGATGTAAGACAACACGGTTCTATTGTGTTTAATAACTGTTTTATTCATCTAACTAGTGTCGTCGGTTCGTTACATACACCGACTCCTCTAGTTCGGTTATATATACGGTAGTGTACCGGTACCACCTTCGGTTACCGTCGGTAGTTGTTACATAATCATTTTTACATAACTAAACCTAACAGGTGGCGCTGCTAGTACGGTCACGTGGCTACGCAGCGCTGTATATAAGACGGCTGCTTCCCCATTGGAAGGCAGTCAGGTTTGGGACTGTCGTGACATGACCACCCTGTGCTCACGGGCTTAACTCTATGCTATAGGGTTGCCCACTGTATTATATATCTGTTCTGATCTCGTATATCCGCTGGTTATACTTGTACTATAATACCCAAGAGTTACCTTTACAATAAAGTCGCCGTATATTAAAGTCTAATTTACCTTGTCTGGTTTTTGTACTCAAGTGTTACATACGTAGTAAGAGACCAACTACAGTACATTATGGATGCACCATCGTTCACGTGGTGCTACATTATGAAGCAAATGAACACACCGGTGATATTTGTTTTTTTGATGTTATATCATTGGTGTGCTATCATGTTATGGGATGACACACAAGTTCTATGGCGCACACTGCTCTGACAGTAGTGTAGTGTGTAATAAGCATCACACATCCCTTATACATAATACATGTATCATAAATGTTTGCCGGATACATTTTTTAATTTGATGATTTTTTTTAATCTGTTTAACTATTTACCATACCCATGCCATTTGGAAGGTATAGAATAACACATGTAGATATCAGTATTAATACATATTTTGGTAAACTTACCTGGGGAAATAATCCCAAGACATAGGAGGACAACGAAGGGTTTCATTTTCGGTAGGAGTCACAAGTACCACAATCAGATTATATGGGTCTATGCAGCGAGAAACAAACGAAAAATAAAGCATATCGCTAATAGAGAATAATTATGCAGAACAAGTCATAGATATATAGGCTCTTTACTTGAAAAGATGCTTGAAAGATGTTCTTCTTCTCAGATTAAGCTGCAATTTAAGGCCATCATATATGCATTTACAGGATTGCAATGCGATTATGTAATTTTTTTTCATATTTACAATTTTATTTATCAATGAATGTAAACATTTTTGAGACCTACGTCAACTATCTTTTCACCTTATCTCATTACTTTTACAACGCAATGAAAACAAGTAGGCTAGGGTATTATACAATACCACCTTATAAGTCGATTATTAAATGCTCGTCATGTATTCTAGTAATTAACATATTATTTATAATCACTGTTATCATTTATAGGGGTGCCAACGTACTCGTAGGGAAGGCTGCGCCAATTGAATGCAATACATTTCATGTAGTCTTACAATAGCATTTTGAATGTGTTATTTGATTGTAACAATAAAAACCTTAAATAGGAAAAAGAAAGTCCAATAGTACACTGATATTCCTAGGATCCCTATACGCCCAACCTCTTAGTCACTAGTGCCTAACCTAGTTAGTCATTTTTTGGATCCCTATACGCCCAACATAGATTAGTAATTATTGTCAGGTTGGTCACTACTGACCAACCCACCTTAGTCTTTTTATTTCCAGGGGGAGCCACTGAGTGGTCATCACAGGTGGCACCCTCTAGCGGTATACAAATACAACACACCAATGATGAACCTAGGTTAGCCACAACTGACTGACCCCTCGGTCATTTTTTAATATAACTTTGCCATTGTGACTAACACTCATATGACCAACCTAGGTTAGTCTGTACTGACTAACCCTTTTAACCTATGGATTTTCAGTGTACATGTGGTGTCACGCCTACCTTCCTGTGTGGCTGGGTCGGAGGGCACTGGGATCAGACAGTAGGTTCAGACCTCTACTACATTGATGTGTCGTATACGTACAGTACTCTGGCACAGTCTGGTCTCTGCAACTGTTTGCATCCAAGAGACACTGGCACTTCTCCATACAGACCTAATTGGGGAGCAATTTGGATGGAATAAGGTATAACCTATATATGTTAGCCATCAACGAGTATGGGGATAGCACCATATTAGCCTTACAACCCTTGCACAGAGGCCAAGATTCACATTCAAGTAGTTGAGAATTAATCAATCTTTTAAAGTGGAGAAAATTTAAGTTATTAATATTTCACTGCATTACGGGACTGGCCGTATTAGCTTTAATTTGATATCAAATATGCCACTATTTGTCCACATTTATAACGTTTTTCACCAAAAATCTGCAAAAAGAAAAAGAAGTTTTTCTCAAAACCTGATTTCTATCATGCGCGGTTCTGCCACCATTTTTTTTGAGAGGCCTAATTATAATACAGGGCCCCAATCTTAACCAAAGGGGGCTCAAAACTATATTTTAATGCAATTCAAATTCAGGCATGTACATGATTATGCACCACCATGCATGCTAGCTGATGCTTAATGTTGGTTGGAGTGGGCCCCGTGGGTCCCCCAATGGAGGTTTGCTTTGCTGGTGGTTATACAAATAGCAACCTAATACTCAGTGCATAAAAAAAACTACAACCATCCATTCACTCATCAACTCACCGAAGGCAATATGCACAACATTATCCATTCCAAACCACACCAGACTGTCATCAAGTTGCTATGCGTGCCATCCTATCATGACACACAGCCAACCTTATTTCCACACGCTGCCTGGTAGCTACATTTATACCACGATTCTGGCGTTTCCCGTGCCGGGAGTGCCCAGGAAACTGGGGTGAGGCTAGAGCATGTTAGTGCCAGCTAGGGCGAACTACTTTTGTGCCTAGCTCAAGGGGTGGGGTAGTGTGAGCTTTGGGTGAGGTGCCCTAGCCCTTCCACATGCCCGCCCAATCCCACCCAGTGGCTCGCTGGTGGTGGGGGAACTTGGGTGAGAGGTGGGTGAGGGCTTGCACAAGGTGTGGGATTGTCCAGTGTGCAGTATATATCAGTTACTTATATGTCAACACCTCACACCCACACTATAGTATACTGGTCAGCACCGTCACCTTGTACCCCAAAGGTCCAGGGTTTGTGACTCGGTCATGTCAACCTACCCACCCTTTTTTCTTCATAAAAATAGAAAATTGAAGATAAAATGGTGGGAAGGTTGACATGGCTGAGTCACGAACCCTGGACCTTTGGGATACAAGGTGACTGTGATGACCACTAGACTACCATGTGGGTACAAGGTTGGGATATCTAAGGAACCTATATGTATTACATTGGAATGTTTTAACCTTTTGTTCCTAGCATTGCCCTCACACAAGCCTGAATCTTGTGCTAGCCCTATCTAGCTCTCTGCCATGTTGCCCAAATCCAGGCTTGATGGCTGGGACTGTGTGGCACTGTGGAAGAGTTACAAGAGGGGCTTGCAGTAGCATAAGAAAAGCCCTTATGCAGCTATGATGTGAGTTCTCCCAGTTGTCCCTTGTTTTAAGAACAATAGACCAGTGACATGTATTTTGTGGACAATTGTAAAGTTACATTAGTAAATATAAGAAAAGAACGGTGGGTAGGTTGACATGGCCGAGTCTTGAACCCTGGACCTTTCACATACAAAGCGCCAGTGATGACCACTATACTATATCGGATCTGTGTTGGGTGGCCATATAAAGGAACCTCTATTTATCCACCATGGCAATACACAACCTACTAAATACTGGTGTGCATGCTTGGGGGACCTTGGGTAAGGTGGTGTGCCAGCACACAGACCAGAGGGTCACCCTCAGTGTGGGTTAGGGCAGAGGAGGCTATAGGCACAAGGCTTGCCCAGTCTAGCACGTAGGGTGAGCTTCTACACACAGGGCTCACCCTACCTTGCTCTATGGGCAATGCTCGCACTAGTCTCACCCTTCCTCACCCCAGTTTCCTGGGTGGATATTTGCCGTGCGGTTATCTCAGGATATACGCACGCTCAGAATTAATTTTTTACACCAAGAGGCTTCTATATATTTTAACAAGGTAATGAAAGATGGGCATAGCCATTTTGGCTACGAAATTAGAGTGAATCGTCCGGGTTGCGAACCCCAGCCGCTGAAGCCAAACGCGAGCGCCTAACCTCTGCTCGGCGAGTCTGCCAGTCGATCCGCGAGACAATATGGACAATTGAAAAAGGTAGGCCTTATACGATGTGATATTCATATATTTGAAGAGATAGTGGTATAAACGCATTAATGGCTGGTGGGGCCAGCACTTGTGAGGTATATCTGTCTAATAATGAACTCGGCTTCGCCTCGTCATTATTGCCAGATATACCTCACGCCTGCTGGCCCCAGCAGCCATTATTGCATCAGTATGTGGAGGCGTCAACCTCATCACGACTACACTGAAGTCCCAATAGGGTCTAAAGTGTTCCTTACTGAACACTTTAGGTGTTCATGGTGACGGTCACCTGGGAGAGTTTTGTTGTCTCTCAATGATCTCAGAATCATTGACCTTAACCTCTATTATGACAGTGTCACTGCTCACTGATGGAGGATATATTCAGAGAACTCCCTAGTCCTAGGACGAATGTGAAGATGGCTGACGAGGTTTAGCCCATAGGGCCTATGTTTAACAAAATCTTTGCAGGTAACATGGCCAGATTTACAACATGATAATAATATTATGACAATATTTTGTTGTTCATGATTCGTCTATAGATCTACTCCTTCCTCCCCTTCCATGATCTTTGGCCCACTTTACCTGCTCCAGCTGGCATATATAGGGTATGGCAAAGGCCTTCAGGTGTATCACCCCATTTCAACGTTTTGCATTTTGGCTTATAATATTACCAAGGCAGTGGTGGACAACGATGCAGTGGGCGTGAGCGAATCACTGAGCCGGAAGTAGCAACACGCAACATGACGTATTTGACGTCTACTTGACGGTTCCCAGCAAAACTAACATACCCGGAAATGTCAACGGAAGGGGGCTGGTGTGACCATGTCCACAATGTCACGTGATTGTCATCTTAACCCAACATCGACCCAGTACCCATTTATGACTCATTGGGACGCAGCTACTGTGTGCTCATGCGCACGACATCGGCCATTTCCGGAAAGGTCAGAGGTCACTGCGTGTATCTCTGGCTTTCAGGCTGTCATTTAGCGATTATCGTACCATGTTTTTGGCCAAGTACATTTTCTTGGGTATTGAGCTCGTGGGAGGAATATTACATGTATATGCAGAATACAGTCATCTTTCCCAAATTGTATGGGATTTTCAGGCTTTCCTGCGTTAACCTTTACAGTGAGCTACTGAGTTCTAGAAACCCTCAAAAATGACTTTCATAAACCTTTTTGTTATTATATTCATAAACCTTTTTGTTATTATATTCATAAACCTATTGGTTATTATATTCATGAACCTTTTTGTTATTATATTCTTAAAATCGACACTCGACATGGGACCTAGTGACTTGTGTCGGGAGGCTTATATTAGGCCTAAAGCTAATGACAGGGGACATGGACATTTATCAAAATCGACATGGGAAATCTTGACCAATATTATGTGACATAGACATGCGACATGGCCATGCGACATCGGGACCCCGCCCCCATCTATACCCCCACTCTAATGTAACATCATGCATCGGTGATGCTCAAACTATAAGAGCTCATTGCAATGGGGCTCAGCCATAACTGAAATAGTGAAAACTGATACCCCATCACTATATCACAACATACATCGATCGGCATCAACTGATGTTGACGTTTACCGATAATTTTTTTTTTTAAACTGATAACATAACTATAATCGAACCCATATCAATTACTTATCTATTAACCCTTCTATTGAGATTGTGTTGCCCCTCTAGGCAGATAGAGTTGTATTCAGACTACGCGGGTATGTGGCCTAAGACTATGCGGTATATGCTTTTTGGCAAGGCACTATCTTCAGTTAGTCATTTCTTGCTGCTATTGCAGTACAGAAACTATAGCATGGCTACCCCATTTTTCCTTTCCACTATAGATTCTTTAGTATGTAAAGAACAATCTGTAATTTTTGTAGGAAGCCTGACTCTCTCTTTGATTTGGGGGTAATATGGGCTTTCACCCTTAAATCATGGTCATCTTCATCTTTTATATAACAGTCCCCTTCGATGACTAGGCACATATCTGTTTAATGTAAGTAATATACGAATACGATAATTATTGGTTACTACTATACTAAGCTTGCCAAAAATGTTGCTATTCCATTGTCTATCAACCATATGCGTCATAGTCGCCAATCAGGTTCTTGTCTCCCGGAATGATGAGGTTTTGATGAGAATAACACACACAAACACGAATCAAACTGGAAGGAATGAACGGTATTCACAGTTATTTATGCGAGGAAGCATTCATAACCATATGCACTTACACAGGAACTGCGGTCGTAAATGAGTTTTTCAACCTGTGATATAGCAATAATTCTGGGAGTATAATTTTTTTTAAATAATCTTCCAACTGTCCAATAGCCCTGTTATGTAGAAGTTTTCCCAGCCTTTTGACCTTCTTGGTGAGTTTAGGTTAACTTTCATTCTAAATATATTTTAAATATTGCTGACCTGTGATTTATGCTTATTGCAGGTACTGCTTAACCAGAATACATATATTATTATGATGATTTTGTCACCTAAATTCAAGCCGCAAACCTGTGTCTGGTTTTCATTCAATATAATTTTGTCTTCATTCCAACAGGGCCATTCTAGATACCTCAGTTTCCATCGTTCTCCCACCTTAGATATTTACACTGCAAAAAAAAGTGCTAAGGTGTTTAGGTCTTAGCATGTTTAAAATCTAAACATTTTGGAAGGATTGTGTTTTCCAAGCCTTCTGTTTAGGAATCAACACTTTATTCCAAATACCTAAACGGTTATCCTTAAAATGTTAAAATGTATAGCATTTAGACAGTATCAAAGATAGGGGCTTAGGATGTAAACATGTTGTGTTTAGATCACAATACATAAAACACACACCATGTGGCAGTACTGTTGCTGAATGCACTTTTTTACAAACACACACACAGTTTATTGTTGTGCTCATTAATGTACTAAGCTGACAAAGTGAATGAATGAGGGACGCAGGGCTTGGAGGCACATAAAATTTATTAAGAATTGTTTATGAATTATGAGAGAACATACAACAATAAAATGTAAAAGTATAATAAATAATGTATGAACCCGTGAATATATTATAAGTGTAAAGATAAGACATTGAATGTAATATTGAAAATGAATATTGAAGGAGTGGGTGGGTGGGAGACGAAATGTATGTAGATGTGGCCGTGTGGACGACCGGGAGGTGAGTGAGGGGTAGGTGAGGGGCACAGGTGTGTATATAGAGGTATGAACATATTAGAGGGGGGTAGAGGTGGTGAGTTATGGGTGGACTGTGTCAGGCAGACATCAATGACTCCCCCTTACCGTATACACGGTAATGCGGACCCCATTAATGTACTAAGCTGACAAAGTGAATGAATGAGGGACTCAGGGCTTGGAGGCACATAACATTTATTAAGAATTGTTTATGAATTATGAGAGAACATACAACAATAAAATGTAAAAGTATAATAAATAATGTATGAACCCGTGAATATATTATAAGTGCCAAGCCTGCAATAGTATAGGGACGGGAGTGGTGGGTAAAATTTATGATGTTATACATGTATGTTGATTGTCCTGTCACTTGTGTTTGAGTGACTTAATGAGGGATTTGTTGACCCGCTTGTGGTTTGACTGTCTGATGTACCCCCGGTGGGCAGTGGACCGCCAGCCGCCGTATTTCTGAATGTCCAGTTCTGGGATGCCATCCAGAAATGCCTCGGTTGCAGCTGCTGAGCGGAGTGTGTGCAGTGAGTATGCGTCTCTGGTCAGGCCCATGCTGACCAGTTTTTCTGACCATATCTTTTGCACAAAAGTTACCGGTAGTGGGGTTCTGTCGGGGAACATGAGGAGGGGATCCCGTGACGAGCGCTGTGGTGCCAGATCTGTGGCTGCCCTCAGTGCCCTCACTACACACAGTTCCTTTTTGTCTGAGGGCTCCAGAGTCACAAGTTTCCTTTGGTGAGAATACTGCATGTTCTTTGCTGCCTTTATGACCAGTGTCACCGTTCCGTCCTTGTATGAGGCGTCTCCTCTTGTGAGGTGGGATGTATACCGGAACTTCTTGACGCTGGGAGGGGACACCTCTGACTTCCTCAGTGCGGCGTAGAACTGAATCAGAAGTGCCGCCCTCACCAGTGTGTGTTCCGGTGTATTGTCCAGTAATAGAAGCACTTGTCGTAGGACGCCCATTGGTACTGGTGCCCGTATCCTCGGCACATGGGATTTGTCCCTGCGCATGGCGTCCAGGGCCCTGGCAACCCTGGGGTGGTGCGCCTGGTCTGTAGGGTACCCTGCCAGTGCCAGGAACACTCTGATGTGAGATAGGGAGTTTGCTATTGATGCTGGTGCGCGTATGTGTAGGTACAGGTACTCCAGGTACACGCATATCATGGCATGATGCAGTGCCGCTGGGTCCAGGTGCATGTGGCTGCAAAATGCCAGGAATGTGACCACAGCCGACTTGTGGTTCAGCCACGTTCCCTCTGCCCTCGACTTCCATTGACGTGCCCCGGCCATTTTCTGCAGTGATGCGAGTACCGGATCTGCAACGGATTGGGGGAACGAGTTGGTCAAATACATTTGTCACAGGGTCAACAAGTACAAGTCCATGCTTTATGACTAGGTCTAGTGCTTCGTCATGCATTTTTCTAGATAGATGTGCCCTGCTCAAGCGGTCCGCTAGAATGTTACTGACCCCGGGTATGTGGACATATGTGAGTACTAGGCCTAGGCGTGCCTGGATGAGCCAGGCCTTTCTGGCACAATCCAGGAGGACCTTTTTCTCGCCGCGGCCAGATGTGAACACCGACACAGCATTCTGATTGTCACAGTGCACTCTAATATGTGATCCGGTATGGTCCATGGACAGGAATGTCTCCATGGCAACGACCACGTTTGCTGCCTCTAGTTCAGCAATGATGTCTACGGGTCACTGACAGGGCATACGCTGCCTGAATATGCCAGGGACCCATCTGAGGCGCCAATACCACTCTGTGAGGCATCTACGTATATGTCCATGTTTGGGGGCCCTACCGGTATGACTGACACCCCGTTCCAATCCTTCCCAAAGTCCAAGAACCACTGAAGGTCTGCCCTCATTTCTGCGTTAACATTAATGAAACTATTTTTCATGCCTCTCAGTGCCTGGAGCAGCTTTGACACGAAGAGACGAGCGGGGCGTATGCACTTAGCTACGTGCAGTAACTTTCCAAGAATGGATTGGAGCATTTTTCTGGTGAGCGACCTCCTTTTAATAGACTTACTGACCTGTGAGAGGATCTCAGCTAGCTTGTCCTTGGGAACAGACAAGGTCATGTCTCTAGAGTTGATCTGAATGCCGAGCCATCTGATTGACTGAGTGGGTCCCTGGGCCTTCTTCTTAGCCTGCGGGAGTCCAAGCTTGTCCAGGAGCTGCTGGGCACGTGTGTGGTCAGATTCGGCCTTGACCCTGTTGGGGGACAATATAATCAGGTCATCCAGGTACATATAACACACAATATTTTCTTCACGAAGGATGTTAACTACTTTGTCAGCAACTGTTTGCATGTGGTAACTAGAACAACGGGCCCCAAAGGGCATGGTGACGTCGCAATAATACTGGCCACCCCACTCCATGCCCAGGAGGGGCCAATCAATGATGTCACTCTTGAAATTGCGATAGGCCCTTGAAATGTCTGCTGAGCTTAAGAAGACCCCACTTCCCATGTCTCTAAGTTTGGAAGCCACCTGGTCTATGGTGGGAAGAGCGTGCTGCTTTATATGTCCCAGAACATCGTTTTTCATGATATACGAGTTGATGGATTTTTCACTTGGGTATGTCATATCTATTATGACGCGGCGCTCCTCGGTACCTCTCTTTTCTCTTGACATCATGGGCGAGATATGCATCCATGGCGAGAAAGGGGGGCCCATGAACGGGCCCATGAGCGCCCCGTGACCCATTTCAGTGTTTATAAATTCATCAATAGCCTTGGGGAACTGTGTGGCACTAGGGTGGTTAGGGACCCCGCATGTATCAGAGACGGGGCCCAGATAGCCCATGGGGAACCCGAAACGCACAAAGTCTGCCAGCTGGTCGCCCTCAGGTGTACCCCTGAGGTAAAAGTCCCAGGCTGGGAGGTTGAGGTTGGTAGGGAGTGTTATACGGGCGCCGAGGCAATTTGGTACCCCGGTGCGCTTGACACAATCGTATATGTATGCTAGCTCCGGGTCGGCTGAGTGGGCAGACAGTGTGGGCCAATTGTCAGTACGATGTTGTTTAAAGTCAATAGGCGCAAGGGGAATATCTGCTCTAGTATCGTCCCTCTCACAAGCAGCTCTGATTGCAACAAAATCTATCGTACCTTTGTCCGCCGGTAGCGTGGGTTGCCGGGCTCCGGGCTGACATTCCCCGCAGGGAGACGGGGGAGCCCGCCCGGGCTTGTTCGCCGGCCCGAATGTGGCCGCCCGCGGGGAGGTCTCCACGGCGGGGGCCGTGTCTCGTCTGCGGGCGTTTGCTGCGTCTTTGGGCCGGGAATCGTCAGAAATTGTCAGACATGTTTACAGAACTCGTCATGGAATCCACCTCGCTGCCGCCATATTGGATCTCGTCCAAAGTCTCGTGCTTCGCGGGGCCGAGCTCGTGGCTCATGTGAGCCGGGCTCTGATTGGCGGGCGGCGCGATGACGTCATGGCGGGGGAATTCCTTGTTTACAATAACACTCGGAGCACGTGTAGGCGGTGGGCGTGGCACATCGCCACGTGGCTCTGGGCGCTGCGTGTTGATTCTGTGTGACTGGGGCGTCGACCACTCCGGTATGGAGGCGACGCCGGACTCTAGTTTTTTTTGGCTTCTGCTGGGGGTGATACACATCTCCCGTGACCTGGCCCCTAGATGACTGTTGAGGCCAGTTGGGGGGCGGTGCATCACGGAACTTGTTTTGACATGCTGGGAACGTGTGGTGTAGGCGCTTCCCCTTTGAGTGACAGTATGTACAGACATGTAAGAACTTGAAGGGACCCCCGTCGTGGTCGTGTTTATGCTTACAGCCCTTGTCAGAATTATACTCGGGACAGGGGACTGCCATACGACCTGACGCCCCGCTGCTGGAGGAGGCGGATGTGGGCTGATCGTCCCCTATGTCAGGTGTGCCTGTCATGGAGATTCGAACCCTCTCGTCCTGGAACTCTACCCGCTCCTCCCAGAACAGGGTACCACTTTCTATCCTATCAAACATGAGCTGCGACCACTTCCTCACCTGAGACCATGGGCGGGACATGCTGTCGATGCTCACATGCTGTAGGTGTCTGAACATGTGTAGAGGCAAGGGAAAAGGATACTCCAAGGAAAAAGTCAACTTTAAAATTGATGTCATAAGCTTTCCAGTGATATATTACACTTGAAGATATCAATTCTAGTTTTTGAGGAATGCCTTCCTGAATATGTGTGGGCATTGCCCATAAAAAAGCCCAATAAGCTCTAAGTCTCATATTTTCCCAGATATCCCCATCTAATTAGCATAATGATGATAATGTGAAATATATCATACATTTTCATTCTTTTAGTCATAAAATTTGATTTAGGAATGGTAATTTTATTCTGTTTTTACCATAGTAACCCCTATGAATCATTCTGTCAAGGGCTATCTCAATTTTTTCTATTTGGAATGAAAACCATGTTTCCATGGC
This sequence comes from Harmothoe impar, assembly GCA_947462335.1. Classification (NCBI taxonomy): domain Eukaryota; kingdom Metazoa; phylum Annelida; class Polychaeta; order Phyllodocida; family Polynoidae; genus Harmothoe; species Harmothoe impar. Next base: position 39,818,290 of record OX381712.1, on the reverse strand, counting down.
AACACATATCAACAAGGACACCCATTTAGGCCTTAAAACGTTCTTTTTACATTCCAAATATAGAGGCTTTTCACCAGAAATGGAACGTTTTGTGTAGTGCCATTTTTTTCTACAGAAAAAAGTACCCTAGAGCTATTTTTACCATTTTTCTTTCCTTTAAGGCCATAGTGGCGCCCCCCTGGTGGCAAATATTGGAACTAATCCCGCACGGAGTATCCTTTCTGCTTGCCTGCTCACACATGTGATCGTAGTTTTCACTATCATAGGCCTTCTTGTTGCCCAGGAGGGCCAGGAAGGCATTGAGATACTCGTCCTTAAGCATACGGTGTCTGTATTCTAGCTTCTGCTTGAGCGTGGACATATTACTTTTCTCGATGAACATGTAAGGTTTGGCAAGGGCCTTAGGGGCCAAGACATCCCCAACAAAATGAAGATTACGGTCTGTCTTACCATCTGTCCTCCTCATGTCCATCTCCTCCTTGCTGAGGTGAAGGGCGACGAAGTCTTGATGCTGTGCCAGACGTTTGAGTGCCTTAGGCGGGGGCAGGTCCACGCCCGCCTCACTCACTGGTATCTGGACATGTTCATGGATGGGTGAATGTTGAGGTGCCCTGCTGTGTGACTGTTGGCAGTGCTTGCGGCCCGGTGTGCTAGTAGTCACTGGTGGCGGCAAGGCGTCCCCGTCCATTTTTGAGAGAAGTTTAGCCAACTGCGTGTTCACATTGTCCATCTGTGACTTCATGCCATTGATGTCAGACTTCACAGAATGGAGGTCGGACTCAATAGTTTGAATCCTGAATGAGGTGGCAGAGGACGCGGTGCTGGCGGCGGCCGAGGTGTCATGGCGGCTCCGGCCAATGCCACTGCCGGTGCGGTCAATGGTGCGGAATGAAATCTCACTGTCTGTGCTGATGGTCGATGTGGAGGCCGACGGCGATGCTCTGACAGAGGTAGATTCACTCCTGCGTGTCCTGGTGGACCGGTTGGATCTCCTAGGTTGGGATGAGACCCTGGAGGAGTTGGTGCGCTGGGTCTCTGACAGGGATGCGTCGTAAGACTTGCCCTCGCGGTCCGATATGTCGGCGCCATGGCGGAGCTGACCGCCCGAGCGTCTAGTGACCGGCATATTGCTGACCGAGAATGTCCTCCAGTGTGTAACTCACCCTCTCCCTGCCTTCTCTTATAGCGTATATGCACTTAGGATAAAACTGTAATTTAAAATTGTGCATGTGAAATAATTGCCAAGAGAAAGCTTGTATAGACGAAATGTATGTAGATGTGGCCGTGTGGACGACCGGGAGGTAAGTGAGGGGTAGGTGAGGGGCACAGGTGTGTATATAGAGGTATGAACATATTAGAGGGGGGTAGAGGTGGTGAGTTATGGGTGGACTGTGTCAGGCAGACATCAATGACTCCCCCTTACCGTATACACGGTAATGCGGACCCAATTGTGATTATATCTCATTAAACCAAATTTATATGCAATCTGCAGCAGAAGTCTCTGCGCGCTTCAGTTCACCAACGTAGCCTTCACCCTCCAGCAGATGTTTGGTACAGACTAGATGGCAGTTGCAGCCATTATCCAGCGGTGGATTTTGGAGAGTGCGGGAGAGTGTAACCTCACAGAGATAGACTTCAAGGACACAGGTGGAGACATTTTTCGTCAATATCTCGCTATAGATTGCTTTATTTCATGACTTACAATATAGTAATACACACCTTGAATGATGCAAAATTTATATCCTACATTAGTATGATTACTATGCAATTAACTTTTAGCTGTCAGACTAGATATAACGATCCCTTCCCTGGAGGTCTGTTGTATTTGGTCATGAGGTTTTATATTAAACTAGGGGTCTGTGTGCGATAGATATGGATGATTTACTGTCTCCCTTTAGACCTGCTAGTAGGTCTTGAAACAGGATGGAAATGATGAACTGATAAATACAAAATAACTAAACATAATGATATCTAAGTGTCTCTGGATACAACGCTTTCTAGTTTTAAATGCCTAACTCCACAATATGCCAAACAGTTGGATTTCTAAAAACTTTCTTTTCCTAGACACTTCAATTTCTAAGCACTGAGCTAAGCACATTATCAATCTAAGCATGTTTAGGAAAATATTTTTTTGACAAATACAGGGTAGGATTGTTTTTAGGATTGTGTTTAGGATCTAGACACCCTTTTTGCAGTGTATATAGTAATTACAGATCATTCGTTCATCAAACTAGTTTCTATTTCGTCATTTCCCTGCCACTTTTTTCAGCATTCAGATGAGGTTGGTGTATGTAAGCCTTTTGATTCTAATATTATCCTATTTTTTCTCGAATCTTGCCGTCGGGAGACTCTCAACGCCTGACTGCTCTGGTCCACACAGAATTCTGCTAAGATGATGATGAAATAGGCATATCAGAGCTCCTTCTCATGGGGCTCAGCCATAATCTCTTATAGTGCATTCGTAGACCGCTCTTACCTTTTTGTCCACAACCAAAAACAGGCGTAAGGCAATAAGGCATTCAAGGACAGCGTGGAACAGGATTACACTATCTCTTCTCAGTATGGCCCATTTTCCATTAGTCGATTTGAGGGTGCTATCCGTCGGTAGACCCACTACAATGTGCGCATAGACAGTTGTGCTGTCGGCAGGACAATCGGTAGATACGCTATCAGAAAGTGCCAATGGCTCTGCCGATGGCTCCCAGATGCAGGTCATTTGTGTGTATATCGGCCAATAGTACGTCCAAGTAGGCTAATGGAAAATGGGCCTGAAACAGTTTAATCATCATAAGGTGGCATGAGATGTTGTATATGAGAAAAACAAGTTACTTTCCTATTTTAAACTTCTGAGAAGCCACTCGCTAAAAGCAGGGAAGTACTTAGGACTTGAAGGGTATTGAAAGTCTGGAAACCAACACCTCATCTTTGTATCACAGTCTCAGTTGCCGTTGACATTTTCTGCAACTTGCCATGTTAGCATGAGAAGACAATGTAAATGGTATGCTAACTGATAACCATGATAACCATGCATGGAAACACGCCACATGTGTGTGATTAGTTAACCCTCCTTGTTTGTAACATCTACAACAGTTGACCATTTCAATATACTACTGGATGAGATCTATCCTCTACAAATGCTTTATTTGTTATAGCAAGTTTGAATAAATGGTTATTTTTCTAATGTGCAACTGTATCACAAGTAGTATTTTTATCACCAGAGGACATAGACGTACAAGGAGGGTGTCTATGTATGTATGAACTATTGTCACATCAATTTCATGGACAGTTTACCAGTGTTTACAGGCTGGGGGAATTGTACTAAGACTGCATGACAAAAGAAAGTCACACGGCAATTTCCCTTAAGAAAAAGTCTATGCTGTATTATGTTTCCATTGAAACCCACAAGACGGACTGGCACCAAAGCAATCCTGTCAAATTTGTTTGTTAATTCAGCTGGTCCCTTCCTTTGTTCTGTCAGGGTTAATGATGCTCTTAGCTGAATCTTAGCTGATCTTTAGGGGTTCCTTTTGACCACTTATGGCCACCGTCCACTGGGAAACTTCGGTCGATTAAGCCCATCCATTTCCTACATAACTTTGGCCGACTAGAGCCCAGTGGACGGTGGCCATTAGAAGCCCTTTGGAGGCAATGTGAAACAATTATATTGTTTAAAAATCTAAGAAAGCGTCTCCGACAGTGGGATAACCTTCAAAGTATTATCACCTCCAGGCCTTTCACCCATAGAAAACGTGCCCTCCATTTTCCATTTTGTCAGCTTCAAGACAGTGAGTTAAAGTGGGAATAAATAACTGCTCCAGGGTTCCAGATTAACTGCCAAAACGATTATCGAGGAGACCGTCAGTAAGCTGAGAGGGAATCCACTTTGGTGCCAAACCCAATTATGGCAACCAAATCGAGAGAGATTGTGATGAAAAGAAAGATCAATAATTACTAATGGTCACCAATGGCAAGCGGGATTTGATTTATTAGCTCCATTTTAAACAATAAAATTCACTTTCACTGGTAATCTGTTATGGATCATTTGAAAACTGATTGAATTGGTGTAATCAGTGGTAATTGTATTCTATACTTTATTTGCCTTATCAGAAAAGCAGATTTCCTTGTATTATAATCTATAGCCTTTAGTTTTACTGAGAGAGGTAATATTTAAATAAAAGGAAAAAACAATCTGATATACTCAATATGAATATGAATTCAGTTTATCACTTAAGATTTGTTCGGATTAGAAATTAGTTTATCAAGTCTAGACATAAACCTATAGACAATGGTTCACCAGACTCATTCATATTCATGTTATGGATATAAGAGCCAATAAGAGATTCAAAAGCTCAGAACTTGGAAGATACCTTCTCTTCAGTCTATCTGTTCTCCTGATTTTGTAACTCAACTTATAAACATATTTAATTATGCAATTAGTGTATAATGCCAATGCACGTATATTCTATTAAAATAATATACTTCCATATATGGGATAATCCAATCTCTCATGAGCTTCTTGGACTGAGTAACAGACTGGATACTGACCTCTTGCATTGATCCATTGTCGCTATTGGCCCCAGGGTTATCAATAATGTCTAGGTCAGTGTGGCTCATATAGGGTTGTTGTCTAATGGATGTGGTAATTATTTGTAGTTGAGTAATACTTCCAAGAAGACAGTCAATGAGGGTAATCCTTTGGGTTTTCCTAGGAAAGAGGCCTATGGTGATCTGATGCCTCAATTATAGATTCTCTGGACATAGCCTGTTAGTTATTTGCTAATGGTTACAGTGTAAGGGGTTACAAAGGAGAGATGGCTAGAGGGTTTAGGGCTTATAGGGGAAGGATCCCGGCGGAGGAATCTTTCCTTCAATGATTTACAGTTAGCACACCCTTCTGGGGTTATTAATCATACACACATCTCTGTGGGCTGATTTCAAACGCACAAAGACCAATAATTATATAAAACTAGCAGAAGCTGGGTCCATAGTGACAGTCAGACAGTTCGCCTGATGTTGGCATTATTCACACAGCCCCCATTCCCTCTGGACCGCTCCGCCCGGAGGGCACACACCCTGGGGAAATAGAGACACAGCAGGGTGACAGTGGCATTTAATAGGAGAGCTGAGGAGATGAGGATCACCTGGTAATAGGCCCTGCTCGTTGTAAAAAGGGTGGGCAGGAAGGCCAGCCAGATCACCAACGTGGATTATACACATGTTGGAATAAACAACAGGTGGTTGCAAGTTTTTGGCTAGTATCGCGATTATCACCTGCATCAGACAAAACAGAAAATGTCTTTGTTTCACAGAAAGAATAATTACCATGACTCTTCTACCAGAGTAAACTCTACTCGTGAAAGATTGGTTGACTCTGAAATAGCCCCAGAATGGTAACAACAAATTTCTAAATTTAATAGAGATCTATAGGGTCGGCCTTGTTTTGCTACCTAGTGTCGGTTAATCTGAAACACTTTTTCTTTTGGCCTAAGCGGAATTTCGTAGTCTGTTTACCGGGTTGCTTGCGAAAATTAATCCTGATTTTATAGTTTTGTCATCAGGGTTTTCTGCTGAATCGTCTCCTCTACGTATTAAAGCCTATTCAATTCTCCTGGATTCCTTATGAACCATATTAGTTGGGCCTACTTCTTGTATTAATTTCGCTGTCATAAGCTATGATTTCTCGATTAATAGTCCTCTTATTAACTATGGACGCCCCCTTTCTATTTTTAGGCTAATCATTCTCGTATTTCCATTGAAAAAGAGAACGGGTAGGTGCGATAATCAACTCAGTAATAATACTATTCTCGAGAGGTGCCATCAAGACACACACAAAGAAATCGAATTTACGCTGGGATTTCTCAGATCAGGGTTTGCTGAATGAGGTCCTGCTGTTTCCCAGTAGACACATAATGTTATAGTTGATTTTGAATTCTTATCATATATGGGAGTGCACATTGCAACCATCGGTTGACTCAGTACATTGCAAGTAGAATAATGATGCTATATGCAAAAGGGACTTTGGTGCAGGGTGCACTAAGGTCCCTTTTCCCAGTACATGCTACAGATCATTGCAAACGTGGACAAATATACGGGGCCCACCCATATGAATATCTGAGGGATTCCCATAGATTATACGTTCACAAACACCATTTTTACTTTTATCCAATATCACTACATGCATGTATATATGTGTAATGTTGTTCGGTGTAGCAAGGAGGGGTATTGTAAACCACATAACACATACATGTATGGTTCCAAAGCATCAAACAGTGTCAAAAGCGTATAGCAGAAATGTCCATATGGGAAATACTGCAAAGCTACAGTAGAGTCTTCTGCTCAGCTACATTTAATTACTTCTAACAGTGTAGACAAGGTCTTGCTCTTGGCCAGTTTCCAATGTAGTATTGACCCCCCACCCCGGCCCCAAATGCATGGGGTCGGATCCTGGAATGCTCTCATATATGGACACTGTCACAGAATGACCCAGATCCCCTTAATTCTGTTTCCGATGCAAAGAAAGATGCCAATAACAGCTGAGTATCATCAAGTATGGTAATGAAACCACTCATATTTGTAGTGCCTAATACCGCTCACTCAGATTATACCCATACAAGATAGCAAGTGTACACAGATAATCTAAATGCCCTAGCCCTTAGCCTGTAGTGGCTATCCCATGTTGGTAATAGGGACATTGGTCAGGCATGACCAAGTGCTATTCAAGAATGACTGAGGCAAAACAATATATACCTAATGCCTTACTCAAAAGGACTTAGCCTGAAATAGAAAGACTAAGGTGAGTTGGTCAGTACGACCGACCTGACAATATTAACTAACCTAGGTTGGTTGTATGAGGAGCCAGAAAGTTACTAGCTTGGTGAGGCACTATATAGTGACTGAGAGATTGGTTGTATACGGAGCCAAAGAATACCAGTGTAGGAACTCACAAGAGGCTTGAATAGAGAACATTTCGCCAATGGTTGGCAAACCATTTATGTGATATAGTGTGACCCGCCCCTGAAAAGAGACTCTCCAGGGAACGGCGCTCCGGATGGGCTTGGAAGGAGTGTTCCCAAGTGAGGCAGTGTTTCTGGCTTCCCTGAAGAGCCCCTGAGAGGGGGCTTCCTGTAGGTATTGGATACTTTTCTATTGCATGGGCTTCTCGGCCAGGCATACATGTAACTAGATGGAGCTGATTCCCTTACCCCTGCAAATATCCTCAAATTAATTATTTTATTCCTAGCTTGATAGATGGAATTCTTCAAAATGTTCATGGCTACTTACAAAAAAGATTTGTCAAAACAACTATAGCTAATAATACTAATCTACTCCAAAATAAATCAAGGCTGCACTCTCAAGACATAGGGTTAGGTCAGACAATGAGCAATCAGCTTAGCACAGAGTTCTGTTAACATTTCATTACATCAGGGTATAATGTATCCAATTAAGGGTAATTTCCAGTTATGAAACAGTAAGTTAATGAATCTTAAGTTGGATATTCACGACATAGATTTAAAACTACCATTACAATCTACTAATAACCTCAACATCATCCAAATGTGACTACTCCTAGCTAACGCCAATCTGTAATCATTTGACTGATGGATTTCTTTTTGTGTCTTATTGCTTATTTCCTTCAAAAGTAATTCTCACATCACTTTGACAACCGACTCCTATCTTAGCTAGAGTAAATACTAGCATCCAATATCACTTCATCTAGAGAAGGACGTGTGATATATTACAGGACAGGAAGGAGACACTAATGCAAATTAAAACTTTGAGAAGGAAAGCATGATATCTAGATTAAACATCTCCCCATAGGTTAATCACCATCAGGACAAGATAAATATGCTCTAGGAAGACACCAATGTCAGCTATGTTGTTTTTGACCAGAGGATGTCATTTCAGAAGGATTAGGCTAGAAGCAATGTTGGCCTGGGCAAATCAATATGTGCTGGGTGGGACATCGACATCACAAGGCCTCCCCTTAACAAGCTGTGTTTGGCAAACATCCTCCAGGGTCGGCAAGAAGACTAGATTAATATTCCTGTGTTCGGCGCCAGATTAAGTATGTTTAAGGAAACTCGCTGAACATGGTCGCTGAAAAGACGGGGGAGGAGGGAAGGAGATGAACCATTAATTGCAATTTAGCCTTATTGCTAAGGTCACCTTTCTGGCTTTCCAGGAATGACCTGTATAAGCTGCTTATGAGCTTGGACAAATTAGGTCAACCAATGTATACCCACTAGGAATCCTACAGCTCCCGATCTTCTGCATATAAACTGGGAAGGACCCCAATCCAAAAAGAGGACAACAGGATATTTTCTTACCATTTCCATTACAGCCAGATTTCCTTCTTCCTGGAGATATGTTGTTGCCATAGATGATTATGTTGATTAATAATTAGACATATCATCCCCAACCTCAAACATATATCAGTATAAAATAAGGTTTACTCCCCTGTATTATCCCAAGGCAGGCGGCTGCTGCTAATTAGAAATAATATTACCGGGTGCACGGCAGCAATAACATATCGAGGTTATCAAGATGTTATCGATATCAGCTATGCAGACAAGAACTGTGGATGTAGGTCAGAAAAACAACAACTTAATAACAATGCTTATCTACAGGAAGAATGACAATTAAATGTTGTTGTTATGACAATACTAGCTGCCATGAGATGTACGAGAGGAATAATATCATAAAACACAATACTACCTGCTCTAAATTTCTCGCCGGTTATAAATAGGATCCAGCAATGGCTAGGATAACAAAATTCCTTTCCCTTTACATGCAGAAACCGACCCCCTAATGAGTGCATACATCTCTGGAACCCCGGAGGTACTGGCCGACTCTGCCACAAGGTGTCTGACAATCAGCTGTCCTGCCTAATGGGACTTCTATAGTGAAGGCGTGAAGATGCACTTTGTGTAGCCACTTAGATTATGTTTTTATTAACATGTTTTTATTAGCAATGAGAAGCCAAATTAAATGGAAATAATGCGCGTCATTCAGGCCCTTTGAGTTTGCATGTCAGCTATGGCAAAATAAAGGTTAATATAATATTAATCATACAAAATGGGGCTTCTTCGCTAAATTGATATCCCAATTGGATCTCATGTTTATCTTATGTTAATTTCTCCAATCAACGACGGGAACATCACTGCATTGTATATATTTGATGTCAACTTATAAAAACCTCAGTGTAAACTGTGACTCAGTTTGAATTAAAAAAAATCTTCAAATCTTCAAATCCTCAAATCTCTACAGACTGAAGTAATCAAACTAGTCCAATCACTCTCGTATCTCAAGATGTTGTTAATTAGCCTGTCACTGTCTAATCCTCTAGTCTAGTGGAAAATCATACCCTTCTTACCGGAGGACACTGGAGCCCTTTACTGTCTTCTGCGCTGTTGTGACCTGAAACCAACAGCCTAGCTGTTTTCAATCAGGATTGATGCTTCTGTTAAGGAAGAATCGTGTATATCAATTTAGCCCTAATGAGTCTTGTGTAAGGCCTAGCAGGGGGTTGACTTCGTATAATGGTTCACTTCTACTGCTGCAGAACACCTCCATGGCTGGAGATACATCATTATAAGTAAATTCTATAATACATTATGAAAAAGTCTTATTTCTACCCACTTGATGCTATATTAAATTGTAGAGACATGTCTGGGGAAGAAAATCATCGTTTTATATTGATACAAGTTTTAGATGACTTAATAAACTCAAAACATACAACCACAGAACTTAATTTTGAATGACAGAAAATAATCTGATGTTTCTAAATGAAACAAATCACTATTGGATTGGTTCAATAACAAGCAAGTGGACTGATTAGTTTTCTTTAACAATTATCATATTAATTTTAATTTTAATTATTTTACTCGGAATCAGGTGTCTCTATAGTCACAACCATTACCTTTGCAAATACACTTCACCATGGTGCAGCAAATAACTGCAGTCTAACTGCCCATGACGGATGTTCTCTCAAAAAAAGAAACACATGCCTGTAATTGAATTTACAACCTGCTGCATTTCCTGAAGGCCGACAGGTTGGGGAGCCCATGATCAATAGTCTACCTGATGTATATGAGGTTATACAGTGTTGTGGGTAAGAAAGTGCTAACGGACGTAATTATTATGAGGGCAAGGGTTTTCAATATCTTCAGTTGGCAGATTGTGATACTGTGGGCTGTATAATTATTACCATTCCATTTGCAGACCGATATTAGGCTACACAAAACAGGAGGACAGTGATTTATGAACGTCAAATTAAGGAGTGTATTTTGACGTATGGTTGGGGAGCGGAGTATATAGATAATGATATTGTGTCTTGTGGTTAATAACATGATAACAATTGTGAAACTAATCTACAAGAATGATAGTTACATCAGTTTTTTATTGGCTACACCAGGAAGGCGTTTCACCGTATCATACGGAGGGTCCGTATGTGCTTTTTTTTGCGTTTCAGTTCATTTTTGCGTTTCAGCTCAACATGTCCGCATCTTACGGAAATACATACGGCCATAATTGCGTTTCAGTTCAACATACGGAGCAAGAAAAAAACTTATCTTTGGCGTATTTTGGTCCAAATATACGGAGGGGTAGGGGGGGGGGGGGTTGTATGTTGAAAACTGGACATATACCATGCTTTTTGGGGCCCTATGCGTCTTTTGCATGCCTGTCTCCTGTCTCCTCCCCGACCTCTCCTGTCTCTTCCCTGACATTCCCTAACATTTATACCCTCCCCGACCTACCTCCGTATGTCTCAGAGGGAATTCCCTAGGGGTTCCCCGGAATGTAGACTGGTTTTTGCACATTTTTCTAAAAGAGACAGGTGACCATGTCCGTATGTTGAGAGGGCCTTATGTTGGATGCCGTATGTTGTATTTAAAAAAAAGATACAGAGGGTATACGGAGGACCAACTGAAACAAAAAAAGTACTTTTGGTGTATATTTGCCGCATCTTGACCGCATCTTGCAGCCGCATGTTGGGTTTAATATCAACATGCGGTGAAACGCCTTCCAGGCACATAACACACCAGAATCCAGATCTTTGTATGTTGTTTTACAGGGTTTACTGTGGTTGTAATAAACTAGTGACTGATTACTCCTTTGAAAGTGACATATAACAGATAGGCAGCTTGCAAAATTTATATTTCCAACTATAAAAATTTTCAGAAATCAGAAGTCTTGATGAGAGGTTTCAACATCTGACCAAGTTTAGTGGGCCTATTTACAATCGTTAGCAATGCAGCATCACCATTCTACAAATGCCTCATATGAATTATTCAACTAAGTGAACGGACCTAACAATTTAATACCTAATTGAAAACCCCTATGTGGACTGTTGGTATGCACACCCTTGTGTGTTACTATAGTTACATTCAAATTTGATAGATGTACATGATCAAAGGCATCTAGGTAGCTTTCAAAAATCATAAAATAGATATAATTATGTTCATAGTGTAAAGGGCAAATGATAAGCACATTCTGCCACATATACTGGGACGCCATGAGATAGCATGTGCCAATCACTAAAAACACAAAGTCAATCATACATGTGTACTTGTATTAGGATTTCCTTACAAAAGCACTCATTTATTAATATTTCTTGTGGAGAGATCATAGTGACAATAATTATAATACATTACTTCTAAAACCGATTTGAACCAAACTCTTAATCTTATTAATGCAGACCGCACCAGTTATAACTATGAATACATGGCATATATGCTTACCCTGCTTTTTTACACTTGAGTCTAGAGCAGTGGGTCAAGTGTTGGCCCAGATCTAAGTCCACCCTAGTTCTTAACTTAGTAACTCTCAGTTTATATTTGAAAGAGGAGGCACAGCCTGATTGGAGACAACATCTAGAATATGGCTAAGGCTGCCCTGGCCATGGTGGCTCTGGCGAGGAGGGTACCCAAACCTCCTCCAGCCCAGGGAGATTGTACTCCACGGTTTAAGGCCATAGAGAAGGTCTACAGGTAGGTGCAGTGCCGGTGGAAGCGCAAGTGGTGGTGTGTACGAGTCTTTAGGTCTCAATGAAGGAAATGCTTCTAATATTATACTTTCATATAGCAATAACAATAATAAACGCAATAACAACTACCAGGACATTTACAAATTCTAAAAATCACCCTTGATCTAAAAGATACATCTTTCCTACAAAACATATCCAAAATTAGCTACTGACCACAAAATATTTGAACACTGGTCTGTAGCGTAAAACCACCTGAATTCGGCCTGAATTTGCACTGAATAAAAATTCATTTTCACTGATCAATCCCCAATCTAGCCTTTGAAAAAATGTTAACTCACTGAGAATCCCTTTCCTATTATTTGATTGAACTTGGCAGATATTCGGCTGCATGTGTACAATTTTTCATAATATTGGCATCATTTCCAACGTAATTATTGACCATTCAGTTCTCCTGCAGTATTCACTTCTGACCAAAATCGTATATATATGAATCTCAGTTTTCTGCGGGATTTCCCTCACTGAGCCTTGTACCAGCTGTGTCCATAGTGGTGCCCTAGATACAAACATTGTGCCTGGCCCTGGGATCTAAATATGGACAACACCACATAGAACCTGGACAGAACCATATATATCACACCCTTTAAAATGCCCCTACTAACTAATCAGAATGAGCTGTTTATTATGATAATCACATAAAAAATGGTTCTCTCTAGGCTCCCTGCTATTTTGGTAGGACATGGTGTAGTAGTGTTTAGGACTTTGGAAATTTGTAGAGAACTTCTGAGAGGTGACGCATTCACCAGTCTGATATCAGTCATCGTTTATGATAAACAGGTCAACTACACTATAGTAGTTATAATAGTTTTTTTACAATGCCAATCCCATATAAACTATCCATGCAGAGAGGCCTTGTGTGGAAAAGATATGAAGAACATCTCAAGTAACCTGATAAGATCACGTTTGAAGTAGCATTGACAATTCAGCTTCCTTTATAGATATTCAATTTTATGTCCCGATTTCTGGCACTGTGGACGAGACATCTCTGCATAGTGGCTTTTATCATTTTTATTGCTGTCAGAACATGGTCAGGACAGTGGTGTCTGAATAAATGACGAATGTAACTCACTGTCAAATTTACCATCTTTTAGGATTCACATTAGGTGAAAAATGTGGGAACTTTTTTGCTTTAGCTCGATTTACATGAATGGAAAGTAGTACACAATGTTTTGATGTAATCGGAGCTCCCATTAACGCCCACCTCACTTTCAGTACCGAATATCACTGTCAGTTTACCACTAGATAAACTAAAATATGGATTACTTCAAGATTGTTCTTATGACCCCCCGGCTCTAAAATATTTAGGGTCAGGAGGCCATACATAATTAGCTTAAGGCCATGAGCAAAAGGGTAGGCCAAGGGCTCACCTTTGATTCACCTTGTATTTTTCCTTATACATATAGGGAAAACTTTGAAAACAGGTTGGAGTCAGGCTCTGCCTTTGCCGTATACCACAAGGGTGAATTGGTATGTGACCTGTGGGGAGGATGGGCTGACCGGGTCACCAAACTACCCTGGTCAAAGGAGACCATGCCTATTGTCTTCTCCAGCACCAAAGGAGTGGCAGCCATCACTGTTGCCTTACTCTGTGATAGGTGGGTATGATATTGTCATAAGAGGATTATTATGTATAGTCCTCCTATGAACCTAGTTAAGTCTTGAGTCTTGTTGATAGTAGTTGGTATTTGCAAGCAGGCAAGCAGTAAGGGGTATTCCCGCGGTTTTTGTATAAATTTTAGCCACCGTCGCCACCGTGGCTTAAAATGAAAGAAACAAGCTAATAGCTTTTGAGTACTATTTTCTGGGGAAGTCAGTAGCATTACAAATTTTTGGTCAAAGCTTCCATATATGGAATGTAAAAAGAATGTTTTAGAGCCTAAATGTGTGTCTTTGTTGATATGTGTTGCCAAGGAAACATAATTCTCATTCCAACTAAAGAAAATAAAGGAGCCCATTGATAGAATGATTCCTGAGGATTAGGCCTACTATAGTCAAAACAGAACCAAATCGGGATTTCTAGATATTCATAATGAATAGTATTCTCATATACTGGATAGTAATCATGGACACTATGGATAACTCGATACAACCAGTCTACTTCTTTTCACATAAGGGACTATAATCTTTAAACTACTTTGAATGTATTTTTGCAGAGGACACTGTGACTATGACAGACTTGTGACTGAATATTGGCCAGAGTTTGGTCAGAATGGAAAGGAAAACATAACATTGGGTATGGTACTGAGCCATCAGGTGAGTGTTAAAATTATGTGTTATTCAGAAACATCAATTTAGCAAAGGTGGAACTGATATAGTTTAGTTATATAGAAATGATTGCAGGCTGCAAACTAGGATCTTGACTTCATAATTTCCTTCACAGCCTCTTTATATGAATGTAAAAAGTACAAATGGGCAAGTTATTGACACTATCATTGCCACTGGTACCATACATAATCGTGATGTGCACTGGGATAAGGGACCTTAGTGCACCTTGCACTAAGGGCCTTTTTCGCAGATCGTGTCACATATAATAGAGGCAGCTTTTGGATAACAATCAGAAATTATGCATGTCTCAATACATTTTAATCAGAATAAACTCAACATGGTTCTTTTTTTCTCACACAGGGAGGTTTGGCAGCCATAGATGAGACCATCACACTAGACATGATAGTGGAGAACCCTGATAAGGTGGGTCGTATCATAGCTGCACAGAAGCCTAACTGGCCTCCTGGCAGTGCCTCTGGCTACCATGCCCTCAGCTATGGTCTTGTGGTTGACCAGCTGATCCGCCATATTGACCCAAAACACAGGTCTCTAGACCAGTACTTCAGGCAGGAGATTGCTGAGCCCTATGGTAAAGACCCTGTCATAATTGTAAAATAGAACCAATATTGGTCTAATGGAGGGTGCAGCAGTTGACTCATATCTACCTAGTGTACTGTAGTAAGTGGTCCAACATTACCCACTTTTGATGGATCAATGTCAGCCCTATCCATTAGATGTTGGGATCAATGTTGGGCCATCCTAAAAAAGGGAAATAATGATGACCTATCAGATAATCTCAGCCTTGTTGGGCATTCATTGAAATTAGCTCCAACATAACTGCAATGAGCAAAACAACACTTCCTCAACTTGAGTTTGAGTTTTGACAATTTTTATTTGGCACATAGAATCTCATATCGCTGGGAGTTTTCACATTCTAGGACAAAAAAAAGATATGCAGTGAATGATAATTCTAATATTTGTTCACATTTGCAGTTCATTTGTGTGTCACTTATGGGTACATGGGTCTAAGTCATGTTTTGTCAACATGCTCAAGAACAGTGTCTTTGTCAGTTGGTGTTGTTGTACCGATCTCAGTCTATTCCACAACCAATGTCAGAATGAACATATGTTTGTAGATGAGTAGACAAGGTTCTTAGCCACTCCTTATCCATATTTGAGCTGTGCAAGGCGGTTTCATACCACCCCAATGAGCGTGTTACAGTGAGGTCCTAGGGTCATGTGTTAGTCAGTGGTTAGACCTAGGTAGCTGAACTTAGATGTAGAGCTGAGTGTCTTCCCCTGAAGGCCCACTTCTAGGCCAGTTAAGTCCAGTCTGGAGCCTTTGGGGGTACACCCACATAATGTGGGTCTTGTCCATGTTTACTGTAAGTTTTTTTTCCTTGCACCAGTTTCCTACTGCTGTGGTGCTAGTCTGAAGCAGCATGTGAATTCTCGCTGGGTCACGACCTGTTGCTATCATGGCAAGATCATCCACATACATATGAAGAGTTTGCATGCAAAACGACATAAATCCATTTTGTGAGTTTTGAGATAACAGCACATTTCAAATTTTGAAGAAATGGTGAATAGAGAATATTTTTCTCAATCACCAATGATTAATGGGCAGATAAACTTTTAACTATAGGCCAAAAGGAGGGGGCGTGGGCCCCCACACCTCCCATCTAAACCTGCCACTGGGAAAGTTTATACTGCGGGAAAAAAAACCAGTCAGTTCCTGTGCAGAAAAAAAAGAACCGCTGCACGTCTTTGTGACCAAATATGTGAAAAATAAAATAAATATATCAAATGGTGTTGATGTGGTGGTTCTCAGTATCCTAATCACCATTTTCTAGGTCAGTGCTACATAGTAGATAACTGATCAGTAACTTCACGATTGTTGCAATTGAGGTTTTTGTCGTCTGAATATCTAATAAGAGCTAGAACTCATACTGTAGCCTTATTGGGGTGAGGACAGATGCAATCACCATGTCGACTCCCAATTTTTATGATTTCTACACTTAACTTGTAAACAATGGTCTAGTAATATGAGAGTAATGTTGGGGTAACCCAAAGAGCAACCAAATGCTACAAGGGCGGCCTCAGACCAATGTCACTGTGTTTCTCCATTCTGATATCAATTATGATTTATGTTGAATGTATTTACAATTAAAAAGGATGTTGTGAATCACCCATGCGAATGAACTATGTGGAGCTATAGTCCACTCCAGGTCTTTCTACATAATCTGAATTCGATACAATTCTCCTACAGACCTTTCTCCCTTCTACCTTCTCCCTCAGGCATTGACTTCTTCATTGGTGCACCCCTCTCTGAGAATTGGCGTATTGCTCGTCAGGAGGAGCCAACTATACCAGGACTTTTCTGGGATTGTCTTCATGATTCAGCTGCAGCCAAATTCATGTACAGAGTAGCTAGCACAAGGGATTCGGTTATAAAAAGAGCCATGACTAACCCAGAGGTAGGCAATTATGATTCAATGGTATAATGTTAATTTGCAGGAGGCTCACACTTTTTAAGGGAGGTTTTGAGCAACTGTGAAAATATTCATAAAATATAATCAATCACTGAGTGGTGGTGCATATGTTCTAATTAACCCAGTCAGAACAGCAGTTTCCAGATGTGAGAGTTAAGTATTTCTTTCATTCAAATAAAGAACAAAAGAAGCACAGCGTTCCTGTATCAGAAAACTAGTCTGTACCTAAGTACCTCGTATATCTAAATATACTCACTGTCCTCATAACTGGACAAAGTGTTCCCCTACAACTGTCAGATATAAATTGTGTATACTCTTGATAGGACCTAACTGTGAATATCATTATTTCTTTTGGAACAGCATCCCGCTGATAAGCTCAACTGGCCCAAGATCAGGTCTATCCCCCAGGCTAGCTTTAATGGCTATGGTACTGCTCGGGCCCTAGCTCGCCTGTACAGTCTAGTGGCTGCCGCAGACAAGCATGGTGCCCTGGATGATGCTCCTCCACTCCTCTCCCCTGAGGCAGTGAAGAAACTGTCCACACCACTCCATACTGGCATAGACAGGATCCTTGGCATACAGAATTCAAAGGGACCTGGAGTGTTTATCACAGAAAACATTGATGGAAAGGTGAGACACTACCTCTTGCACGATGCATTGGTATTAGAACAGCTATCGGTGATTTTGGATGATACTTGAAATCTTGTGAATCTGCAATCCAATTTAATACTTTCAGAACTGTCCATTCTTAGAAAGTTTCTGCTCTGACGGTGCATGTAGTGTGATGTAATATCAGTACTCAACCTTGACTAATGTCATCTTTTATGACAAATATTATGTTTATTCAAGACCATGATAAAGAGACTCATTATTCCTCATATTGCCTCTCAACCCTGTTCTCTTTAACCTTTTAACATTAATGCAATTTGAGGATGCTTTGCTAAATATCTATTTAAAAGTGCACACTGCCCTCATGGAAATTCTGTATATTTTCAGGGTGGTGTAAGTTTCCACCATGCTGGACAAGGTTCACAGATGGCGATGGGAATAGCCAAGTCAGAGGTAGCATTCTCATATGTTACCAGCTTCTCATCAGTATTTATGGACCCCCTTGAAGACCCACGTCTTAAACCTCTGTTTAAGGCACTTATGGAGGCATTGTAAGGATTAATTTTGTTAGAAAGTGCCAGGATTTGATTAAAACTGGTATCAAGCAATAAAGTCTGACTTTAGGTAGAGTTTCCTTTGCTTTACCTACAATTAGAGAGTCAGGTATATAGGGATGTATTGAGTTCATTAGGTTGTGCCAAGCCACAGTAAATGGGACATTTTAATCTAAGAAAATACATGTAACTAGTCTGTATTATATCTACTGTATTATGTCTACCATGCATAATCCATGTGATGAACAGAACAACTCAATAAAGCAACATTTAAGCTGCAAGCGACCCACTAGCTGTATAGTTTCCCCAGTCAGGTTGTAATGGTGGTGTATGTACAAGTGGAATATCATTCACTTGAATATCATTCACTTGAATTTAACAGATGATTCTCATTGAAAGCAAAATGCTCACAACCAACCCTTTAAAAAGGAATTCTGCGTGGGTAGTGGTCCTGGGTAGTGGAGGATCACATATTTTGAAAGGGGGTGTTATAAAACCTCTTTGTTTTGGGACCGTAATCCATATCTAACAAGTGTGGATATAGTTGGGGGGGGGGTTAATCATGAGCCTCCCATCTGGAACATCATTGTCTTAATGATAATTTACAAAGAGACACCAACTATAAAATCTAGAGTCTGTCCTCTAGAGTGTAGACTTTGTGTGGCAAACAACGCCCTCCATGTGGTTATGTAGCTGTACCATAATAGTACCATAAGGTCAATTTGCTTCTAAAATGGGGATACATTAATGTGGGTTGAGAATTATATGTAAATTTTATTTTTGCAATGAGAGGAGGACACCTTACATATTTACATTTATGATGTGAGTTTGAGTTTAGATTTTTTATTTGGCAATAATGAATCACAGTCGTGGGGCATTTCTCAATTAAAGCCAAAACTATTTACAAGACTATACGCATTTATCAATAGGTTGAGTCAGTTCAGTGAGCAATATTCAATTTTCCAATCCTCAGATTACTCTAGCAGGTTATTACTCATACTTATTACCGTACTCTAGAATAATTTATATGACTACAGGCTCAAGTGGCCTCATATCATGCTGAGTTAGACTAGCAACGAATTTGTCTCTGGTAGGTTGGTTATGCTGTTCTGCCTTGAGTCTGCTCCACAGTCTATCACCTCAATAAAGGGGTGATTTTGTGTATACATCTTTGACTGGTCTTTTGACTGCCAGCTAGATCTTGTCTTCGCCTCTCAGGGCCCTCACCGGTACCACCACACACTCTGGTCTCCTTGACCGGTAGTACATTTGGATCAGAATCTGCTTGTTCCTACGGCTGAAGGTAGGTAAAGGTATGTAGTTGCTAGGATGCCTTTGCCTTTATGTATCTAGCGGACCTGGTATTACCTCTCACACAATGTGGGTTCAGCTCATGGACACGTCACGCTACGTCTAGGCAGTAGGTGACAGAAACTAAATGGTAAAGCGTTTGACTCCTGACACACTCGACAGTGACAGAGCATGCAGTACTGATTAAGTGGCCACATAAAGTTTACGTATTGTATACACAGAGAAAAGAAGTAGAATCACGGTGACTCCCAAAAGGGAGTCTGCACTCGATCACTGAGGTAACTCTCCCCACTACTCTAAAGTGACTCCCAATCAATAGGGAGTCTTAGAATAGGAGTCATTATAGAGTTATTATAGAGTCCTGCTAATGTTAGGGAGTCACTTTAGAGCCACCTCAGTGATCAAGTAGGGAGTCACAGTGACTGACAAAAAGACATGTTATGACTGGACACTACTCTTACTGATAGCAATGAGATTTCTTTCTTATTTGGAAATGTGAAAAACATTTGTGAGGAATATCAATAGAGCATTATTAAATCCTTTAATCTTAAGCGTGTGGCTTACATCAAAGATTTTAGTCATCTTAGCCACCATCAATGGGCAGTCAGTTTACTAGGGGGCCTATCCAGCAGGGTATATCCAGAATGTTTGATATTCTCCTGATTATGGAATGATCATTATTTTCTGGACTCATTAAATCTTTCACAACTCGGGTCGGCATCCAGTAATGGTTGCACTGTAAATAGTTAGTGTAGGTATACACAGTAGAATCTACTGTATATCTACAGTAGAATTTACTGTAGAATGGATTTACAGTAGAATCTACTGTAGATTTACAGTGCATTCTACTGTTTATCTACAATAAACTGTACGCCTACAGCAGAATCCACTGTGCACCTACAAGAATGGCAACCGACTTTTTATAGTGTGGAATTCTGTGTTGTAGACTTTTAGTGAGTTATGGAGGCCTGACAGGCGGTCCTTCCTGTATTGTGTGATAAAAGTAACTTTGGCCGAATTTATTACCTAGGGAAGCATTTGCTAGCAAATCACTTGCCTTCAAATGAGTCACGTTAAAAGCCCTCCGGTTGTTTCAATAGTGATAAGCAAAATGCTACATAGACTCAGAATTGCCATTTACCGTTGGTTGAACAAAGCATTTAATCTCTGTATAGGGAGTAGGAACACACACACAACTGTCACAACTGTTTTTCCACTCTACCAATATAGACAGAAAGCAGCAAAGCAAAACTGGCTCTAGAAATGCAATATTCATGTTTGGCTGCATGGAAATGTACGACTATATCAAAACAGACTGTTTCTGTTAGAAACTAATGTAGCATCAATGTACTGGGGAAAAGGGACCTTAAGTACCACAGGGTGCCATTAATTAAGTCCCCTTTCACAGATCAAATAGTATACAAATAATTAATTTGCATGTACAAACGGTACTAGATAACACACTGTAATGGATGTCCCTAACTGAATGATCCTAACTTACTCCCATAATGTCTACCCAGGATAGCACATGCAAATGTAATATTAGATGAAACTTCCCTAGCGTTGTTCTGAAGTGAATGCTGCACATTTGTAATAAAAACGGACAATCCTGAATTCCCACAGTCAATAACCTGCCAATGAACCCTCCTGGTGCTTGACTATGACGATTAAAAACAAGTTTTATTTTAAAATTAAATCAATCGATTCTCAAAGGGGCAACCATAAAAGCATGTGAAACCATGCCCATTTCACCAACCGTGTTTCGAAAGCTGACACTGCTCCTAATTAATGTATTGTCCCTAAATGCATTAAATCTAAACTTAGTTTCTTTTCTTTATGGACAGCTATTTTAATGCCTATCACTGCACCGCTCATAAAATCGTATTTATGAATGTGCTTTGTACCATATGACAGAATACTTCGACTGACAGTTTTAATTGACAGCAGCTGAATTAGATAACCAGTATCAAAATATTCATTCGTGTTCCAGCTATTGTATTTGAGATTAAAGGTATAGCTTGCCATGGTCTCACATTGCAGACATCATACATCTGCAATTTCATGCCTTTTATTCGATGCAAAGTGAAGCCATCTTTCGATGCTATGGAGAAGTGGGGGGAAATGTGAGTATAGATTGAAAGTCATGCCATGAATATCATACACCCTGCTTCAATCCAACATGTGGTACAGTTTTGAAAACATTTTTGGAGATATTTGGATTCTCATTACGTACAGTGTAATATGGCTGCCGCACCCTAAATGTTCCCAATAAGAATGAGTTACATGAAACTTTTAGGTAAAGTGTGTTCAAAACTTCTGTTTTGGGTGGGGAATAATCTTTCCTGCAACTTGATGAATGTGGACATATGAAACAGGATATGTATTGGATGCATATTTTACACATTTGAAATACTGATGTAGAATCCATCAGATATATACAGTGATCCATATACATCCATATCAACATCAATGCAAGGCAAATTCCGTTGTAATGGAACCAGAACAATTAGTCCCCATAAATTTCCTTATATTTTAACCGATAGACAAATAGAGAACAGAAACTCTGGTCAGTGGAAACGTGCCCCCTGTAAGGCAGTTTTATTTTGATTACGGATCCGCCGCTGAGATTTTCGGCCTTTAGCAAAAAGATTTTTTTTTGCCTTCCCCGCCGGGATACCCGCCTCCAGAATATTACAAAAAAGAGTGGATATGTTGACCAGCAAAAACTCAGAGTCAACATCAGGCCTTTCAGATTGGGGATATTCCTCGATATACTTTCATTTGATTGCCCAAAAAGTTCTTTTCTTTTCTTTTTTTCCTCTGCCCTTCGGGAAATTTTGTGGCCCAGCTCCTCCTGGAGGGCAGCGTTTTTTTCCCTCCCTCCGCGCCCGTAAAAAAAATTGATGTAAAGGCCCGAAATCCAAGTAACCAAAAAAGGTGGCATAACATAAAACTGCTTGTTTCAGTACTCCTAATAACAATACTAGGTCTATCTCTCGGGACGGAATATCCACCTTTGTCAGGAGGTGTCCCGGTAGCTAATTTTCATTTCATTCACTTATGAATAAAAAAAACACAAAAAAACTATGAATAAAACAAAAAGAGGTAGACTGGCTTTCTTGTTCATGATAATTATTGTTTTTGCATGACTCATCACAACAATCTGATAATCTTCCTTACTATTTTTGTGATTATGTATGTCCATCTTCTATGTCTCCCAATCTTTTTTTTACTTTTCGAAGAAAAAATGAAATTGGTGGCCTAGATAATCAACTCAGTAATTCAGTACGCCCAGAGGCAGCACACAATAGTAATGGGATTTGCCTCTGTCCTGGCACTTCTGGGGCCTGTTTCTTAACCCATATTTGATAGAACGCAATATTTTGGTGTTTCTAAAGGTGATATATTAGTAATTATGCTATACCAAGGATATATTAGTGTTCGTTCTACTAATAGAACTCGTTTTCACTAATAAAATGATTTCGTAACATGTTGCTAAAGCTCTTTTTGGCGTTACACTAGCGTTATATTAAGGCCGTTAATATATCGTTTAGCCTGTTTTAGTATAGCTGTTTAGGACCATGTCGAGGGGTGGGCATAAACTATATAGAATTGGTAAACAAAAAAAAAATTACACACATCTCTTGTACATGTATACAGGATATGTGAAAAAAAATTTGCACAAAAAATATTTATATTGCAGTAGTTATATAGCTAATAAGACGCAATTTGGACTTAGACATTTTAGCGATATATCAAACTGTCCATGGATATATTAAGGATTGCAGTAATATTAATTATTATTGTTGTGCTATGCGGTTGTTTTCATTGCCTGTGGGGCCTTACATACTGAGGTATTGGAATTTTAAACCTTTCATTCTGCAACGGGCTCACACAGAAGGAACATGGCTCAAAGACTGATAGCTAATGAAGCACCATACTTCGTCGAGGAGAATGACGAGGATGGGAGACCAATACGGAACCAGCAAGCCCGTGTTCATCCACTGAGAAAGTATGGGGAGAGGGCATTTCGCAAAAGATACAGATTAACCAAACAAGTATGCCTTGATGTAATAGCCGATTTCATAAGATGGACTCCCGAGGAAGAGGTACAAAATGGAGGAGCAATTTGGTATGAGGACCGAGTAAGTTATTTTTATAAAAATGTCATATATGGTTTATTGAATATTATGTAATTGATACATTTTAACTACGTTAGTGTATCGAAATATACACAGTTCAACGTCTAAACTTATTATATGGTTACTTTTGTATGGGCTTGCTGGATATGTATTAGATACACTATGGTCATCACCAAATATGTACGATTAATCACAGGTTCCCACCAAGCTTTCAAGTCACATATTACTGTGAAAAAAGTAATTAATTTGGGTTCATAATTGTTTTTTTCAATGTATTTGTTATCCTATGTATGTAACAAACAACAAAAATCAAATTAGTTGTATTTTATTTTATTTCAGTTCTGCCTTGCACTAAGATATTTAGCAACCGGGGCAAATTATTCCACTGTAGCAGAGACACAAGGATTATCCAAGTCATCAGTAACTCGATGTCTAGACCACGTTTTGGAGTATTTCTATCACAACGTTCAAAAGTATATCAAGTTCCCCGAAGATCCACTAGAACTCTTACAACTGGCAGCACAATGGGATGATGAGATTGATAAGCCAAGGTGCATAGGTGCTATGGACGGCACACACGTGGCAATCAAGAAACCTTCAACTGTCGATGAAGCGCAGTACGTTAACAGGAAAGGTTATCACTCGGTGAATGCTATGGTAAATGTATATATTTCATACCCATTATCAAACTTTTATGAAGGTTTTTAATTAGAGAAATAGGAAACACATAAGTATTCACTTTTTAACCCTTACATTTCCATTTTATCATTACATCATATAATATAAATATAAATATCATATATTTTATTGTAGATCGTCTGTGACAGTGAGATGCGTATACTGCATGTGAGCCCAGGGTATCCTGGATGTGTGGGCGATGCATATGTGTACAACATGTCAGACATAAGGACTAAGTCTGATGACGGATAGCTTGCAGATTATTACATTCTAGCAGATTCCGGGTATGATTATTTGACTGATATCAATGAGTAAAATGTGATTAACATAAAGTCTCTATAATATTAATATGTTGCCCAAATTCTGGTGTATTTTAAGAACCCTATATTAAACTAATTGTCCACGTAATCCAAATTCAATAGGTGATAATATTAAACATTGTTTAAGAAAAATATTATTCAGTTATTTGTATTTTAGGTATGCAGCCACCAACAACGTTTTCACACCCGTCGATCACCCCAACAATGCTCAAGAGGAATCATACAATGTATGTGCCTCTACATGGGTAAAAATCGACACGCGCGACACGGCGACACGGGGGTTTTAAAAATCGACGGACACAGAAAATTTAGGGATAAAAATTGACAGACACAATAAACCTTGGGATAAAAATCGACGGACACAGTAAACCTTGGGATAAAAAGTGACAGACTCATCGCAGGGAAGAGCAAGGGCGTTATTGGGAGGGGTGTGACCGCCACAAGGGGTGGTCTAGGCGGGGGGCACAGCCAAGAAAACTGGAGGGGGGGGGTGCTATATACTCTCACACCTCGTCCAAGTAGCATTCTCACACCTGCAGCCGGTGTAAGAATGCTATGGCTGGGGGGGGGGGGGTAGGGGTAGGGTGTATTTGTCCCTCTATATTATGGGTAAAAATCGACGACACGGCCCTTTTTTTAGGTAAAAATCGACACGGCGACACAGCCTTTTCTTGCTAAAAATCGACACGGCGACACGGTCAAAAATACGGGTACCCATGTAGAGGCACATGTATGGCATAAAGAGTCACGCTCAATTGGAGAAAGAACAATTGGTTCTTGGAAGCAGAGGTTCAGGTGAGTGGAACTGTGAAGAGTGTTATTAATCAAGCTATATAGCAGACGCAAGTTACTCAGCAGGACTTCATAGATGGATTATTATGGGGAATTTTATCATCTAGACATATGTAGAATTTATTATTTTATAGTCAATATGACATAATACCTACATTATTTTGATATAACAATGCGTTCCTACCAAATCCACTCCTAATAATGATATGCATGGTACTTACAGTATGCCTGACCTATTAATTTTTTTTACACAGATGTACCGATTCATCCGCTGGATATCTGTATCATGAGCCCCGTAAGGTCGCACTCATGATAATAGCGACCGCATGCTTGCACAATATTTGCATCAACAATGGGATTCAAATGGAGGAAGACGATCACGTAGATGGTTACCTTCCAATCATGGCTCCCCTTCCACAGCCCGCACAACACAGGCAGGCTGTCGTGGACCGCCATGCGCGCGCTGCATTCATCCGCGAATTCTTCTAAGGTAACTTGTGATTTAAATGAACAATGTTATTGTCTTTGGAGAAAATGACGCTTCCATTAGGTGTACTTAGAACACCTGGGTGTAGTCCATCTTGTTCTTCCTTTTGGTAGACCATGGCCTGATGACGGGCGCCTCTACACGAGCCACTGAATGGTAGAGAGGTGTTGCCAATATCCCCGCAATACCTGGAAAACCAAAATTAAATAACATGATTTCACATTACTATTTTCATATATTACTGCTTATTATTTCCATTTTTCGTCATGTTTCAGTCTTTAAATAAAATACATAATATTCAATAGTATGGGAATGAACGACTTCATTAGAGTAACAATAACATATATCCACAAAATATCACATTTTTTATATACCTACCAAGAACAGACTCCTCCCCCGCATAGTCCAACGCCATCTCTTCTGAGCGTGTGAGCAGGAACTTCTCGTCCACAGGTTCACTCCCGGTCCTACCGAGCTCCCTCAGTAGTTTGCGATGCTGTCAGGGATAACATAACACCAATTAGAATATAGATAAAGTAACAGATATTCAACAAAACAGAAATTTCCTACAACTATCTATATATAGACCCTAATTAATCCCCTACTTCAATAACTACATCAGTAAATACTCTATATTGGAGATTACATAAATTGCAAACATTAAGGGATATGGACTAACCTTGTCTTTGGCATGTATGACGAAGTCCTTTTGTTTCCTGCGGATTTGCTTCAATGTTCTCGGCTCAACTGAGACCTGGTTCACATAGACTGAAAACAATCATAATATATACAGTTGAATATTAAGGATGTATAAATTTTAATGATTGACGTGACTAATATCTATTTAAAATCCACTTCTCCTATAATTAGTAGTATCCGTGTCTCTTACTTTCTATTGTTCTAAATAAAATCTGTTTAAACTTATAATTAATTTTATTTTTACAGCGTGTACATCCACCTACCCACTACAGCGTCCCATGCCTCAGCCTTTCTGGTCACTCCTCCAAAGGGGGCAGTCCATGAGCCCTTCAGGTACTTTCGTTTGGCATTCACCGCCATCATCATGGACTGCAATTCTATCTCCGTCCAAGTCGCTCCCTTTGTCGGGGGCCCCTCGTTATCATCTGAGTCAGCCTGAACGTTTTCCTCCACCTCAGGATTAACCTCCTCAGGGAGAAATTCCGGATTCGCTTCATACAGCACAGCGTCAGGGTCCACATCCACACGTACCTTCTCCGGGGTTTTGCGACCCCGTCCACCAGGTCGACCACGCCCTCTACCACGAACAGGAGCCACATCATCAGCCGCTGAAGGTCCAGCAGTAACATCATCATGGGGATTATCACCCCGACCCCGACCCCGTCCCCCACGTCGACCACGCCCTCTACCACGAACAGGAGCCACATCACCAGCCGCTGAAGGTCCAGCAGTAACATCATCATGCGGATTATCACCCCGACCCCGACCCCGTCCAGCAGCTCGACCACGCCCTCTACCACGAACAGGAGCCACATCACCAGCCACTGCAGGTGCAGCAGCAAGCCCCCGACCACGACCACGGGGACGAGGACCAGGACGGGCACGACCCCCACGTCGGCCTGCAGCACCCTTATCGCTTACCTGCGTGAACAATTTAATGTTAGACATTATGGTAAAATTATATTATTATAATATAAATATGAATTGCTGTACAGCGTATTAAATGTATACTGAGTGTAAAATTTCATGTTAGACATTATGGTAAAATTACATTATCATCATATTAATATGAATTTCTGTACACCGTATACAATGTATACTGAGTGTAGTGCACACAGTCACAAATGCACTCTAAGACGCCCAGTAATGTGTACGCCTAAGTGTATCGATTCGAGTCAACTTGTATTAAGTGCAAAACCTAATAGTATATATCTTGATAATTGTTAAGTCTATAATACTATTTAGGCAATATAATATACACTGAGTTGTGAAATAGTCCCACCTTCGGCATGATAGATACGAGAGACACAGGAGACCTTTCTTGTGAACGTGTGTAATCCAAAGGAACTGAATGACTTGCAAAGTGACGTCACACTATATAGTTCTATCTGTTCCCCAAGGTGGCAGGTGCTGTAATGACTACTAGCTCCAATGATAAATAGCGTTATATTTAGGAACTAATATTTCGAAGGGGGACTAAATTCCCTTCTTTTAAACAAAGTCACGTTTTTTCAACAAAATGTAAGTATTTATATTACTGTAAATCGGTACAGTGCATAGACATGATATGCGGCACATAACTAAACTGCGCCACTCAATGAGTGTGCATCTAAATAAATCTTATGGTCAAGTAATCCGAGCTAGTTATTTTATTAATCATTCTCCCAGAAATAAATGTATGATCCATCAATTAAATTAATTTCACTGTTCCCTGAAAGGGTGTCTGATTTAATGGGACTTTAGCCTACCCTCAAATTAGATTTATTACAAGAGGGTTGAAATTTACTAACTAAATTTTACTATCACATTAAAAATAAAGACCACAATGCAAATTACATACAATTTTAGTAATCTTTATTGAAAAAATAAACAACTTTCCATACACAACACACATAATACCCTGTATACTTCTTTAATCAGAATGATTTGGAATGTCATAATTATCTTGTTTGTAAACTATATGAAACATGAGCTGCTTACTTTTATTTCCTTTAGCTGTCACGATAAAGATAATTATTAAGTATACCGGTAGGCCGGTGTCACCCAACACACAGTGTGCTCAACTTCCATGAAACCCACCACCAACATGAACTAACTTCAAGTAGCTAAATATCACAATGTTTTCATTTGTTTACCTTTCTCATAAGTACTGAATGAAAATCAGAAGCTCACGTCACAGATACAAATTGAAAATGTTCTCTTTAGTGACCTCTAATGCACTTCACATGCACGCCTTTACCATTACCATAAGTCAACAATCAAACCTACAAAGTTCGCTCAATATAATAATGAAAATGTTTTCATTAGTAATGAAAACCACCGCGTCACAGATACAAATTGAAAATGTTCTCTTTAGTGACCTCTAATCCACTTCACATGCACGCCTTTACCATTACCATAAGTCAACAATCAAACCTACAAAGTTCGCTCAATATAATAATGAAAATGTTTTCATTAGTAACCTATAATCAAAATCAAATACACAGAACCCCATCACCCGACTTATCTAAATTTAACAAATTAAATGTAATCATTAGTAACCTATAATTAACCTCATATAACGTTTTTTTTTATAATTTATCCAGTACTTGAACACCAAAAAGGTTGTAAGTGGAACAACACCCTTTCTACGGGGATTCTTGGAGTATATGTTTCACATTCAAAAGTCAGATTACACACATGGACGGCAGCTAAAGTCCACGGGCTCGGGGGATGGATCGAAGCCTATCGCCCTTTTGTATTCACAAACATGCCGCTCAGAGGAATCTAATGAGCTCAGAGATGCACTCGGGGCAGGGCGTGGTACCCTTTTCCTCGATCGGCCTGGTGTTGACGTTTCGTCTGGCTGGACGGACGGTCCTGCTGTTGGTGTATGGTCTGTGTCTAGCGATGGCCCTGCTGTTGGTGTTTGGTCTGTCTGTACGGGAAAGTCGTCCGTGGTGTCGAGAAGGGGTAGCGGCCATGACACATTCGGCACAGCGCCTGAGTCATCTAAAAATATATAATATTCCCTATTAAAACACATTGGTAGGATACATAACCTAAAATCTCAGAGTCTATGGTACATAATACTAAAATAGACAGGAACAACACACGTGGAATATCCTAACTTACAACTTACATGCATAAATGTATTAATTTTTGAATAAACAGCAAAATACACTGATAACAGATTTTAATTTACCTGATCTTCCTGTGGTTGGTAGGACGTGATGCCCTGAGTTGTCGGGGGTGCTTGGGGTCATGGGGGTGAACGAGGGCAACACAAGCGGCGCAAGGACATAGTTGACGAGGCTGCACATGGCTGTCAAACAAATATAAATGAATAGGAAATAATTGTAAATGTACGTTTTAGGTATGGATAGTTCATTCAAGGTATATTGAAGTGTATATGAAGAGTTTGGTTCCAAAACGCAATAAGCGCCAAAATACAAAATCGGGAGAAAACAGGTCAGGGGTATTGTGTAGGGTAAATTGAAAAAAAATTGTGGAAAATTTTTTTGAAAAAGTATATTTATTTAGTAGATAGGGCCTGTTGAAAATTCAGTTTTTTTGCAAAACGCAATAAATCCAAAAGCAGTTTTTTTGCAAAACGCAATAAATCCACCTCACCAAAGATTGTTTTTGTATGTAGGACTGTTTATTCTTTTATGTTTACGGTCTTGATAAGGCTTTATTGAATACAATCTTGGTCTATATTGTTGATAGCATTATTTGAAAATAAAAAAACTATTTTATTTAGAAGGCATTTGAAATATGGACACAAAAACCATGTTTTATGATTTTTGTGGATTTATTGCGTTTTGCAAAAAAACTGCTTTTGGATTTATTGCGTTTTGCAAAAAAACTAAATTGAGCAAATTAAATCCTATTTCTAAATCAAGGAAAAAAGATGCAAGGATTTTTAAAAGCTATTTGTTCGTGTTTCATGCATGTCCCACTATACCAAGAAAAAATAATATTGAAATAAAAATGGCCATTACTGATTTTATGGACATATGCAGAAAAACTGATTTTGGATTTATTGCGTTTTGCAAAAAAACTGAAAATTGAAATTAAATCATCCTTTTTCTCCTAGAAAAAAAATCCAAGGATTTCAAAAATCGATTTCTAGGTATTTTATCTTTGGAACATTAATCATTAGTTATTAAAGAAAAATGCTTTCTATTCACCAATTTGTCAAAATCAATAATACACTTTTATCTCAAAGCTCATAAAATGGATTTGTTGCGTTTTGCAACAAAACTCTTCATATTAACAGAACCAGAATTACAGCATAGTATATCCCAGTAGGCACAGAACATTGAATCAACATTGATAAATGGTTGTCAATGTTGATTCAATGTTGACTTAACATTGATTCAACATTGAAGAGAATTTTGTGCCCACTGGGATGTGGTTACAGAAGTGTGTAAAATGGGAATAAATGTATCCTTACTAATTGTACATATACTTTTTGACCAGGAATAGGTTATGATAGCTGAGTTTAGTTACTTGTGGGATATGTAATAAATAGATGATAGCTTACAGTTCATGGCATCTGTATTATTTTTGAGTAAGGTTTCCATATGTTTGCGGTTCTGCTCCTGGTTTGTAGAGAGCTGCTTGTGCGCGTCCAAGGAGGCTTTTTGAGTGGCGAGCATACTGTCGAGGGCCTGCCCCACCACGCCTGTTAGCTTCTCTTCCGTTTTTGTTATTTTCCTAAGAATAGCATAGAGATCCGGGTCTGTATCGGCCTGAGACTGTGTGGGCACTGTGTCTGTGCTGGAACAGGGTTTCTCTTCGGCTTTTTGGTTCTGTTTGGATAAAATATCACGGATTTCGGCGAGAGTTTCCCCAACATTTTTGAGGGGAGCAATGAAGTCCTGCATTTTGGTTGTTTGTTCTATCACGGGAATAACTGGCGGATAAGTGGTTGGATTCTCTTCGTCAGGCATTTGGTTGCGGGTGAGGAGTACGCGACCACGTTGAGATTCTGAAATATCAATAACACACTAAGTCAGCTTCATCAAAAAATTAAAATGAACCTAAATAGCTGTCAATAACTTGAAGTACCTTAATTTTTTCTATTTAGTCACGTACAGGATATAGTATCTATCATCAATAGCTAAAGGAAAGAGATGAAGGTCATTTGATACACATAAATATAATGTTAGTAGTAAAAGCCACAACCTCACACTAAAAACAATCAAACATATATCTTACTAGGTGAGGGGGGCACAGAATTTTCACTCGAGGATTCATGGTACTCAGCGAGTGTAATAGGATTACCCTGGGTTTTAGTGGCGGACGTCCAAGGGGCCCCCTCGTCTTCGTCGCTGTACGGTGATGTCTCAGAATCATCACGAGTTTGTGACAGCTCTGCGATACTGGGGGCGTTTTGGTTATGTGTTGCCTCGTGGTACGAGAAGGTCCCTGCATAAATAAAAGTGGTTGGGATAGGAAGTGAAATTAATACTAAATTGGAACAATGAACGGTACATCTGCCTAACCACTGTATTAAGAAGATAGGTCCAAAATAAAATATGGACCTAAAAATCGTCGACATGTCATGAAAATTTATTATTTTTAACCCTACCTGGATACATACAATTTTAGGGGATAGCAGCATTAAATCAGAACCAACTCAAAGTAATACTAATATTAATAACATAGGTCTAAACTAAAATATGGACTTAAAATCGTTCACATCCCATAACAAATAGTCAATTTTAACCCTACCTGTTTTTTTCTTGACCTGTGGGTTCGTGGGTGTCGTTAAGGGGGCTGGTTTGTCTTCGTCCTCAGTTTCGGTGTCCCTGCGGGCCTTTTTGTTCGGTGGTTGCTGCTGGTACCTCAACGTCCCTGGAGAAAAAACATACATTTACTATCATACGTATAATCTGGTTACCAGGAAACCACTTTTGGCAGTGTGGGGTTTTAAAGTGTTTGTGAAATGGCGATAATCAAGTCTACAACTTCCTTGGGACTGTATGATTTACATAGGTACTAAGTAATACTTAATATTATAAATGGTTAACCTGTGATAAACAATACAAAATTATAACCCTACCTGTGTTCTGTTGATCGTCATTTGATATAGGCTTAGCCTTCAGCTGTGCTTTAGTCTTGATTGTTTTAGGAGTTGCTTCATGTTGCTGCGTGACAATTGTCTTGGCCTTGGGCTGTGCGTAAGTGCCGCTGATTGAAGGACGTGGTTGGTCTTCCTCGGTGACTGAGTCCTCTACACACTCCGTCTCAGGATCAAACCCTATTGCCATCTTGTAATCGGCAACATGGCGTGAGCTGACAGATGGTTTATTTGCTGCGTAAATAGAAATTTCATTAGTATGACACGTATAGCAGTGTGGGAACAAAAGGTCATTTATGGAATATACTACTTAATAGCGAATCTACAATAAAGCTTCAATAATGTTGGGCAGCATACGTGATATCAATATAAGGCATAGTAAAGGTAGTTTATCATGTAAAAATCATCCAAGTTTTATTCCCTGCTTAAAATAAAACATTTTAATTGTTACTTGAATTTACAGACATGGTAGGCCTATAGTGGTATATCAAAGGCACTGTCAATGCAGCTTGCTATAAAGTTAATCCCTACCAGGCTTTTTGGGTGCTATGTTAGCCATGGGCTGTGGCTTACTGCGCGTCGTTATAGTAGTTGGCTCTTCTTCGTCAATCATGGATTCATGGCGCTTGTTTCCCTTCTTCTGTTCTTGCGTACGGCCCTTTCTCCCAACTGGTTCGTCTTGTTGCTCGAAGGGTGCTGTGTTATCGTCGTCTTCGTCATTTGCAGAGAAGAGTGCATCGCCAGACTCATTGTTGTTCGCTATAAAGTGTTAAAGTACAGCATTACAGTTAATTGTTGTTGGTAACATAAAAATATCTATATATAGCCACCTTCCAAAGAACATCCAATATGGGAGTAAAGTTTAGTGTAATGTACTTACATTAAGATATATATCATTACATGAGGACATTAATATTTTGGTTATTCATTGACGGTATTGTCTCCACTTGTAGTGTGATACCCACAATTACTGGTTATTATGGGGGAATCGGAAGGAAATTGTGCTACATATATTTTGCCGTACTTACCATCATTTTCTGGCCTCACCGGAATCGGGTACGGTGAAGGTAGAATGGACCTGTATTGAAGAAGCCCTAGATAAAAAGAATGAAATATTATGAACATTTACGCTCAATATAGTAAAAAATAAAAAACATTTAACATCAATTGGCTGGTGAATCCATTTTGTAGAACGCACAGGCGCACCTTTTAGCTCTATTTGGTAGGAACTCAGTTTTATTGTGTGCCATATACACGGCTGTGGAAGTGGTCTAACTATTACATGTAGTCTAGTTTTCTCTTTGTACAGTAAATTATATGAAGATTGAAAGTTAGGTGTGCCTAATAGAGGCATGAGGTTTCTAAATTTTAATTGAAGTTATATACATTTCCTACCTGCCACACGATCAGAAGGGACCTGCCTATATAGTAAACCCAGCAGTACTGAGCGGGTCGGTATCAATTTGGCATCCTCAATGTACCCAAACTGCCCGAGTTGTTTGAACAGCAGCTTGTTCTGAAGTTGAACAATACATGAACATCTCATTAAATTTTTAACAGTTATTACTATGTCTTGTCGGAATAATAAGAAATACACATAGGTCAACACATACTTCTATCAGTTAGTCCACTTTACAATACATAGCGCTATATTGTACTGATAACACCATAATAAGGAAATGTACTCACTTGCTTCACCATAGAAGTCGCATAATTGCTGAGTTTGTTGGTGCACTGCTTCTTCGTTTTGGTCAGGGCAGCGCCACTCTTCACCAGCCCTGTGTAAAAAAAATAAAATTAACAGCTATATTCTGTTTGTCGGCTCATACATATTTTCAATGTTGTGCAGATGAACTAAAACATGTTTAAACCAAATTGTTTGATCGCTAGGAATCATATTATTACTATAATAAATGAGATATATTAATGTCATGTAAAATATTAAAAACTGATGGCTTTTGCTATAAAACTTATAGAGCATCTCACTTGTACTCTATGTAATAGATCAAAAAAATAAAAACAAACTTTGCAAGGCTATAACTGCCTTCTGCCGTTTGTCCTTGGGTGGGTTGGTGCTGGTCAATATGGCACGATTGGGCATAGCGGCGTCAAACAGAGCGCACATAGCCTTTTCTGTCCAATTGGTGCCTCTGAGTGGCGCTGTCGTGTCTTCCTCGGGACTCTCATCGTCGTCGTCGTCTCCCTCCTGTTGCCGATCGCGCAACATTTCATCTGATGAATATGTTACTACTTTACCCTTACTCCTTCCTCTTCGCTTCTGGGTGCAGCTTGAAGGTGGCCCCTTTCGTTTAGCTGCCCTTTTCCTCTCGCTAACCTCATCTGGATCAATACTCTGCAAATAAACATATAGAGGTTGTAGGTTAGGTGCAATTACTGTTAGGGAGTTATCCTTTGTTAACAACAGGGGGGGGGGTTGAATGACAAATTGTTAACCCCCCCCCCCCCAAGAGGGGTAGTAATATTATCATTGAACTTGCATAATTATTTCTCCCACTCAGACTTACAACCCCCCCCCTGATTAGTCACATACAGGCATAGCCCCTTTAAAATTAAAAGGTTTGTCAATACTCGTAGTCTATATATCTCGTAGGATGGTAAAGGTCATAAGTAACGGTATGGCTATATTATTACATTAAAACCCAAATAGCATTACATCTCAAGAACACAACCTTATAAGGGAGTGATACATTTATAAGAAGAGGGGGGGGGGTGGTGGTTGCATATAATGTTTGTGGCACCCCCCCCCCAAGAGGGTTCTTTGTTTTTTTATTAAACTTTCGTCATTATTTGTCCCACTCTCACGTACAATCCCCCTCCATTAAGACTGACGTACATGAACGGCCCGTATTAAAGTCAAATGGTTCTGAATACTCGTAGGCTATATTAGGCTATATATAACATAGAATGGTAAAGGTCATAAGTACCGGTAGGCCTGTATTACTATATGGAAATGCAAATACCATTAAATACATGTGAAGAACACTATACGGCAGTGCATACATACCAACCTAATAAACATAGTTCTAGGAAAAGAGATAGCGTATATATAGAGAGAGGTACGTAATCCAGGGTAGGAATAACAGACGGTGAAAGTCTCTAAGTGTACCGGCACCCATCTTGAATAACATTTGTACGGTAATTTGACATATTATCGCCCATACACAAACCTGTCACCTGTATACCGCGTAACGCTTCATATTCTGCGTATTATACAGTCCATTAAACCAACTAAATGTATCTATAAGTCGTTCTATTACCTTATCTCGTGCGGCTGACATCTTGATAGAGCGAACTGTCTCCTCGAAATGATCCAGGAAAGATCCAAACTTGTCGTGCCTCTCGTAGCAGTTAGTGTGGCAGAGTACAGACGGCGCACACAACATCCGGTGAAGTATGCACTCCTAATGGTAGATGGCAGCACCGTGCGGCCGGTCTTCGGCGGCTCCCGCCACGGGGAAACCACCCGCAATATGACGTATCAACCGGGGATTCCGCACTATACTCTGTCCAAAGGCTATATTAGTGGATTGGAATGACTAATATTTCTTAATATATCTGAGGTTAATATATCCTGAAAAACCCAAATATAACGATCTTATTGGTAACCCATAGGCCCTATATTAACATTTCTGTTTCACAACTCGTTATACTAATATTTCTATTAATATAACAAAATTCGAAATATTAATATTTCGCCTTTTGCAACAGGCTACTTTTCGTTACCTCTTGTTATATTATCTCCGATCTATTAAGACATGAATATAACGGTCTAAGAAACACTTGTTAAGAAACAGGCCCCTGGGGCCTGTTTCAGACATAAGCAATTCTAAAAAGTTTATATCCACCCCTCGACATGGTCCTAAACAGTTATATTGCAACAGGCTAAACGATATATTAACAGCCTTAATATAACACTGGTGTAACAATCAAAGAGCTTTAGCAACATGTTACGAAACAATTTTATTAGTGAAAACGAGTTCTATTTAATAGTAGAGCGAACCCTAATATAGCACGGATGTAGCAGAAGTACTAATATGTCGACTTTGGAAACACCAACAAAATTCGTTCTATCAAATATTGGTTAAAAACAGGCCCCTGAGGTCAGTGTTTCTAAAACCAGACCTTACTGTTCATCTCAAGAAGATAGCATTTCAATCTTAATTAAAATCTGAAAGGTATGTACATTTTATCTATAGAATGGCTTCATACACAACAAAAC
Organism: Harmothoe impar; assembly: GCA_947462335.1. Classification (NCBI taxonomy): domain Eukaryota; kingdom Metazoa; phylum Annelida; class Polychaeta; order Phyllodocida; family Polynoidae; genus Harmothoe; species Harmothoe impar. The sequence goes on along the minus strand of OX381712.1, from coordinate 39,781,588 downwards.
AGTGTATATGGATCAAAGGTTTTATTAATCATACAAGCTTAAAAGCCTAATGGATTTCCAAAGAATATGTCTTCAAAAACAATATCAATCTCGCTAATGAATGAATATGGCGTGATCCTAGTATTTGTCACAATAATTTCACTTGATGATTGCAAATCACGCTTTATCCAGACGGAATAATCAGTTGACGACCCTTTCACACAGGAATACTATACAATCATCATCCCCACTAGTTTCTGGTTTCCGGTTCTAGATTCTTGATAGAAACAGTGAAACTATATTCTTGATTGGCTGGTACGAAATATAAATAATGTACTTTCAATATTTCTGTACGGGGGAGGGTGGATTTGTATGAAAGCATAAACAGAGGTTAGGCCTCGGGCTGTACATCTTTGGCCAAAGTGAAATGAAAAAGCACCTGCCCAGCTAACAAAGATACGTTATTTTACGTCAAAATAACTAGTCCCAGAGCCCAGGCACTTTTAATTTTGTTTTTGTGACCAAAAGGTTTGAGGGTGGGTTCTTATGTAGAATTTTCTGCCGAATTCAAAAATCCATTTCTTACAAAAATCCGGTGGTGCGTTTATCCAATATGGCCGCCCAAAGTGACGCCCATCATCTTTTTCAGAAATGACTTTTTTTCACCCTTTTGACTTCATGTTTCTGCCTACTGAAGCTATCTAAACCTATTTTCTTACTGGTCAGTAACCTAATTCACTTATTTCTACATTCATCAGACCAATACATTCAAGATTTTCAAGATGGCGGCCATTAAAACAGCAATTTTTGATGGTTTAGACTGATTTACAGGAGGCGGAATTCTGAAATTTTACCATATGAGGTATGGAATGTTTCAGGGTAACACGCATACCAAAATTGGCATATGAGCTATACTGATCAAGATTGGGGTGAATGGCATGTACACAATAGCTTTTCTCAGAAATGGGGCTGATCAAAGGCGACCATTACACACATTCACAACTTTGGTCATATCTTAATAAATAATGATGATATACTGTCATCTAAGGTGCCTAAACCCCCATTTTCAGGGTCTAGTAATACTATGGGAGCATCAAATTTCCTTTCCCATACACATTTTTTAACCTTTTCAGGGTAGCCATTACTGAAAATCACAGTTCTTGCTATATCTATACAAATAATGACAATAAACAGTAATTTGAAGTGCCTATATCCATATTTCCAGGGTATTGATAGGGAAGAAGGGAGAGGGACCCAGGGGCAACCAGGATTCGAGCAGCAAATGGAAATGGCCTAAAGGTGCAGCAGAGTTCTAGGAATCTCTGCTGCAGTACAACCAAGCTGGCAGGATGGCACAGCAAGACTGCTTCCCGGAGTCAAGGGGCACAAGGGTTTATATACCAAAGGTTATGCAACTTTGCTACCTAACTCCTAAACACTTGAGACCCAAAGAATCTTGGGAAGCCAGTGTCAGTCACAGCTGGACGAGAAGTATGACGGGTCGCACTCCTAAGCCCGCAGACAGAACCCAAATTATGTTGTTACATATCGGCTGGTCAGGTAGGAGTGTAGCCCAGCTACAGTGACAGAAATAGCTTGCTGAACTTATCCGGGTTCTATAGGAAGCAGTACTGCAACTCACTACAGTAGGAACAATAGGCCAAACACACAGGTGGAATGTAATATATAGAAAGAGATACAGGAAAAAGCTAACCAGAGTTTAATGCTGCATTCATACTGGCCTAGGTGGCTAGTTGTCATATATGTGCCTTACAAAATCTGATAACTTTTCATTGAAAGTCTTGCTACATTGAGATCATAACCAATATATGAGTGGATAAATAAGTAGACCATTGAACACCTATAGGCTATGGTAAATACCAACATGCCATTGCTCTATCCTTCTTAGGCTAGTGAAAAAGTCCTATTTGATACACATAATCTGTGATAAAGGTGGCTATTACAGATGAGGCACTTCTCTAATAGGAGGAATCTTTCTAATAGGAAACAATCTGATAAATTGAAGTCATCGATAGGCATATATAAGCACCGATAAGAGGCATAGGAAGCAAATCTCCATTGGGTGGCACAGGGGGGCCCGCTCAAACAAGCGTTAAAGGGGCATTCTCACCACACACACTTAACCATATAGTAGACTAGAACAGTACTAGAATCTTGAATGGGATACGCTCGGTGATTATGCCACTTTAAGCATCAATATCATGTTTGTTTGGCAAACATATACACTTGTACTAGAATTGTATCAAAAAGTAGTTATGAGCCCCTTTTAGCTCTGATTATGACCCTACACCCCTCTACCCCTATATTTCCCCAATGGAATAGGTAAGAAATTTGAGTGTTAATTTTAGCACACCAAACCCAATGAGTAGCTAAGTTTTGGTAATTGTGTTTATCATATGATAGGGTCTTGGCAAATCTTTTTGGGGGGCCCAAATGTATTCAGGCCCTCCCTCTGTGATTGGGGGCCCTGACCTCCTGACCCCCCTGCCCCCCCTTTTCTAGACCGCTGCTGATAGTAGGCAAAATATGACAAAGAGGACATCAATAAAACCACCATTATCTTCCACTACCCTGGAAATATGGATGTAGGCACTTCAAATTACTGTTTATTGTCATTATTTGTATAGATATAGCAAGAACTGTGATTTTCAGTAATGGCTACCCTGAAAAGGTTAAAAAATGTGTATGGGAAAGGAAATTTGATGCTCCCATAGTATTACTAGACCCTGAAAATGGGGGTTTAGGCACCTTAGATGACAGTATATCATCATTATTTATTAAGATATGACCAAAGTTGTGAATGTGTGCAATGGCCGCCTTTGATCAGCCCCATTTCTGAGAAAAGCTATTGTGTACATGCCATTCACCCCAATCATGATCAGTATAGCTCATATGCCAATTTTGGTATGTGTGTTACCCTGAAACATTCCATACCTCATATGGTAAAATTTCAGAATTCCGCCTCCTGTAAATCAGTCTAAACCATCAAAAATTGCTGTTTTAATGGCCGCCATTTCGAAAATCTTGAATGTATTGGTCTGATGAATGTAGAAATAAGTGAATTAGGTTACTGACCAGTAAGAAAATAGGTATAGATAGCTTCAGTAGGCAGAAACATGAAGTCAAAAGGGTGAAAAAAAGTCATTTCTGAAAAAGATGATGGGCGTCACTTTGGGCGGCCATATTGGATAAACGCACCACCGGATTTTTGTAAGAAATGGATTTTTGAATTCGGCAGAAAATTCTACATAAGAACCCACCCTCAAACCTTTTGGTCACAAAAACAAAATTAAAAGTGCCTGGGCTCTGGGACTAAACGTCTTTAACGTCATATAACGTTTTGCCATAATAAGGAGCCATATAGAAACGTTACATTACGTTCTATAACGTTTTTTCATTTACTGGTTGATGGCTACCGTCCATTGGGCTCTAATCAGCCGAAGTTATATAGGAAATGTATTGGCTTAATCGGCCGAAATTCCTCAGTGGACAGTGGCAATGAGGGCCAAAACATGGAATGATCATCAATTTTGAACAGATATCCTCTATGCTCTTCTATCCTCCTGTATGTTTAACACCTGCAATTAATGAATAAATTGATTGATTTTCACATAATCAGCATACACACATATTTGCATGTGTGTTACATAATAACAAGGGATCATGCAATTATATACTGACAACGGATGTGCGTGCTTGTCCATATATCCTGGATTGGTTGTAAAGTAGTGTTTTTGGCTTCCCCAGAGCTAGAGGATCCTTCCTGTAGGTATTGGTTACTTGGCTATTGCATGGGCTTCCCTGGCAGGTATGAACATGAGGCAAATTAGTTTCCAGTGAACAGGGCTTAATCCAGTTGCAGTGTAGATGTTCTGAAATAACCATTTCTTTAAGTCTAATAGAAAAAAAACACCATCATTTTATGATTATACTTAAAGTAGGTATGTTTTATTCACAAAAGAAAAGTATAATAATTATAATGCATACTAAGGGTGTATTGGAATAGTGGATGGACTTAAGGAATATTAGGATGTCTACAAAGATGATAGTGGGTTTCAGATATGACCTATAAAATTACTATTTTCTCCAACTTCTAGCATAATAATTCAAAATAAGAGCCACCCCAAAGGGATATATAGCTAGAGCATATAGGTATGATGGTCAAAGCATCAACGGATATTTAATTGGTTTCTGATATGAAGATGACAAAACAACATGGTTAATAAACTGAATACCAAAGAAAGAAGCACTGCAGTACGTCATAATTCACCAAATCAATACATTTGCAGAACTACACTGCCCTTTTCACGGTCAGCTTTGATTGTCAGTTATTATTGCAGTAACCGCAAGAATGAATTCAAGATTTATAACACAACTGAAGAACGTGTTGACAGAATCAGTGCCTCACATGTGTAACAATGTCTGACAATCAGTCAGATCTTGTTAGGGAGTGGTCATTTTTTAACAACAGGGGGGGTGGTGGATTTCGGGGGGGGACCAAAAAAATTTGGACCCCTTGAAGGGGGGGGACCAAAAAAATTTAGACCCCTCTTGAGGGGGGGACCAAAAAAATTACACCCCTTTTTAGCGGAAAAGCCTGCGCATTACTATAGCTCAAAGGGTTCGGCCGCGCTCAATTTCAACCTGCTGGAGGGGGGGACCAAAAAAATTTCGACCCCTCTCGCGGGGGGACCAAATTTTTATTCGACCCGCTCGCGCGGAAATCCACTGACCCCCCCCTATTGTTAAAAAATGATCACTCCCTTAATCCATCCCCTACCACTCACATACTGCAAATTCTGCACCCCACATCTTCTTCATTCGTCTCCAGCACTTCATCAGTCTCCCCATCTGATCATGGCAGGCGATTTAGAATGAATTTCCTATGTACTGAGGCAATTGGGAATCCATTATCCATGAGCAGTACAAAAGGACATTATATTCAAGTTAGAATACAGTTCTGACAGACAGTAGTATGCTGTTACAATACACAGAGAAAAGAAGTAGAATCACTGTGACCTCTGACTTGATCACTGAGGTAACTCTCCCCAGGACTCTAAAGTGACATCCTAACATTAGCAGGACTCTATAATAACTCTATAATGACTCCTATTCCAAGACTCCCTAATGCTTGGGAGTCTTCCGTGGGGAGAGTTACCTCAGTGATCGAGTCCAGACTCGCATTTGGCAGTCACCGTGATTTTACTTCTTTTCTCTGTGTAGAATCCTGAGGCTATTGTTGATCGGGCATATAGTAATGTATCATGTTTCAGCTATTGACGCAGCGTTGCTAGCTCGTGTTGCTATCTCTGTCTGCTTATCGAACAGAAAAGAGATGACAGTACTGTAGCTACTCCCTTTACTTATAGACAGCCTTCTATGATGTAGATTATGCCTTGCTTCAGGAAGCACCCGTCTAGCTTACATCTGATAGTGATCCGGTCTGTCCACTTTTCGCTGTACACATTTATGAAATTTAAAGTAGCAAATAAGAAATGCTTGACACATTTGCATTCAGATCATGTCTCTGATCTCAAGTGGCGGATTTACAGGGGCGCCCCCTCCAATTCTCGGGGGGAATTTACGTTTTCTTTTTGTGTAAAACTTTGCACCGAAGTTGTTATGGAAAAATAGAGCCCCCCCTCCCTTTCCCAAATATGCCACTGATCTCGATTCCCAATTATGACAAGCTTACATCAAGATTATTAAACGAACATGGTTGGTCTCATACATAATCTGATCTCTATAATATTCTAAGTGTAATGTCACTGTATATATTAGGTTTTGGCATTGTGCTAAGTTTTCTAGCATTGTGACCTCCATAACGATCATGCCATGACGTATATAGTGGTCTTTCATTTGCATCTGACTTTCTTTTCAGCATTTTCATTGTGATGAATGGTCATGCATGACGATGCCTCAAGTCTTTTTGGGTCCTTGAACAGTCTTGTGATAATAATCAGGCTCCTTGGATGACAGGTACAGTGATGGAATTTGATAGATCATGGCAGCCATTGAATGAGCACTGTGAAAGAAGCTGCTGGGAATGATGGGTAGTGCATGACCAAACTGAAAGACAAAGGAAAATTGTATCAAATATCTGCATTTGGGTAAAATAGGCAAGATCGATTCCTTCACTTTTGCCCATCTGGGTGGAAAAGATAAAGAGCCTGGTCCATACTATGGCAGATGTAAAAATCGGCACCACTGTAACCTAATACATGTGTAGGTGACTGATTATTCACATAGAAAATGATATGATGACTTGTAAATGTATGATAATATTCACACGTTTAGTCATAACCTGCGAGTTAACCTAGGGAGATGTAGCACTGGGTTATAGATATGGCAGGAATTCTGCAGGCCTATATCTAGTGAGATGGGTCATGTCTGGTGCATACCACATCACAGGAAGTCAAATGGAATTGGGCTATTATTTTTTCTTGTGTGAAATTAATGATCACGTTCAAACACCAGTATCTATTTTCATCTGGCCTCATTGATAAGATAATAGAAAAGCAGTTATGTGTTATCGTTTACTTTGTATGGACAAGTGATGCGATAATTTCATATCATAATGTCTAAGTTTGGTCAAGGATTAGAGAGAGGAAGGCATTCATTCATATGTTATTTTGAAGACCATAAGGAAAAGTCAAATCAATTATTCACAATGATCATCTGCATTTTCACCAGAACATAATAGAGGTAGTTCCTGTAGACCTTTGGTAGGGGAGACCGGGGCACGTTGACCACCCGGGCACGTTGAGCCGCCCGCTCTCTTTGCTATTCCTTTGGGAATTTTCTGGCAGTATGCCAACCACATTACCCCCTTATATAGACAGTTCAGATCAGCAACAATATGATGAGTTAAGGATGCTGATGAGAAAGTTGTACAACATTAAAGGTTTATGGCCTTGAAAGTAGATATTTGCAATTGGTAAACTTTTGTTCTTCTGTCATTAAAAAACATTGCTGGCCTAAGATCTCTATGGAGGTCGAAGTATACATATGAATCCTTGAATAGAACCCAACTTTACTGCTAGGTGTCTTATGTAATTTGAATAACATCAATGTTATCTGTGATGACAAACATGGGGCACATTGAGCCACAAAAAACGGGGCACCTTGAGCCATGCTCAAGGTGCTCCAAGCTCTGGGGCACCTTGAGCCGGCTCAAGGTGCCCCGATTTTAGGGGCTCTTTGCCAATGGTGTTAAGACAATTAAATGACTGAATAATGATGCAATGTTAGTAGTGTATCAAGGGAAGATAATATGGATAATGACATAAACAAATTCGATACAATTTGGTCATAAAATTATGATAGAATACACAGTTTACGGTTTGTAAAAAAAATTCTTGTGTAACATATTTACAGTGTCTTTATTCCCTATATTTATTACGTTTCAGAGGCAGAAAAGTGCATTACATTATAGAAGAATGTCATCAAAGATTTATTCAGACTTAAGAAATAACAGGAATACTCTTAAACTGGTTTAATTTGACCTTAAGAAAAATCTGTAAGGTACAAACTCAGTCACTTCTATAGAAACTATAATTGAGTGACTTTCGTGCATCAAATATGTATTTTTTGCATTCAATCCTATGAAACAGGAACAATAGTAACTAATTCCAACCGAAGTTTCAATTATTGATCTATATTGGTGATTGTTTGGATCGTTCAACGTATGTGGTTCAAGGTGCCCCGGTGGGTGGATCAACCTACCCCGGGCATGGGGCACATTGAACCACCCTAAGATTTTATTTTCAAAAATTCAAGAAAAATACAAGAAAAGACCACATTTGCCTTGCAATAGGTTCTCTTATATCGCAATGATACAAGGTAACTGCTTGATAAAAAATCAAAGCTCAGATTCCTTTAACAAGGTCAGGAAAAAAATAAAGGTGCTAAAGCGGTTCAACGTGCCCCGGTCTCCCCTACCTTATAACAAGTGCTTTAACAACAGTGCAAGCATCCATGATAAGCACCCGCTGCTATTTGTCAGCACGTCAGAGTATTACGATCCACCTCTGCTACTTACCTCACCTGCCTCCACTCTTAGTCACTACTCAAGCCTGCCTCGTCCCCATGGTTTTGTCTACACCTTGTACCCCCTCCTGAATTATTCATACATTTCCCTATACCTTCACACTCCTCCCTCTTGCTGTCCTTCCCTCGCTGCTCCTCCCCCTCCCCCATCTCTCCCCGCTCCCTCCACCCTTCCAGGCGGGCAAACTCCCCCTATTGCTCCAGGCCAGATGGCCCCCTGATGAGGACAAACACTGTGTCCGGGTAGAAGCAGTAGCAGTGTTGTCACGTTAATAAGAAAAGGAAGCTCCTCCAGCACCGCAAGAAACTGTTGCTGTAGGCTGCGACCCTGGGGCTCCTGCTGTAAGAATAACTTAATAATATATGTAATTCTCTATAGGAGGAAACTTTGATTCTGATGTCCCAGAATTACTAGCTGTTAGTGTGTACCACCTGTCCCTCCTAATCCATTTACCAAATGATGAGTTGGTTTGGCTGGGCGTTCCTAGCTATTGTATTAGAATAAGGCACCTTTGATGTATATAACGTGTTGCATGAGAAGTAAGAATCATATTATTTACAAAAAGGAGACAGCAATGGCAATGGCTGTAAGTAATCACCAGTATGTTACATTTAAGAATGTCCTTGCCGTTAGTATACCCCAATTGACCAAAAAAAAGTATATTGCAGGAAAATTCCCACAATTTAGTCATATACCTTAAATTCGAGGAAAACTACACCAGCAGAATTGGATCTGCAGATTCCTACAGATTTATATATTAAAAGTCATTGAAACCATTTCCACAAGGAATATTTTAGAGGCTGTTATGATGAGGTTGAGGGAGATTGTAGACTACAATCTACATTCACCCCAGACCGAAAGGTTTGTGATAATGTTTGTACGTGTGGGGCCACAGACGAGGCACTGGAGTCCACTGTAGCTCGAACGATACTGTACCAGGGCAGGGTTGGTTCCTCATACAGGGGTTGCACCCACTCTCCTAGACCAGATAAGGGCTAGATCCCCCCCTCCCCGGCCAAACGTAAGGATTACTATTGATCCACTGTGGTCAGTATGTTGGTCACAGTGGACCAAAAAAGTAGCCTCAGCCTAAGGGCCCATTTTTACCAAAAAAAGGTCTAATGTGATAATCTTTATGCTCCAGAGCTTGGTTAAATAGTGGCTATCCCAGGTTAAACCACGGCGGAGGGCTAAGACAAAGGGTTCGCACCTTGGTTATATTGCATACCGTGGTTTAAAATAGATAGACAATGGTTATGAAAAGGTAAGAGGATTAACCACAGCTTTCTGGTAGGGCGACTTGGGTTTCGCCCTCGTCTGGCCCCACCAGTAAGCTGTGGTTTATTCTACATACCTTTTCATAACCATAGTCTATCTATTACTTAACCTACGGTGGGCGGCTGAAACAAAGGCTTCACACGTTGGGTATATCGCATACCCAAGGATTAAATCAGATAGACTACACCTGGCCAGGGTCCTTCCACATACCCACTGCCCACTGGTCAACGACTCCGTGTATAGCACCTCGTCTTGACCCTGTGGGGCAGTGGGTATATGAAAGAACCGTGTCCAGGTGTAGTCTTATCTTAGTCAGTAGGGATATTCGTCAGAATAAAGTACTGATAATAATATAATTCAAAAATGACCGAGGCAAAGCAAGATATGACTAATGTCTCACTCAAGGAGACTAACCCTTATACACATAGAAATTGGAAAGCAGCACTGACCAACATGACAGTATTCTTACTTTTCATACTGTTGCAGGGGTTTACTACTACGGGGTAACCATATACAAACCATATACATATCATTACACTATTCTACTTTAGTCTAAACCGTGGCCTCTGCCAAAACTGTTTATCCGAGACAAGCTTAAACATCATTCATAATGGGTTTGCTATTAAGAAGAAGAACTCCAGAAGAGTAGGGATTCATAACTCAGTTCAACATCCAGTATTGGATGTGGCTATCAAAAAAGTCAGAATCCCATAATTTGGGCCTGTAGTGGATTATGGAAATCAGTCACAGAGTCCTTCCTGCATTGTGTGATAGAAAGTTACTTTAATGGAATGCATTACCTAGGGAAACATTTGCTAGCAATTATTTACCCTAAAATTAATGGGTCACATTTTAAATGCTACACAGACCCAAAATTAGGTTCACACAAAGGATTTTGATGTTTGGAGCAGGAAAACACACAACTGTCACAAGTGTTTTCATCTCCACCGGTGTGGATGGAAAGCAGCAAAGCACAACCATACCCCAGGGTGCACTAAAGTCCCCTTTTGCAGATCACATAATATATAAATTGTTAATTTGCATGCACAAATTGTGCCAGCAAATACGCAGCATATTGAATGCCCCTAAATGAATGCCCATTACTAAATCCCATAATGCCTACTCAGAACGGCAAATGGATGTGTGATATTAATTGGTAATAAGTATCTCGAAATTGTACGAAAAACCTAACAACACTTATGTGTCATTACAACCTATAATAAATACCCAACCCATTTATGGAAGTGATTGACTATGCAAATTGGAACTACAGCTTTCCATAAAATGTGAATCTTTACAATGGCAGAGTTCTGCACTCATAAAATAAAGTCGTCTGCAGACTATTCTATGTGACAAGGAAGCGGGTGTTCTAACTATAGTTGTCAGATAAAGCACCTACTTGGCATGTGCCAGTCCAAAGCCTGACGTATGCCAACCCTAGACACGTCAACCAGGGCCTGATTCAGGATTCCCCCTGTAGGTGGTATCAGTGTAGCATGCATTATGTATAAAGTGAGGGAATGAATTGCATAATTTCTATGTTGATGTTAATCATAATTATGGAAATACACATTCATGCTTTGGTGAATCTTGAGAATTATCGGTCAGGGATGCTAGAAAAGGTAAAAAATTCAAAGTTTTGATATAATTAAGACAAAACAAATATGTGTAGGGCATAGACACCTCATTTGTGTTTATTTCAATAGTACAATAGCTGCAAGGAAACCCTCATTGGTATAACACCCACATATATGTGTTAACAGTCTGTTACTGAGGACTATAGAAATGCTCTCATACAGACTTTCAGGGCATGGCAGCGATTCCCCTAACCTACATACCTCTATGAATTAGTTATTACAAACCTAGCTGAGGATTAGAGACATGGACAGTAATTATGCCTAGGCTCAGAAGCACATTTAAAATAGTTTGCATCCAAATAAAGGGTTAACTATTCTAGGGTTGTAAATTTGACGACCCTAGACTCGTCAATTGGAGTGGGCCACCACCTGGGCTAACATTGTCAGTTAGATGAGTCTAGTGTTGTCTTGTGGGATGGTAACTTGGTAGGTCCTCAGGTAGACAACCTTAACTCGTTTATTTTATGACAGTCACTTTAAAGACCATAAACTCTTCTTATAAGACGACCATTTGACAAGTTTGGATCCCTTCATTTTATCAGTGTGTCTCAATGACTTTATATATGGCATTTACAAAGAGCGGACATATTGACTAGGAAATGAAAATAACCATCTCACCCCGCATTTGTCCTTATATACATCAATGCAAGTAGTGCAGTGAAAGCCCCCTTAATATAGCAAGGGAACCTTTTCCATATAAAATAGCCCGGTCGGCACTGACCTTCTTGTTCAGGATATTGTCTGTGCATGGTTCACCATACATATCTTATAATGATGTCATTATATGACCATGTAGCTTATGCCTATTTTCTCTGCACCCTCATCTTTCTCCTTTTTCTGGAGAAGAAAAATGAAATTAGCTACCCAGATAATGAACTCAGTAATTTAGTATGCTCGTAGGCACCAGACAAAGAAATGAGATTTACCTGTGTGCTAGGACTTTGCAGATCACTTTCTCTAAATTCAGGCCTTACTGTTAATGACAGGCAGATAGCATTATATTTTGAATTAAAATGTGAAGGGTATGGATATCATATTTATAGGTACAGTAACAGAACATTTTGCTGTCACTGTACAGTACATAGTGCTGTAGGCTAAATATACAAGAGCTGACATGCTATAGGTCTACAGCAAAACCTAATGGAACCAAAGTTGCCTGCAATAGTTGCTGTACAGGAACAGTACTTACTTCTAACAGTGATAAGTTACCTTTATTTTTACATGGGCTTCCCTGGCGTGTATACACATGAAGCAAATTAGATTCCTATGCATTTCACTATCTTCCTATGCAGTAGATGTCCTCAAAGAAACGAACAGTATCGTTTTCATGTGTAATAGAAGAAAAACTCTCAGTAATCCTCATGGCTAGATAAAGAAATAGTTTTGTTTTGTTCATAAAAGAGAGTTCACACCCATGTTTTCATAGTCAGTGAGTGGATTTTAGGATTTTCATCAGAAAAATAAGAACCACCACAAAGGGCTAGTTACATAGGTATGAGGGTCAAATCGTCCATTGGTTTCAGAACTGAAGATGGTAAATACATGGTAAATAAAATTATTACCAAAGACAGAAGTGTAATGAGTGTCGCATGATTTCATTAACTTAATGAAGCGAGAGATACTAATTAATGCCCTTTTCCTAATCAGCTTTGACAGTAGGTAATCAATCCTGATGCACCATGGTTCACTCCGATTGGAAGTTTGGCAACCGAGACTTAAGTCTCATCTCAGGCATGGATTCTAATCTTAGTAACACAACAGAGAAATGTGTTGACAGAATCATTACCTAACATGTGTAACACTCATTCATAATCAACAGACAAATTGTGTTAATCCATCCCCAACCACTCACGCACTGCTAATCAACAACCAAGTTGTGCTCATGCATCCCCACCATTCCAGCAGTCTCACAATCTGATAGATGTGTTAAAATGCCTCCACCATCAACCTAAGGATATTATGACTCAATAATACATGAACAAGGAGTGTCGGTCTCAATACAAAGGACAGGATACAGGTCTGGTAGACAGTAACATGCGATAATAGATGCTAAGGCCATTTTTGAGTGGGTGTATAATCATGTAGTCTCATTATGCTCTGTGCTCCTATCACTTTTAAAGAACATTTTTAAGGTGGGTTATGTTTTTCCTCAGAAATTGCCTGTCTAGCTTACATTCAATAATCCAATCTGCCCTATAGACTTAGTGACGCCACTGTTCATCTTGCCTAGTTATGAAAGCCCATTATCTCCAGCAGTAACAAGAAACTGCTATAGGCCCCCATATGTCAATATATTCACAGTTCCTCTCTGATCTCAATTCTAATTTATCTCATATATGTTTCCATCAAAGATATCAGGCTAACGGGTACATAAGAAAGTGTCACACACAGTCTACCTCACAATTATAAGTGTAATGTGAATATCATATTATTTCATTGTGGTATATGGCGTGTTTAATCTTTTTTGGTGACGGGTGTTCGGTTAATCAGCCTTTCATGCTGCTGCACTATAAGCTTTTTATTTACAAAGTAATGTGCATCTCCCATAATGACTCTTTTCATGGTGTATATACACGCCTTTCTTCTGCATTTGAGTTTCTTATACATGTGGTGTAATCATTATGATGTATTGTCATGTATGATAAGGCCTTCAGTATTTTGGGACCTTGAACAGTCTTGGGGGCGACAAGATCCAGGAATGGCAGGTAGAGTTATGGGATTGGATAGATCATGGTGGGCATTGAATGGACACTGTGAGAGAAGCTGCTGAGAATGATGGCTAATGCATGACGGCACCGTCGTAGGAGACAGGAAGCAGAGTTTTTCCCCATAGTATGATAATGTATGAGGTGATGTATAACAACAGAAAGACAATGCTTGTGGTTGGAGCTATGGGTTATTGGGTCAAGGAGGGAAACATCAAGCAGCATCATTGCATAGCTACTGTTGCAATTGAAAAGGGCCCCCGCCCCCCACAAAGAAAAACTACTTTATATACACTTCATGCAGAAGATGAAATTATATCATTATTGTATGAGGGTCTCGGGTTGGTCTAAGTGTAGAGACAGGAAGAAATAGCAATACTCCGTGGGTTATCTTAATCAATGAATCTACATTCTCCACAGAACATGTTTCAATGGAGGGATTACTGGTAGAGACCGAGCCTTCACCTATTGTAAGTGCTATGAGGACATACTTACCAAGCATCCTTGATAAACACCAGCTGCTACTTGCCAGCACAACACCAATCCAATATTACAATTACTGCTATTCCCATCCAATTTCCACCTCACCATTCTGTGCCTGCCTCACCCCATGTCTCATGTCTTTTCTTCAGACATGCCAACCGTCATTATGAACACAAACCCTCTCACCTTTCCGCACCTGTCAGCCACTTCCCCTGCGATTCCATCCTGCGGTCTCTTCTCACCAGCTGTTCCCTTGCCATCAAACTGCCTATACCACCATGTGCATCCCTCCTTCTGGCTCTCCTTCCCCCTTTCTCTCTCCCTCCCTCCCTCTATCCTTCTCCCCAGGTGGGAACCCCTAGCTCCAGGCCAGATAGCTCCTGATGAGGACAAATACTGATTCTGGTAGCAGCAATAGCAGTGTCATTGAGATAATAAATAAGAGTAAGAAGCCCTTCCAGCATGGAAAGAAACTGTAGCTGTTGCTATAGGGACTCCTGCTGGAAGAACAAGTTCATTTCTGTGCTTACATATATATACAGGAGGAAAATGTTGATGTACCAGAAGCTCTTGCTGTGATAAAATAGAGTGTACCATCTGTCCCCCCTAACTCATTTACCAAACACTGAGTTGGGACAGTGGGCATTTCTAGCTATGGAATTAGAACAATAAACTATAGCAAATGTGTATGGATTTGTGTGTGAGAAATACTTAAGAAGCATTAATTATTAAAGGGACACATAGAAATAGCTATGACTATATAATACATAGGACTAATTATTCCTAATTGACATTGTATTGCATCTAAAAATGCCCTTCCCATATACCCCTAATGAGCCAGGGATAAAAACCTAATGCTGGGGACTTTGCATCCTGCCACAGAAAATGCAATACAACTTGAGCTGCAGATTTCCACGTATCAAATTAAGCAGATCTACGTTCCATCAGGAATTCTAGAGGCTGTTAATTTAATATGTCGTTGACTTGCCTATTCCTGGCTAATCCTTAAATGGGAAAGCATACCTTTTTGTCTTTCTCCTATTCCTCAGTAGGAATCTCTGGAGGCCCTTCTATGTCTTTGGAGCTGCCGTGTTTTTAAAACCAGTGGCTTGTTGTAAAGTGAGATTGATGCATCTGTGTTAAGGGAGAACATACATATCAATGTAGATACTATACAAGGTTACAATTTCACCGCTGCATATATAGTACCTCACAGCCACTTCCAATCTAGGAGGTATACATTCAAATGAAATAATCCATTATGCAACAGGTTTAAGACATTTTTGATTATATCTATCTAACGCCACAGATGTTGGGGAGTGTCTGTAATCCATTAATTGTCCATAATAACTGATGGATTGTCATATTGCATGCTCTAATCAACTCTTGGGTAAATTGATCTGGTACATTTTAGTAAGCAGGTAAGGGAAACGAGCACCTGCGATGGATAATTCCTATATGAATTGTACTTGTAATGCAATTTACAACCTGCTGCATTTGCCTGAAACCGACAACTTGAATAGCCTTTATTGATAACCAGATACCACAGAATACAATCATATGCAGCTGATTTACTTGACTAGTGAGATCACATCTGCTTTGGTTTATAACGAGACCCTGGTTCGAGGGTGTGCAAACATTTTGATAATAACATCTCACTTCATAACATTGGGTATTTAAGCTTTTTAGTCCGATCTCTTCTCTTAAAATTATTATTCCCTACCCATTTATCGAGTATACAGTGTATAGTACAATATTGTCAATTGTTGAATAGCCCAACAACTGATTCATTAGTATTGAAAATACACCAATTGTTGAATAGCCCAACAATAAGTATATTATAATATAATTATAAAATAAGTAGCCTTCTCTGTCATAATACTGTTTGGCATGACATCACTATTTGATGCAGTATAAAGTCAACGACTGTCTGACTGCTCTAAAACTGTGGCGACCAAATTACCATACGTGTACTCCAGAGTGTAGGGTGTTTACCTGCGGTACCGGCGGCCGCGAAAACGGCCGTTTCTCTACTTCACTGTAGTATTTTGTCATTTTTAACCCCTTTTAAAAGGAAATAAACGGAATCTAACAAATATTATGACATCCCATGAAAGCCAAGACTTTGGGCTACCAGCCCATCCATTGGACTGATATTAGTCATTCTGAGTATATTTTTGTACACAGCAGTCACTGCATTTAGCTTGCATATTTGTGGAGTCTCTGAGTTGGACACATGTTCTCTCATCATGAATCCGTGCCCTATGGCTTTAAAACAAATTATTCTGATACCGCTGGTGTGTAGGGGATGATTTCCCCTACATTTGGGTGCTAGGCCCCCCTTTCACTGAATCTATAGCAGATATCAACATGCAGTCTTTTGCATTGTGTCCCATACATATTTCCCTTTCCAAGCATAGGCCTCACATTTTTGCAGACATATTATTTCTATTAAGGGGTAAACACCTTATTTAGTGCCATTCACTTTCTTAATAGAAAAAGAGGAATTAACTCCTAGGCACTCTCAATTTCTCTTGCTGAAACTGCTCCTGAGGGCTACCGTCCACTGAGCTCTAATCAGCCGAAGCTATATAGGAAATGTATGGGCTTAGTCGGCCGAAGTTCCCCAGTGGACGGTGCCCATAACGTACAAACTATGAGCTTTGTCTCTTATAACAGTCTGTCGTATTGACCACATAAATAACCATCATGTCTCATGTTATAATCATTAGGGTTCTAGTCACTCGAGACCCAACAGAGCCACCGGAACATCCTCACGTAGAACACTCTGCAGGATACATTCTTTATTCTATGCAGAACATCTCAATCTTTTTCAATGACAACCAGAGAAAAGGGAATAGGAGAGGAAATCCAATACCAAATACAGCAGAGCCTACACCTAAATGTTATATACCGAGCAATGCCCCAAACATGCTGGATGTTGAATGGCTTCATATTACAGGCTGCAGAACATGGCTGCACCCACAAACATCCACACCCACACAATCCAGATATAAATAGATAAATGAAAAACAAAGGACCCACAACAAGGGTTATAAGTAAAGGGCCTAATCATAGCTATAACATTATAAATACACCAACAATGCAATTGTTATTTTAGAAATACAGATATCTGGGAAAATAAGATGATTACCAAAAAAGAACAAAGAATGCGCACCAAAAACTTTATTGAATTAATGAATATGAAAAGATTGATTGGTGCCCTTTTCCGGATCCATAATGAGGTTTGATCGTTGGTTATTAATCAAAATGCACGGTAATTAATGATCAGATGATGGGTTCAGTTCTCTCTGTCCGGGGATCTGCAGTTGTAAATAACATGGGAAAATCAACCTTCTGTTCGTAGCTTTAATCCAAAGTTGTTGAAAGAACCAGGGACTAAGTGTGGCTCTAATCAATAGTTAAAGGATTCGTATTTGCAGCACTAAGCAATGTGTCTATGTATAATACATTAAGAAGCACTATACATGTATCGATGCACCGATGCGAGATTCATGATTGTAATCTATAGCATTCTATAATGAGTATTCCACGAGAGTACGTTACTCCGTTCAATGAATATTCACTATCCAGCTATGGTCTTGTCATATCTGTGCCTCAACATGGGTAAAATTCGACACGTGCGACACGGCGACACGGCCCCTTTAAAAATCGACACGTGCGACACGGCCCCTTTAAAAATCGACGGACACAGGCATTCTTATAAGGCCCCAGTATACTCTATATACTTAAAAATCGACACAATGACTAGGCCCTTCTTGCTAAAAATCGACACGGCGACACGGTCAAATCTGAGGGTACCCATGTAGAGGCACATATCTCCAGATTATATGTTTGATTGCCTTGTATTTGTATAAAGTATTATGTCTCATCAATATAAATTATGGAGCATTGTCATTACATGTTATTATCTCTATCTGCCTGTTGTGCAGGGTAAATTATGAATTGGCTGACTGCTGGTCTTTACTTATAGAAGAACTCTGTCTGGCAGATATATAGCCTGCTTCTTAAGTGGCCTTGCCTGCTGATCCAATCACTTTATATAGAGTTAGAAAGGCCACTATTCAATTCCAGCCCCAGTAATGCATTGCGAAAGTGCTTTATGACTCTGTATGCAAAAGTAAAATGCCACTGGGTTGTAGAGACGAAAACAAAGCAGATCTGTCCCATCCACAATGCAACCTTGAAGTGATGGTTTATAAAAACCAAAAGAACAACAAAAGTAACCGATTGTATGTGACATTAATATTTATTGTTTATCTCTGATAACTAGAAACAATGTTGACAGAAGTCGATTATGTATAGTGGTTGCCTTGATGTTCAATTAGAATAGGATGGCACATGTAGAGATAGTTCATTAAACCTAACCTTCTTATACAACACACATAACATATGACACATGGTCCTGTATGATAGGTTAATAATATCTACAGGACAGCACAATGGATACTTTTGGGCAATTACAACAGTTAGCACGCCAATGACAAGGGCATAGTACCAATTATATTTTCTTAACATATAACTTACCCACATAAATGGTCATAAATTGCAAATAAGGTTTACCTATTAATGTCTGATACCCATCATATTGTAGGAAGTCACGTAGCTGGGGTAATTGGGTATGACTGAAAGCTCCCCCTCTCAACCTTCTCTAGCTGACTCCTCCGCCGACATACTTTGCACAATATTTTCAATTTATACAGAAATTGAAGTTATGCTATTCCTTATGCTCTGTATTATGTTTTCAGTCAATTAAATAAAACAATATCCCTTTTCTCAAGTTGCATGATAGGTGTTTTGGGTGATAATTATCTATTATGGATATTCCATCCATTCCCATAACCTACTTCTTTACAAATACAGAATTATGGCTGTTCTCATCATGTAGGGTATACTTATAAGAGCTCTGTCAATCTGCAGACATATACAATGGCATGCCAAGATTGCACAGTCTCTAGCAAAATCAATTTGCATGTGCCTGAGCACAGGTAAGTTTGAATTGTGGAAATTATACTAAAGGTAAGAATAGGATACATCAATGATTATAACATAAAGCCTTCACAGACTTATACACTAAACATGCAATGGTAAGGGTTGCGCCATTTATAACTATCACTCAAGCTAGAAGCCCTACAAGTGCATTTATGAACATGAGAACACACAGAAATAGCAGAGTGAACACTATGCATGCAGGTAATAGAGCTATATGAGTAACATTGCATGCTTTCAGGGCATATCATCACAATATCTATAGTGCCCAACATAGACAATTCCCAGTCGCGCATGCATGTACACTCCAAACAAATGACACCCCATGTCATCCAAAGGCCACTAGCGAAATACATTTTACACCACTGAAAATTGTGACGCAACAGGGGAAAACGTACCATTACGGGGATTTAGTGTCATAAACTGCCACTAGGTGGCTACCACCCAAGCATTGACAGTGCTAGTGGTTTTCAGTGGGAACTCAGAATTTTCTCCATAATACTGTATCTAATTCTTTAAGAAAGCTCTTGATCTAATCAAAATTGGATAATCACACAAATACATATTAATATTTGTTGGGAAGAGAAGGTCATAATGATCATTTTGAGATTATGATTGTCAAAATCGGACAAGGGGAAGTTACCATAAGTTCCTAGGATAATGGTCACAAGGATAATGGTATGTTGGTGCATTGGTGGCCACCTAGTGGCTGTTTATGACACTAAATCCCTGTAATGGTACGTTTTCCCGTGTTGTGTCACATTTAATATCTTTCTGGCATTCACAACAGAACTCATGGCATGCAGACGGTACCCATCATGCCGGCTGCTTTCCACCATTGTTTTCATTGCTGACCATAGGTTCTGCATAAGGTACTACATTATATTTGTATAGTGTATATGTTTTTGAATGTCGTTGCTAGGCTGTTAAAGGCGCAGATCTCGGTACCCCTCCAGCGGCAGTCGGAATGGAGCCGGGACAGGTACTCAGCCCTATATATAGGGGCGCTGGGGCTTTAAGGCAATTCTACATGCAGGTTGCTAGGCACAGAATATTTTTGAATGTCATGGATAGCCAACATATTGAGTTAAAATAGATAGAGTATGTATATCCTGGTATCCTTGGGTCTGCATAAGTATATCTAAAGCTCCTTTAGTGTGATTCCGCATGCGTGTTGCTATAGGCATGGAATTCTGTCGAATGCAGTTGCTAGGCAATATATCAATTCATGCACAATTGAAAACATACATTAACAATCGAGAATAGCACTGGTCCCATCATTGAGGACGGTTTAATGAGGTAGTTATTATTCTATGTGCATCCATATCATTGTCGCTTGAAAAATAATTGAATAATGATTGTATCTTTAAAAGGACGGTCCATAAATGAGAGGCCATGAACGCTAATTTTCCAATTTTGCTCAAAATTGATTACAAACATTATTTTAACACAGCAAAAAAGATCTGTTGACAGATTATGTATGATTGCTCTGACACATGTAGGGGTTGTTAATCGGTTCCTGACGTTCTCATCCTTATGGCACATGGATGAAAAGTTAACAACATATCCAGGCTTCTGGAGCACAATGAATAACACACCAAAGACAATGACATAGTGCGGGTACCTGGGCAGAACAAATGAACAAGACAGCATAAATCATGGCAGCCATTGAGGGAACGATGAGAGACAGATTTCTGGGAATGGTAGGTAATGCATCACGTCACCACGGTAGTAGGAAGACGCAGAGCTGCTCCAGACTATGCATGTATAGAAATCATTTTTACTTGAACTCTTTTTAAACGACAACAATTCATCATATCACCAACTTGCATGGTAGGAGGCTGTGTTGAGTATGAAATGTTAGAATCACTGCGAGCACTGACATGGGAGAATGCAGAAAGAGCTGGGTTTGTGAACAGTATGCAGAGAATGGGGCCACAGACAGAATATTCAACATTGTATGCTATCAGGACGTACAACCAGAATATGCAATGTCCAACATGGCCAGTCTCACATACATATATGATATGCAAGGTCAGCTATAAGCCACTGTGCCCGGGAAACTATAGTTCTACCCAGGATTAGTAGCTAGTATCAGTGACTATATTGCTAACCGTTGACGGCCAGGCACATAGCTATTTTATTGTATTTTTATTGTGGTTCTGAATACGATACTGAATCATATCTTGTATGATTTACTGAATCATTGAATGCTCTTTGAAGTTTGGACTAAATCCTGGTCCGGTTCTATTTTCTCTTAATCAAGTATACTCACACGCCCAAAACATTGCAAAGTAATAGACCGGCTTTTATGTCTTAGTAGGTACCCCAGAGGAGCGCTGCGCTCCCGTGAAAAGGACCAAATGTCAGAGCATAAGAGCAATCTTTACATGCTCTTCACAGCCAGACCAATAATCATACAGGAATAGCAGACCACTTACCAGAAAGATATGGATCTCCTGGTGATATCTATTATCAATGCTTGTGCAGCCTTAGTCTATAAAAATTGGTCTTTACTGAAGGCTGATTCTCTATCAGTTAGATACTTTGTCACCTGTTTTCTACCAGGCTATTTTCCTACCTTTCCTTTCCAGTGGTCTTGCCATTCCACCATGGGTTGGACCTATACAATATAGGCACCATTGGATAGCTATGATTCAAACCTTTATTTGTATCCCCGGCACAATTATGAATTATTTTTTTTTGAAATTATGGCTGCATTAACAATAATAAAACATCTTAAATAGACAAGTAATTCTCAAAAGAATTGATTGTGCCCCACCATGCCATGAGGCTCTAATTCTCTAGAATACCCGTGTTGAAACAGCTATGCAATTCGATGGATGGGGCCGATGTGAGACTAAATCTAGGAAATAATCTTTGTAAAATAAGTATGATAACCCACTGGCCATGTCCTAAATTGAGTAGGTGTATGCACTGTAAGTGTATGGGAGCACAATTAGGTACAGGCACTCAATACAGACCCACATTCCAGTAAGTGAAGGGAAGAATATAGCTTAGAGTCAACAAAATTGCAAGAAAAGGTTTCTTATATGTTTCTTAACTGTTTCGCACCTTTGCTTGACAGAAAAAAATATTCAGCACCAGATTACTGTTGGGAAAGTGGATTAGATATGACATGGCCACCAGTGATACAAATATGGATGAACCATCTGTGGTTCCTGTACCATGGACTGGAGGAGCAATGTGGCAGCACATGCATAAGGAAAATAATTATTCTCCCAAAGGCAGACCCCATTAAATAACTCACTAGCTCTGAGGATTATATTATAATTATATGATATGATCATTCAGTTGGAATTCCATGGAAGTATTTCTTATCAATATTTTGAATATTGCTATTTCACATGCTATGGATCTTCATTGAACATACAAACACCCCTTTTCGCTTGAAAATTCCTGGTACCAGGTGTTTTGACTCTAGTACATGAATCTCAAAATGTTGATAGAATAGATCCTTCCATACATATTTATATAGATGAATTATATGGAGATTATGATTTATCCCATACATGCATTATTCTCTAACTTTGACTTTTGTTGTGGGCATATTGGTTTTGGAGGCACTCCTAGGGATGAATGTGGTGTATAATTCTTTTGCTGCATACTCATTTGAAGTAGGTGATAACCAATGATCAAGCTTTCTTTGCAATTAGTTTGAATGCAGTACCTTTATTTACTGGACTTACAGCTGGGGCCAGGTGTACTCATGCATGGCAGAGGACAGGTGAGTGGACCACTTTGTGATCTATATTATTTTCTATAGTTTAAGCATTGTGATACTAACCCTGCTTTCATTATGATCTAAAATAGACTCCTAAGATATGATTATGTGCTGAGTTCCATGGTAGAGTAAGGGAATAGAGCAGATGGTAGAGTCTCAATGCAACTCTTCCCCTTCCTCAAAAAGGGGGATCTGCCCCCAAAAATGCAAAATTTATTTGTGTTCCCTTATCTATAGAAATATATAGGCTTGTCTCTGAGAAATTTGGGAATTTCTTTTTTAAGAGGGGGGGGGGGGTGGGGGGGGTGAATTTTTCTTGGGTCCTCTCCCAAGATACTCTACGCTTCGAATTTCAAGAGAATCCGACCACTGGTTGTGATTCTATTGCCCTTTATATAGGATGGGCCTGCAGGTGACCACTGGCTTATGACTGGGACAATGCTATAAATAAGTGATTTTGTCATTTTTAAACATCAGTAGGTCACTAAATCTCAATGGGAATGTGATGAAAAAAAATTCAAGACACTCTATACCAGTTGAACATATGTTTTCCACAATATAAAGGTGCTCAACCTAAAACCCTTGAAGTTGTATATGGCCTGAAAATGGAAGAATGCCTATTTTCACTAGCCTTTCCTGTCCAAAGTAGCATTTTGAGGGGCATATTTTGTCAATTTGTGTGCAAATATATGTTATACCAATATCATTTCCCAAAGGGAGCATATGGTTTATCATGAATTAGCTATCAAGCACAATCTGGCTGTGTTATATTTGATGTATGAACAACCTAAAAATGCTCGATTGGCCCATCAGGAAAAAAAGACAAATATAAGGTAAAACTTTTTTTCTTAAAAAAATCATAATAAATCAACCGTTCAAAGGATCTCAACATAACTGATGTCCTTCCTTCACATTCTTTTCAAGCTTTCTAACGATACTATTGCCGAATCTTTAGGCCGTTTATCTTCAAAATACCTGTGGTACCTAGTCTTAGGGCCTATGCCTACTATAGTTTCATGATCATAATGCATTACCGCGGTATAGACCTCTAAATTTGACATGGTGACATGGCTTTTTCTTAAAATCAACATGCGATATGAGGCCTAATGACATGCGACATGGGGGTAGGTAGAATACATATTTGTTAGTAGCATACTTTGAGCTTGCTATAAAAGTGTGCTGGCAAAACTTGGCTACAGGGCTCCTCCTGGAGCATGCATATTATCCCTGTAAGGCAGCTATTCTTTATAATTTTCATAGGAGATTTGGTATTTTCATGCGGAAATTGAATATTCTAGGTGGGGGTCCAATAGAATCTTACTCTGAAAACAGCTACTTAATTGAGGAAATAGTCTCTAAATGAGAGCAATTTCCCTACAGCACACTGTAGGACAGGTCCAGCTACACACACAGAAAAGTGAGAGTCATTGTCGCTAAAACTACCCTCACCTGAGGGTCAGGCACTGGCTGACTCTCAGGTGAGGGTAGTTTTAGCGACAATGACTCTCACTTTTCTGAGGGTGTAAAATGCCCTAGTATAGCCACAGCAGCAGTACACTGCACTAGGCGTGGAGTAGCAGAAAGTTACAGGTGCATTCTGCAAACATTTTATTCTCAGAAAATCATAGGAAATGATCCATTAATGATAAGTGTGTGTTCTAAATTCTACTTGATTCCCTGATCATACTGTGTGATACATGATGAAATCTGATAACTTCCTGAATATCCGGTGTCCTGCCTACTGTAATACAGGTGGCAGGTCTACAGGTATAACCTCGGTACTATGTGCTGGGGTTCTCGTACTACTAGTTTAAAACTAAAGCAAAGACATAACCACACCTTATCAATAAAAGAGGAAATGAGATGTAAATGAAGTCTAAATGCAATATAGATCGCTCTTCTGGGAAGAGGACACCAATGCAAATGGAGACTTTTGGAAGAAGAAAAAGATTGAATGCTACATTAGAAATATACAGACAGGTTGAATATGAAATGAGAATTCAACCGCTATCGAGGCAAGATAAATATACTCAGGCTAAACATGACTTTTTGTCTGCCATGTTTTTTGACCAGGGGATGGCCTTTCAGAAGGATCAGACTAGAGGCAATATTTGACAGGGTTAATCAATAGATGCTGCGTGGGGCATCATAAATCCTCCCCTAAGGGCCGAGTGAGTTATTGCCAGTTGGGGGGAGGGGAGGGAAGGGGGGAATGGGTTTGGTGGATATAGAGGTGGGGGTCATAGTGAAAAACAGGCCCTCTGTGGGGGGGGGGGGGGGGCATAATTGGAAAAGCCTCCATGCTGGGGGAGGGGGGTCAACATTTCTAAAACGGCCCATTAACATACCCATAAACACGCATGATTCCACAGGCACATGCTATTTTAGGGGGGGGGGGGGCATTTCTCAAAATCCAAATGTAGTGGGGGGGGGGGGGGGGGGGGTCGAGACTACTTTCGGCTAACTTGGAATAAAAATTGCCGTTTTGGGAAACGGGTCGTAAACCAGCTAGGAAAAAATGACTCGGCCATAAAGAGGTGACTCCATTAGCGTCCGCTCATCCCTCTGTCCACAAGCCGTCCACAGAATGTGATGGATCCTTTCAGTGTAGGATTACGGGCGGACAGTTTCTGCTTCCAGTCTGTCACACAGAAACTAGGCAATCCATCCATCAGAGATTTCTGTCTGTCTCTTTTTCCATAGAAACCATTTTCCCTCCATATTGGCTCATGTTGGCCACTGTGTCATTGCCGAATTAGGATGGACGAATCTCTGATGGAAATGGAAAACGTCCGTCCGTCACCCTAAACTGGACGGATCAATGCAAGCTTTGTCCAGTTTTCTGGACGGACGGAAGGACGGACGTTGATGGGGTCACCCCTTTAACCAGCTGTGTTTGGGAAACATCCTCCAGGGCTGATGTCAGATTAAGTAGCAATAAAATGGAGGGGCCGAACATGGCATGCTGGTCGCTGGGGGGCTGGGGGGGGGGGTGGTGATCCAGGATCCCATTTGTCTTCTAGGCCAAGAAGACAAGAAGCAGAAGAAGACATGTTTTAGGTTCAATTTGGGTGGTACACCCTCAGAAAAGTGAGAGTCATTGTCGCTAAAACTACCCTCATCTGAGAGTCAGGCAGTGCGACAATGACTCTCACTTTTCTGTGTGTGTACCTAGGGAGGAGTTAGATCGTGGTTTATTTGCTTTTTAATTAAAAGCAACCGATGGCAATTTGCGTTTGTCATCGGTGCCACTGCCATCCTTTATTCCGATACACTAAGAAAGTCCAGATTGGCTGCTTGAGTGAACTTCTATCGTCAGGTGTATGAGAGGGCTGAACCTGAAACAGAACTAGGTTTTTGGGCCAATCTTCATTGATAAGGTCACGTCTGGACTCTCAGGGATTACTGCATGCTATGATGAGATCAAGAAGCTGATTACACACTAAAATATGTGTGTTGTGGGAACATGCATTTAAAGAGTAACACACTTTGAGTAGCGTGATAGAGTAACACACTTTTGAGGTCAACACACTTTGAGTAGCGTGTAGTGTGTTACAATACAAAAGTGTGTTAAAAGTGGCTTCAAAAAGCATGTACACACTACACACTTTTCTGAGAGTGTAGAAGGTTGGAACTAGATAGCTGGAGCAATAAAGGCATGGAGATCACGAATGGGCTCTTTCGGATATCACACTTTCACCCATACTTTCAATACGCTAATTGGAACATTGACTTTCATCAACGTAGACTCTAAAATATTCTCAGCGGTATCTGCTTTTCCCCACAGAAATATCTCTATAGAGTGGAGGGCTTTAGTGTAGATATCAGATCCCTGGTTCCCTTAAGTAAGTGATATAAGGACATACGTGCCAAGCATCCTTGATAAGCAACAGCTGCTTTTTGTTAGAGCACTGCACTACTGATCCAGTCTACAAACTTGCTACGAATTTCTTCTCCCTCTTACTCTCCTACCCTGCTTCTATTCCCCAAAACCATTCTGCTCCATTCCTTTTTTATTCCTCTGTCCCTCCCCCTTTCTTCCCCCCGTCCCATCTTTCTCCCACCCATCTTTCTTCAATGGGCCTGTTTTGTTCCTGCTTTTATTGCACAATTTCTACCTTCTTTCGACCTTTTCTTTCTTCTGCCACCAGCTTATTATCCATACCATCCTTCTCCTCCTACACTGTAAATAGTTAGTGTAGCTACACAGTAGAATCTAATGTAGATCTACAGTAGAGTCTACTGTAGAACGGATTCACAGCAAAATATACTGTAGATTTACAGTATATTCTACTGTTCACCTACAATAAACTGTACACCTACAGTAGAATCTACTGTACACCTACAAAAATGGCAACCAACTTCTTACAGTGTACCAACTATTTCTCTATTATCCTCCAGTATGCCTCCACAGCCCCATCCCTCCTCTCCCCCTCGATTGCTCCAGGGTAGACGGTTGCTGGTGAAAACAAATAACGTTGCAGCAGTGGCGATGCTGTCAAGATAATAAGAAAAGGAAGCCCCGACAGTGAGACAAGAAACTGTGGCTGTAGGTCAGGGGCCCCGAAGGCTTCCTGCTGCAATAAGAAAGGCAAATAAATAACTATGATTATCTACAGGAGGAAAAGACAACGGGATGTTGGTGCCCTGGAAATGCTAAATACCAAAGTAGTGTTTGTTGAAGCACTCTCTTAACATATCTACCTTTGAATAAGAGGGGCAGTTGGGGATGATGTAACAGAAGGAGGCCTTCTTACAAATATGTGCATGGTTTTATGGTATATGATATAGGCCTACATAATATTCAGATATTATCTAGACTAACCCAGCAATGTGTGTTTAACACGGCAGCCCTAACCCAGTATGAACATTGTCATTCCAATTCCAGTAGCTGCTCTGTGGAATTTCTAATATCTACATAAATATGATGATCAATGTTATAAAACCAATGAAAGAAATATTTAAAATTGTATACTTTTGTACTTGAAACTGAAGAATAATCTGAAGTCTTGACATGCATCTAGGTAATGTTAGCTCGTTTGCATTTGTTAGTAGATAGGAAAACCACCCGGCATAGATACCAAACACAGATCTGCCTGTACATGCATTATCGGGCCTTCTCTGAGGAATGGAAATGGTACTCTGTATTTAAATGCTTGATGCTGGACAGAAGGGCTCTAGAACAGGCTTTACACGAGTCATCATACGCTTCCACACTCATTCGCAGGATGCTAGCTAGTCACAACCGCAGAAGTCGGGATAGCTCTGACTAGATGGCTAACGCATAACGGTTCATAATCAGAGATCTAGGACCCCATCACCTCATTATAACCCATTTGATCGTCATAATGATATAACACAAAGAATAACCTTACGAAATTTAATCAATCTAATGTAACCGTGGTAAAGAAATATGGTAAGAAATATGGCACTGGGCATAATTGTCATGTTTACCTATGCCAACAGTGCAGTTGCTGTTACTTAGAGGCAGCTATATCAAGTGTTGCTGCTAGGCCACTTCCATCCTACTTAGACAGCATGAGTACTTCAGTAAACACAGCTAAAGATGTATACTCAGAGCAGCACTTTCACCTTGGTTTACGACCAGTGCCTCTTTCATGAAGCCACCCTAAATGAGTATACAGCTCTGGAACTCTGGAAAAGAAACAGGTTCTGTCAGCCACAGGGCACAGACTGTGGACACACTGTCTATCATTGTTTGTATACCTCCTCCTGGGTGAAGCTCTCTGCGTCTCAGACATGTTGATTCCAAAGGCTTGTTCCTGTGCTTCTCACGCACGTTAAGTCAAGTTTGGGCACATTAAGCTCAAGGTCTCTGACAGAAGGACCTTTACAGCCAGAGAGACAGCAAAAGAAGATGTGCCAAAGGCTAGGGATGTTAGCTGCCCTGCCTAATGGGGGTTCTATAGTGAAGATGTCAGGGCGGG